>MU225122.1:808226-820134 GCA_018584345.1 Thuja plicata
TTACTGAGGATCTCTCCTGTTCCTTTTGATCTCAACCGTTCATCTCCCCATCTCTGGGATCGATCTCAACCATTCATTTCATCACTAAATCCTATATAATAAACCCTTCATAACCATTTGAAGGATCTAGGATTTCAAGCTCTCGTGCGCCCTTACTATGCCAGTTTGGTTCTAGCATTCAAGCCATCTTGCGATCACACACACACACATTTCAATTGTCAAATTCTCGACGCTTCTCAAGTCATAGATGCTGCCCTGCCAATACTGAGCATCAAGAACAGCGTTTCGGAAGGAGTAGAGAGAAATAATAGAAGCTTCAAGCATCGAGGGGTTTGCATTTACTTGTCTTCCTTTCTCTTGCTTGTACATTTTATTTCTCACGTTTCTATTATTTATTTAGTAGTTATTGCGTGCTTGATTTGCATTCATTTGTGAACCTTTTCTACTAACCCCCACCCTTGGAAAGCTGTGGGAAACTGGAGAGAGAGGTGTACACTATTATTGGCCCAAAATGCAGAAGCATATAAGGAGTTATGTTGAGAAGTGCACTACCTATCAAAGAGTCAAAGGGACCTCCTCAAATATTAATCTTTATCAACCATTTACAATTCCAAAAAGGCCTTAAGAATGTGTAAGTATGGAATTCATTGTTGGTTTGTCCAAAACAAAGACTAGTTTTGACAGTATTTATGTTGTTGTAGATAGGTTTAGTAAAATGAGTCATTTAATTCCTTGCAAAGTGACTCATGATGCCAATCATATAGCTCACTTTTTTTTCATAGAATTTGTTAGAATACATGGCTTACCAGTCAGTATAGTATCGAACAAAGATACCAAGTTTATGGAACATTTTTGGAAAACCTTATGGAAAAGGTTGGGTGCCAACTTAGCTTTTGGGTATGCTTACCATTCCCAAACTGATGGGCACATAGAGGTGGTCAACAAGACCCTTGGAAACCTCTTAATATGTTTAAATAAGGAGTATGGGAAGGCTTGGGATCAAGTGATTCATCAAGAAGAATTTTATTATAATGACATTGCAAACAAAGCATGGAGCATTTGATCAAGGGGACACACATGCTTGAAGAAGAAGCTACTTGGATCTCTAAAGGTGATTTTAAAGAGTTAGGCATTGATTTGGCACTACTGTCACCTGATGTGACTTAAGCTCTTTTCATTTTGGGGAGAATGGTGTAAGAGAACCTAGGGGTTAGGATTTATCAAACCTCAATTTTTGGTTTGTAAGAAATTGTCAAGGTCATGTTGATAAATAAGGATTCTTTAAGAGTAATTAGGTGTATTTTTGAGTGTTGTGTAAACTGTGTCAAAGAGACCCAAGCATCGATTTGTAAGCCAAAGATGACATGATGTGCAGAATGGCACCAAGAGTGCATAATATGTCTTATTTTTTTAATAGCCATGTCTAGGGGGTGTCTAGATGTCATTTGGAACCCATATATTGGTTCAATACATTGTAATGGAAAAATATGTAAAAGTTGCTAGAACAACTTTTGCAACTTTTCAATGTTGCATGACAACATTTGGGTAAAATGATTAAATGTGCCCTAAGATAGTTATGGTTAAAAAAAATGGATGAAACATGGTGGTAGGAAATATTTAAGCTCTCCATGACCATTGTAAAAGGGTTGGCATTATTTTGGCATGATTTCCAATAATACAAGTTTGATAGTTTTCTGGTTTCTATATTGTGAATTGGTTGCTACTTTAACTTGAGATTAATGGATTGATTTTGTACATATTACATTGTAGATAGATAGGGTATCTTATTTCCTTTATTTGTGTGTTTCAGTTTTGGTTTTTGTTAAGTTTTGATTGTATACATAAAAATCCATTCTCAGAGTCCTGGTCACTGGACTGGATAGACATGGTTGTAATAAGATGGCTCTACACTGAATCTTCACCATGGTAAGTTAAAGGCCCTTGGAGGTTTGGAAGTAGAGCCTATGTGCCTTATTTTCCTTTTTTTTTGGAGGATAGAAGATGGATTTTTCTATTTTAAAACTCTTGCCTTAGGCGAGCTTTGTCATAGCCCAGCTAGGAAGCAAGAGTAACAATTATTTGTAACTTGTAGGAGAAGATTGGATGAATGAATCCAATGAATGGGGAATACTTGATAGGCTCATACAAAGCCTTTTTTGTGAGTTGGAGGGTTGGTGGATCCATTTGAGTAGATTTTTCATTGAAATGTTGAAAACTTGTTTGTTTCCTTACAAAATAGCCCAGTTAGGGTTTGGACAGTGTACAAATATATTGAAGGCTAAGACCAAAAAATATTTAGTGTTTTCCCAAAGGGTATATAAATCAAAAATTATTTGAGAAGGTTGTTTGTAATTATTTTGAATGAAATCCTATAAACTTCAAAATAGGGCTAATTAAGACCTACTAGGCTACATGGATATCACTGTTGATACCCCATCACAAGATTCACCAGATTTAAACCTATAGATATATCAAAACATGTTTCCTAAACATAACACTAGTACATGTCCAACAAACAATATTCAAGGACCTCAGACCAAATGTAATCAAAAGCAAGGTAACTACCGTAACCACCCTAATTTGGTCTACTCTGACCATAGACCCTATTTTACCTACGTGTGATCATACCCCTAATTATGTCAAGACAACTCTTCAATTGGTTGGCATCATTCTTTTGAAATCAAAATTAATCTCCTAAGTGATCTAATCACTAATCTAAATTAATCATTTTTAGCCAAATAAAAAATAATCAAATACATGGCTAAGATAATTAATTTAAAAGGAACAAAATAAAATCCCAATTGAAAACTCCTCACTTGCAAAAGAGAGAAAAATCAATCTCCTAGCCTATTTAATTCACTTTGGCTATAGTTCTAATTAATTATTACAAAGCAATCAATAGCTTAAATAATTAATTAAAATCTCTATTATTGAGTGAATATATTATTTACATATTTCATTTTATTAATATTCCCTCTAACCTAACCAATCTCAAATACCCAACCATGAGTTAAAACTCATCCCAACCCCTTTTCACATGCTAATTCTTCTTAATTAACTAATTAACCCTAATTAGCTAATCCCCCCTCCACTCATTCTCTCTCCTCCCATCTCTATCTCCTTAATCACCTATCTGAAGCCTTAATCTTAATCCTAAGCTACCCCTAAGATTGTCACATTCCTAATTTTGTGATTAGGAATTCAACCCTCCCCTAAAGTCAATGTTCTCAAGCTTGACCTTAAACCCTCACCCATGCTTCTTAAACCCTCACCCGTACCTCATAAATGCTTTCATAAATGAAGCATTAATGCCTCTTACACATTCTCTTCCACACTCCTCATTAATGAGTCTTACACCCTCATTAATGGCTTCCCTTCTAGAGCCTTCTCCCCTTCCTTCCTTCCTTCCTTCTTTCTATAAATTGGATAGTTTTTGGGCTCAAATGGCCCTGAATTTTTATAGATTGAAAACATCCTTATGCTACCCATACTTGGAGAGTTGAAAGAGTAAACTTATGTTGCTCATATTTTTAGGGATTTATATTGCTTTTTATCTCTAATAGTTGTATTGTTATAATATTTCATCTTGGAGTTTAAAATGGACTTTTCTTGAGCATATTAGATTAATTTCATTTGAATCTTCCATTCTAGGTTGTTTTTGTCACTAATTTATGCATAATCTAAGGGCATATTATTGCATTCTTCAAACTCTTCTTAGATAGGAAGCAATAGGTTGGTTTTAGTGATTAATGTCAAACCCTTTCTTTTTATGCTTTTTCACTAATATAATGACTTATTGAAGTGTTGTGTCATTCTCAACAGGTGCATAAAATCACACACACATTTCTGGCACCCACCGTGGGGCAAGAACCCACATTTTCCTTAATTTCTGAATCATTTTTGGCTAATTGGTGTTTTTAGTTTTGGTGTACAAAATCAATTTTTGTCACAAAGGATTGTATCTAGGGTATGTAATCACAATGTAGGCTATTTGATTGCACCCCGGGTTTCAGGGATCACATCTGGGAAATCCTGGGTCATTTTTGGTGAAGGCTTGCATTTGGTACGCCTTCTGTCACATCTCAGGTAAAGGATCACATATGGTATTTTAGATGGAATCCCAGGTTTCTAGGCTTGTATCTCGCTTGTTAATTTGAACATTAAGTTGCCTAACCACTAATTTTTTGATTTGTTGTGACTTTGTCCTTTACACAGCCTAACTATTGCTTATAGGTTGCTATCCAGAAGGTGGAAAAGATTTTCCAAACTTGTTGTTTGCAGGTTTTTAGATTAAACTTGATAGATTGGCTTTGTTACAAGCTTTATAACTTAAGAACACTTTCTAATCACTTGTTAAATCAGTTAGATTAGTATGCTCTTTTCCCTCGAGGAAAATCATAAATTCAAAAGTTGGTTTAAAATTTGAAAGGAATTTGGAGTAATTGAACAAGGCAAACAGACTCATTATTTAAAATTCATTTTGGCAAAGTAATTGAACAAGATTCACAGTTTAAATTTCCCTTTGGACAAAGTAATTGAACAACACAAAGCACTAAATATTGTGGGATAATTGAATATTCATCGTCTAAATTTTGGAGATCATAATTGAACAAGCAAATAACCTAATTTTGGGGAAATTGAACAATCAAAATTTGCTTTCAAAGTACAATGCTTTCATAATTTAGGAATATCTAAATCAAGCTCAACTTGCTTGAGGGAATGAACATTGATTGGAGTATTTTGGGAGAAAATGGCATGGACTAGGAGAGTATGCTCCTCTTCATTTGAAGAATCAGAAATCTCAAAATCCTAAGCTCGCCAGTCCTTTGTATGCTTATTAAATAGTAGGGGGCCTGCTGGTTGAGGAAAAAATCTCCTGGGATGACCCAAGTGAGGAAAGGTTTTACACCAACCCTTCCAACTCACTATAAATAATTGCTTCCTTGTAGGCCAAAGCCTCAGAAGACGGAATCAGTTTTGTTCTTGGAATTTTGACATCATCCCTTGAACATGCTTGGGTATGTGTAGAGCAGAGCCGCTTGAATCTTTCTTGCGAGAATACACCTATTTGAGTACTCATAAGGATATATGCCTTAATTTTTCCTTGTGCAATTCTATGGGAGATGGTTTCAAACCGATTTCCCCATCATAAACAACAAACTTTGTAGTCAAACTACCCGATTCATCCCCAAAAGGGTGATAATCCTTGTGCAAGGCAAAAAGTAATTGCCCCAAGATACTCGTCATATCGTGCCCTCACTTGCATTTGGAGTCAACTAATATGGCATCATGACTGGAGCCATTATGTGCTTGGTGATGGCCATATTCTGATTAGCATTTGAGTTTATACCTAAGTCTACAAGCAAGGATTTCCATCCTCTACTTAGAAAATAGGGTGTAAGGATGTGTTTGTTCACCCCTAACAATGCAAAAAATGCTTGACATACCTGAAAATCCATTAAAGAGATAAACACTGTCAAACAAGAAACAAAATTCAATCCTTTAGCTATATAAGTTTTTCACTCATTGGAAAGTATCAAAAAATGATCCACGATCAAACAAACTTCATGCATTTCCAAAACAAATTTGACAAAGTTGACAAGATTTTATAGAATGACAGAGGCTCATTTTTAGTCTATCTTGGCTCGCGTTAGGTTGTGCAAGATCACATCTGGTATCCTAAATCACATCTGGTCAACATTGCATCATATATAGGGAGAAAGCTTGCATCCTATATTTCCTGGCTCACATCCCGTATTTCCTGGATCACATGTAGAGGGTCACATCTAGGATAGTGGGCACGTGCAGATATGTTTCTTAGAAAACTTTAGTAAAATTGGATCCCCTTTTGGCTCTTTAGTCTGGTCCTGTTGCCTTTTTTTGGTTTCTCTGTCGCTTTTTCAATACTTTTTCAAACGTATACCTTTCATGTCATGTCGGTCTCTCACAATCATTCTTAATACATGTGGTCTATTCACTTTTCAAAACAACTTGATTCCTAGCTCACTAATAGGGCATTCTAACCCTTTGATGTTAGAGTCATTTACTTCCACCAAATAGCAAACTATCCTTACACTTCTACCTAGACACATTCACTTGGACCATTTGAGACTCTACTTGACACTATCAAGAAGCTTTGACAAAGTTGAGGCACAAATTCATGGTTAACACAAGATGTAACAAGTAATTTGCTGATGAATCATAAATACCTCCTAAATTGTTACATTTTCAAAAAGGAGAGACATCCCACAATCCTCTATTTGACACAGACTCACCCACACCAAAAATGGATGCTGCTAAGAATGAGTGGGCTAATGCCTTCAAAGAATACAGTCTTGAACAAGATCAATGAGATCAAGATGATGCTAGTGGTGGTGAAGAAGAACCACGCATCAACTACCCTTTTCTTGATTCAGAAAGTGATGGAGACAATCCCGAAGAAGAGTACAATAGACTCAAACAAAGTAGGAAATTACAAAGAACATTGGAAAATAGAATTGGGGAAGACAAAGAGAAATACTTTCTCCATCTAGCATCCAGTGGAGTAAAATTACCTAAAGATTATGATGTTGAACACCTAAAGGAAAAGGAGGTATCAACTCCTATCTCTATTCTTGCCAAGCAACTAACCTTGATGCAAACTTAACTTGCAAATCTCAAATAAGAGAAGGCTAAACCCAAGACAAAATACTCTTTGGACTCCATTTTTCCATTTCCTTTCGACAAGAGTATTAATATGGTTCCATTTCCTCCCAACATGGCAAGGCCAAAATATGACAAGTATATGGGAGATACTTACCCACATGACCATGTGAGAGAGTTTTGTGCTCTAAGCATAGAGCTCCAACATTACTCCTACAATATACAACACGATGTAACCATGATGGAATTATGTAACACTAAGAAAAGAACTGGCGAATCCTTTACACACTTTCTACAAAGGTGGAGGAAAATCTTTGCAAGATATTCAAGAGCTATTCCCGAATCAAAAAAGATGGAAATATTTGTTAATAATTTGATACATGAATTGAACTATGCATTGCAAATGCAAGATTTAGCTAGCTTTGACCGAATGATCAAGAATTCCATCCGTATTGAAGAAGTCATGGTTAAAAAGGGAGAAATAACTCTCCAAAGTGATAGCAAATCTACTAACTCCAACAACAAACATAAATGGTGGAAACAAAACAAGAATTTTGTTAATGATGGAGTGGTAGATGTGTCTAATGCTAATCCTAAACCAGTAGTGTTCAATCTGACGAATAGCATGCAAGCAAGTAAAGATGCCAAGGTAACAACTACAATACCTAAAGAAAACAATGAGAACACCAAGGGTCGACCATGGAATTCCAAGCCTCAACGAACATTCACTCCTTTGGGAGAACCTTTTGAGACCATTTTAAAGACACTCTTGGACAACAAAGTTCTCATGATCCCAGATTCAAAACCATGGGAACTAGAAGCCAAACCAAGATGGTGGGATGAAAATTCTTATTGTGTCTTCGACAAAAACAAGGGACACAAGACTAATAATAGTCTTAAACTCAAACATGTTATACAAGAATTATTGGAGGCAAGATCAAAGTGGAAGGGCACACCACTAAGGAAGACCATACAACATTTAACAAACCATTCCCTAATTATGAGAAAGGGGAAGCATCTAAAGGAAAAGGAAATGAAGTAAATTGCACCTACTCCAGTAATGATAATGTGATCAACATGCTAGACATTAAAACCAAATCAATTAATGTGGTTACTATCAAAGGTGTTAAAGACACATCTTCCCAATCAAATGCAGTAACCCAAAGTCAAGCACAAGTCACAATCAAAGGACCTAATTCCTCATCAAAACCAACAACAACTTCTAAGATACCTATTGTCACTATTCCTAAACCAACGAAAACAAGACAAACAGTTACCATTCCTGCAATGAACTATAACTTGGTGGATCAATTACAATGAACCTCTGTTCAAATTTTCATCTTTGAGTTACTTAAAATCTCCTCAGTGCATAGGGAAATTATTGAACAAGCCCTACATATAGAAAATGTGCCAAAGAACATTGATGTAGACAAATTCCAAGCAATGGTTAATCATATCTCAGCACCACATTACCTCTCCTTTTCAAAAAAAGATGATAAATCATTGACACATCCACATAACCAACCTCTTCATATTGAAGTCCTAATTCACAAATCCCATGTTAGACGTGTATTGATAGATGGAGGCGCATGGTTGAAAATTTGTACTCTCAATCTAATACAAAAATTGGGTCTCTCAGGACAAACCATTGATTCAAGAAGCAAGATCACTATCAAAGCTTATGATGAAGAAGAAAGATCCTCTAAAGGTCTCATTGTTCTACCAATTAGAATAGGACCAGTTGAAAGAAATGTAATTGTATAGTCAGAAAATGGAAGCACTTCCATTATAGACTTGTTTAACCTTCTGAGTAAGTGGTTTGGGGTCATATCAAGCACCTTGAATGGGTTCCTGATTTAGACTTGGCTTTCCCCCCTATTTTTCCCTTCTTTCCAATTCCTTCCAACCTGATTTTTGCATTTTGGACTGCAGACCTGAGATCTTGGACCTTAAGGTCAGGGTCAACCTTTCTGTTCTATGTCAACCTAAACCCTAACCTAGGTCAAGGTCAACCTTGACCCTGACCTAGGTCAAGGTTGACCTCGACCTTGACCCAGGGTTCAGATCTTGGGGTCCCACAGTTTCTGGATGTCGGTCTTTGCAAAAGTTGTTTCCTGCTTCTGGGTCAGCTGTTTCAGGTTCCGAAGTGTCGATTCCTAAATTATATTTAACTTAAGTCCTCTCCTAGGGGTGAAGTCTTTAATGGGAATTTAATTCTCCTATGTCGGCCTTCTTAGAAGATTGTGCCCTAATTTCATATAAAAGGGAGCCTTTCCCCCCTCATTTTGGCTAAGTCCTCTATTGAAGCCTAAGCATCCTTGAGCAATTGAGAATCATCATCAAGTGGAGATTCAAGCAATAAATCAAGAAAGATTTGAAGTAAGGATTCATCCACCATTAAGCCTTCAAGCATTCAAAGAGATCCATGGGAGGCCATTGAAGGATTCAAGTCACATAGTGCCCTTTTGGTGATCTCTCCATCCATCTTCTTCCAAGCCTCTTCATAATCAAGAACCCATTCAAGAATTAGTGTTGGAGATCTACAAGAAAGAGATTGAAGACATCCTACACTATACATTCCACATTCTATATCCATTGGTGCATACATACTTGTGGATTGAAGGATTCAAATCCTCCACAAGGACTTTTACAAGCAAAGTACAGGTTTAGGACTGCAGATTTAGACTCAGATCTGGATACCCTTTTTGGCTTTCTGTCGGGATCTACGAATAGATTTTCTATTGGACATGTGCAGGTCAAGGTCAACATTATTGGGTCAGGGTTGACATTTGTGGGTCAAGGTCAACATTTTTTATAAGACGGTGTTGGATCAGAAAAATATTTCTGGGTTTTGTTTGTCTCTGCATTCCAATTCTAGATCATACTTCAGTTTTTCCAGAAATAGAGTACAGACCTCAAAAAATAACATTCTTTGATATTAAATTAATTAAGGTTAGTACATTTCTCCTATTTCTTCAATTACTATCATATATCATATCTACATTATAAATTAACAGAATTTAAGATCTTCTTTACTCTCATTTCCAAATGGTTGATTCATTTGTGCATTAATTCGTCTTTTGGGTTGATCAATTTGGATCTTGCATTTGTGCATTTGGGGATAAAGGTGGAACATCTTATCTTCCTCATAATCACATTTCAATACAAAAACAATTTAAATGTAAAGGTTAGAGAAATACATAATCAAACCCTAATAAAACAAAAAAAAAAACAATCATTTTTCTCCCTTTACATTTTGGTGAACCCGCGATAGATAACTCTTTCTTTTTGGTGTTAGATTTACATTTTTTATGTTAGATCTTGCATGTTATTTCAATTAAATTTAAAATTAATAAATTAAAATCTTGTGTTAAGTTCATTTTCATTGTATTGGTGTATGAGCTTTACTACTTCTAGTCCTACTTATAGTATCTCGGTTAGAAGAAGCCGTAGACTTATGGGTTCCTTCAATCTTGAGTCTTCCTCTCCTTTCCTTAGGATTCTTGATGATAATTTGATAACTCATGATTCCAATCCTTCTATGGAGCATAACTCTCCTCACTCATCACATGATGAAGATGACACTTTAAGAGTTCCTCCTGAACAAGTGCAAAAACTTTCAACCGAACTTGATAAAATGGGAAATTGGCTTATCCAAAAAAACCATAATCAAGATTCTATCCAAGCTATAGAGGCTCTTAAGAAAGTCCTCCGTGATAATGTCCAAGGTGTTAATTTATTGCATAGTATTACTCATCTTGTGAATTTGAATGTTAAACCTTTAGCTCAAGAAGCTCAAGAGTTAGGATTCACACCTATTGTCACTAGTGTGGGACCTTCTTCTATTCCTTTACCTAGTATTCCTACTTATACTCCTCCTTTGATGACAAAATATCTACCAACTACATCTATTCCTGTGAGTGCTCCACCAGTATCTTTACCTACCTCAAAACCTTCATATCATAGTGTGCCTTTTACTTATACTAATCCTCTTCCAATTGTGGTTCCTAATGTTCCACCTGTTGTGTCTTCTATTCTTTCTGCTTCTTACACTTTTCCCAGTGTTCCTAATATTACTATGCCACCTGTTTCCTCTAATGATTCCATAATTATTAGCTTTGCTCAGACTATGTCATCTTTACAACAACTTGCATCTTTAACTCAATCCAAATTTAGCATTCCTACATGTGACATGGGTACTCCTTTATCCTTAGACATCATTCGTGCTACTGTCCCTCAGTAAGCTGATATGCCTCGTCTTGAGAATTACAATGGTAAAGGTGATCTTGTTACTCATGTTAAAACATTTCAAATCCTTTGTAGTGATTATTCTCATGACCATAGGATTTTAGCTAAATTGTTTTCTAGAACCTTTCGAGATAAGGCTTTGCAATGGTATTGTTCCTTACCTCCTTATTCCATTGATTCTTTTCCTAAACTTGCTAATTCTTTCATTCAACAATTTTTAAATAAAATTGGACCAAAAGTGTCGTTATCTAATTTAATGCATTGTAAACAAAATGTTAAGGAAAAATTGACTGATTTTATTGGTAGATTTAAGCATTTGCATGCTCAAATTTCTTATCCTGTTTCTGATATTGATATTCAACATATGTTTATTTCAAATTTATAAAAGAATATTAGAGATAAGATTGTACTTACTGAAATTACCTCCTTTCAATAATTGTGTGTAGCACTTCACCATTATCAATTACAAGTGAGTCAGTTTGAGAGAAACACTCCAATGGCTCATGTTCCAGTTGATAAGGGTGACAATGCTCCTAATCCTAATAAGTGTCAGAAACCTAACAACTATGTCAAGATTAATAAAAAGATGAATGCGGTTGCTGATCAAGTTGTGGCTACATCCAATAATGCTACCTCTGCATCCTCTGCTTTCCGTATGAATCATACGTTTACTCCTCTCTCTAAAAATTTGCATTCTATAATGAGTAGGTTGTTAAGTGCTAGTATGATTACCTTGCCTCCTATTTGACCTCTTCTTCACACCACGATAGCTTCAAAATCCTTTGATTCTAAATCTTTCTACCAATACCATCGCCAGAATGGCCATGACACTGAAAAATATTATTCTCTAAAGCATAAGATTAAAGAATTAATTGATTCTAAAGCCTCATCTGTTGATAATTTTGATGGTAATGGGAATAAATCTATTTCTCCTCCTAATCAAAACCTTCAAATCTATACCAATCCTTTACCTACACATGATACTAATACTATAGCTCAACCATCTTCTGTGGATATT
>MU225122.1:820184-845610 GCA_018584345.1 Thuja plicata
TGATTCAAAGATGGATGATCTTAATCACATTGTTAATCATGTGGAGAGTGTTGTGCCATCTCAACTTACTGTTCAAGATCCTTCACCTCCACTTCAACTTCCAATTCCACTTAAACATAAAAAAAAAACTAAGGACAAGCGACCTAGGGAAATTTTAATTACCTTTGATGATTCTGAAACAATTAAAGCTCCCGATGGTCCCCTTTATATCTATGCTAGGATTGCTAAGATACCTACTTGTCGTTGTCTAGTTGATCCCACATCTTTAATAAATATCATTACTAAGGAAAATATTTTTATGAAAGGCCTACAACGTGATTTTTATGATCCATATGATGCATGGATCCAAACATGTAATGGTTTTCTTTATCCCGCACTTGGTTCTATCAATTTACCTATTGAACTTTGTGGTAAGATTGTAGATACTACCTTCATCATTATTCCTACTTCTGATCAATTTCAAATCAAATTTGGTTTACCTTGGATAACTGCTATGCATGCTATTGCTTCTCCCGTTCGTAAATGTCTTAAGTTTATTCATAATGGAGAAGTAAAAACAATTAATCATAGTTTGTATGTACCTTCTAGGCCTAGAGATTGCGCTACTCTCAATTTATTTTGGCCTTCACTACCTAACTCATGTCCTCCTCACCCTGATCATCTCTTTTGCTCATATCAAGCTTACAAGCATCAAAAAATTACTGAGTTAAGTATGCTTCAGATTGACTCCAACCATGGTATTTCTCCTACTCCTGCAATACCTCCTTTATCCATTTCCACTAATAATATTAATCAAACTTCTACTATTTCCTTGCAACCTATTGAGAATCCTCCTATAGAACCTATGAAGGAACCTGTTGTCATTCCTCCTAATTCTCAAGATGTGCCAACCAAAGATAAACATAACAAATCTGCTAATGAACAGCGTAAGAAGCGTAGAGCTAATGCTAGAGCCCGTGCTTCTGTTATTCGAAACTCCTTACCTTCTTTTTATCAACCTATGCCTGATGTATCAAAAGAAGTCAATATGCATAATGATGTTAAGATGAATGAGTATGATGATACTATTCGCATCTTGGATCCCATTTCAATCAACCTTGATGAGGAGGACACTCTCGATGATCCTATTGATATTAGTGATGAATATGAGACCATTGATCTTGATAATGATCTACCTCATATGATTTCAACTCAATTAACAATTACACCTAGTATCCAGCATTGCGATTCTCAAGAGGATCCTTGTTTGGAACTGGCTATCATTCCTACTGTATTGGATACAGTCCCTTTTGTGAGTTTCCCACCTTCCATCAATAACATAAACCAAGATGGTGAGGGTCGGCAATGTGCTTGATTGGCTTATCTTTTATGGTAGCCATTTTTGTGTTTGCATGTTGTAATGTTCTTCTCCCGTAATGTATTTACTAAATTTTTGTTAGACTCTTTTATACGACCCTTGTTACTTTGTTGGTGCAAGGTGATAAATGATTCAAACCTGTAGTACAATTCTTCTATATGTATCTATATTCTTCTATATGTTGTTTCATGTTATGTTGTACTTGTGCTATTGTTTGTAATAGTTTTCCTTGTATAGTCTTCTTGGATCTGCGACATGGTATCACTAATTCTTTTTGGTCTCCATGTTGTGGTCCAAAAAGATTCTTCTTCGTAATTCTTAAGTTTTCTTTCCTCCTTTGCGATTGTAGTTCTACATTCTTTGGGGAATGATGTCAATTCATTTGCAATAATATCATATTTCTATGTACATATTATCTTATGATCATACTGACCCCACATTAGGTAGATCCCTCTTGTGTTTTTTATGTATGTCTATGTTTTTATTTCCCTTGATTTGTCTTCCTTTGGGGGTATCTCATAGTGGAAATGTAATTTGTAGAGTTGGTTATGTTTCCGTTAAAACCATTGCTCCTGTTAAAGTGTTAGCAATGAATTTAACGTGGGGGCATACACTCTACTCACTTTTTGAACACATGCATGTTCAAAATAGTTTTCAAGCACTTAAAACTTTTCCCTTTATGGATTAAAAACTAATCCTTAAAGCATGGACACTTCACTTTTTTTTTTAGGATCTCTTGATCCCTCCATTTTAAATTTACACAAATCTCTCAATCCCAATATTTTTTAATTTACAATGTTTTTGATCCCTTTAATAATAGATCTCCTTGATGGGTTGACTAGTGAGTAGCCACATTCACTAGGCGGTTCAGCTCCATCTTTCCAGTTACGCTTTTTGTGGTTCACAATGGGACATAAGTTCTCATTGGGAAAGATAATCACACCCTTTTCTCTCTCTTCTTAACTAAGTGATGCCTCTCTTATAATTATCTTAGGGTTGATAAAGACTTAAGTCCCTTGGGGGCTTGAGGATTTCTTTGTCCCTTTTTCCAATAAGATTGTCTCTTCTGTATGTTCTCCTTTACCAAGAGTTTGTGTTGAGCTCATACTCTTGCTAAAGTGGGGGCTAAATGTATAGTCAGAAAATGGAAGCACTTCCATTATAGAATTTTTTAGCCTTCTGAGTAAGTGGTTTGGGGTCATATCAAGCACCTTGAATGGGTTCCTGATTTAGACCTAGCTTTCCCCCTATTTTTCCCTTCTTTCCACTTCCTTCCAACCTGATTTCTACATTTTGGACTGCAGACCTAAGATCTTGGACCTCAAGGTTAGGGTCAACCTTTCTGGTCTATGTTGACGTTGACCCTAACCTAGGTCAAGGTCAACCTTGATCTTGACCTAGGGTTTAGATCTTGGGGTCCCATAGTTTCCAGATGTCGGTCTTTGCAAAAGTTGTTTCCCGCTTTCGGGTCGGCTGTTTTGGGTTTCGAAGCGTTGATTCCTAAATTATATTTAACTTAGGTCCTCTCCTAGGGGTAAAGTCTTTAATGGGAATTTAATTCTCCTATGTTGGCCTCCTTAGAAGATTGTGCCCTGATTTCATATAAAAGGGAGCCTTTCTCCCCTCATTTTGGCTAAGTCCTCTATTAAAGCCTAAGGATCCTTGAGCAATTGAGAACCATCATCAAGTGGAGATTCAAGCAAGAAATCAAGAAATATTTGAAGCAAGGATTCAACCACCATCAAGCCTTCAAGCATTCAAAGAGATCCATGGGAGGCCATTGAAGGATTCAAGTCACATAGTGCCCTTTTGGTGATCTCTCCATCTATCTTCTTCCAAGCCTCTTCATAATCAAGAACCCATTCAA
Source organism: Thuja plicata (assembly GCA_018584345.1). Lineage (NCBI taxonomy): Eukaryota > Viridiplantae > Streptophyta > Pinopsida > Cupressales > Cupressaceae > Thuja > Thuja plicata. The sequence goes on from MU225122.1 coordinate 823,409, forward strand.
GACTTGGTGTTGGAGATCTACAAGCAAGAGATTGAAGACATCCTACACTATACATTCCACATTCTATATCCATTGGTGCATACATACTTATGGATTGAAGGATTCGAATCCTCCACAAGGACTTTTACAAGCAAGGTATAGGTTCAGGACTGCAGATTTAGACTCAAATCTGGATACCCTTTTTGGATTTTTGTCGGGCTCCACGAACAGATTTTCTGTCAGACCTGTGTAGGTTAAGGTCAAAATTATTGGGTTAGGGTTGACATTTGTGGGTCAAGGTTGACCTTTTTCATAAGACGATGTCAGATCAGAAAAATATTTATGGGTTTTGTTCGTCTCTGCGTTCTCGTTTCGGATCATACTTTAGTTTTTCTAGAAACAAAGTACAGACCTCAGAAAATAGCATTCTTTGATCTGCAATTATTTAAGGTTAGTACATTTCTCCTATTTCTTCAATTACTGTCATATATCATATCTACATTATAAATTGATAGAATTTAAGATCTTCTTCTTTACTCTCATTTCCAAATGGTTGATTCATTTGTGCATTAATTCCTCTCTTGGGTTGATCAACTTGGATCTTGCATTTGTGCATTTGGGGATAAAGGTGGAACATCTTATCTTCCTCATAACCACATTTCAATACAAACACAATTTAAATGTAAAGGTTAGAGAAATACATAATCAAACCCTAATAAAAAAAAAAAAAAAAATCATTTTTCTCCCTTTACAGTAATATGTCAAGTTATAGGTCTACCCTTGGCTTAAAAAATACTATTAGAGAGACCTTGGATCCATGAAATGCAATCAGTACCATCTAATCATCACTAGTGTATCAAATTCCCACATAATGGGGTGGAAGTGACAATTCTTGTAGATGTCAGTTATACTTGCAACAATATTAAAGCAGATAGTATGGTCCCTCATAACAAGGAAGTTCCAAAAGAGACTGCACCTAAAACTACCAAAGACATGGTGATGAAGAGCTTTGGAAAGACCTTAAAACTTGAAGAAACTAGTATGGGAGAATACAAGCTGGACATGACCCCATCATTGACAGAACTTCTGATGTCACCAAGATCCTATGGTAAACCTTCCCCATCTTTCACACCTGCTACATCTAAACAACCAGAAATTCACAAAGCAACTGGTATGGTTAAAGAATCTACCTCTCAAGGGGATGAAAACAAAGAAAAAGCAGTCTTGGCCTGGCTTTACCAGGGAAAACTAAAGGAGAATGAGGTAAAACATGTAGAAATATCCCCAAAAAAGAATGGTAAAGGATATGATCTTCTCAAACAAATGGGATATAAAGGAAAAGGACCTTTAGGAGACAATGGAAAGGGACTCATTGAACCTATACCCATGGAATTCAAAAATACTAAAGATAAAATGGGACTAGGTTTCAATAATAAATTTGAAAACCCTACTTCAAGGGATAGTCCAATCTTTGACAAAGGAAGTGCTGAAGAAGAAGAAACAAAACTAGAACAATGGACCTATGAGATATTATTACATATTGGTACAGAGTATCCCGAATATGAAGGAGAAAGATATGTACCAAGCTTTGAGACACCACAAGACACTCATATCCCTTTGTTAACACAAGCTACTATTCAAGAGGTAGAGGAAGCAACAGAGGACACTCCAGAAGTATCATTAATAGAAACAACTATTGAAGACACACCCCGACAATAGGATTCACATCCTAACTATGATCTATCTGTTTCCATAGAGGATATTGAAATAGATGTGATTCACATGTTTTCAGCTCCATCAGAACACAAAGAGCATTCTAACACTGTTCCTAACATTTTTGATGTTCCCGAAGTAGAGGAGTTATCCCTTCCTTGAATCATTGATGAAGAATCTAGTATTCTCCTAGGTCTAGAAGAAATTCAAAGGCTACAAGCTAGGAGCCTCCTTCTACAAAGAGATGAAGATGAAATTTCCACTGATGAGCTACTAGAGTTTGGTCCACATATAACTAATAATGACTTTGATAATGATGATCTAACTCTTATTGATCTAAACATCATATAAATAGAATTAACAGAACATGTCATGTCAGTTAATAGTCTTGACACTGAAGCGATGCTATCCTTCCCACAATCTGAATCCTTGTCTTTAATAAACCTGGACCTAATTGATTGGACTAATACATATCCTACTCCTATCTTAGACTTCCCTAATGACTACACTTTAGCTTGCTACCTAAATTCTTGTGAACCTTACCCTTCTTCCACCAATGCAAGGAGCATGAACATGTCACAGGAGGATATGAAGTTTCTCAGTCACAAATTGAAAAATAAAAATAAGAAAAGAACTGACAGTGAAAACCATCTTGTGGCAGTGTCAGATTCTAAAATAGCAAAAAAAAAATATGTATCTGATGGTGAAAACCTCCTAGAGGCACCAAAAGATGAGATTCTTGATATCCTCCCTGAGAACTTTCAAGAAAGATCTTCAATTTTGATAGAACCAACACAACCAACTAACTTGGGCACAACTAAAGTTCCTCAAATTGTTCACCTAGCACAATCTTTGTCAGACGAGGAGAAGATACAATTCATTGAGTTCCTAAAAGAGAAAAAGATCAAATTTTCATGGTCTTACACATATATGCCTAGACTAGATCCTAAATTAATAATGCACTATTTATCTATAGCTCCTGGGATCAAACCCGTGAAGCAAAAACTAAGAAAGATGCATCCTCATGTTGCATTACTGGTAAAATCAAAGCTAGAAAAATTATTGAAAGATGGATTCATCAGAGTCATTGCTTATGCAGGATGGATTTTTAATGTGGTCCCAGTATCTAAATTTGATAAATCTATTAGGATCTGTATAGACTTTAGGTACTTAAACAAAGCATGTCCTAAAGATGATTTTCCACTACCAAACATTGATATGATCATAGATCTAACAAGAGGCTATCAAATGTACTCATTAATGGATGGTTTCTCAAGCTATAACTAGATTAAAATTGCTCCTGAAGATCAAGAGAAAATTGCATTTACACGCACATTGGGAACTTTTTGCTGGAACATTATGTCGTTTGGGTTAAATAATGCAGGTGCTACATGCCAAAAAGCTATGACTACTATATTCCATGATATGATGCATAAAAACATGGAGGATTACGTGGATGATACCTTAGCTAAATCAAAAGAAAGGAATACTCATATTGAAGACTTGCGAAAGATATTAGATCGCATGGAGAAATTTCAACTCAGGCTCAATCCAAAGAAATGTGCCTTTAGAGTCCAATTAGGAAAGCTCTTAGGGTTTATTGTTTCAGTAAAAGGAATTGAGGTAGATCCTGAAAAAGTCAAAGCTCTACTAGAAATGACTCCTCCACACAACATTAGTCAAATGAGGACATTACAAGGGAGACTCCAATCAATCAAGAGGTTTATGTCACAACTTGCAGACAGAGCACAACCCTTTACCAAATTTCTACATAAAGGTGTCACCTTCAAATGGTATGAACATTGTGAAAATAGCTTCAACAAATTAAAAGAGTACCTGGCTACTCCTCTGATTCTTATGGCACCCATTCTTGGAAAGCCATTACTCCTATATATTTCAGCTATAGCTACATCACTGGGAGTATTGCTGGCACAAGAGGATGAAACCAAAAAGGAAAGAACAATCTACTATATCAGCAGAACACTAGTATCTTATGAACTCAATTACATCATAATTGAAAAAGTTTTCTTAGTAGTTGTCTTCGCATCATGGAAATTGAGACATTATATGATATCATATACAATAAGGATCATTGCAAATATAGATCCTTTGAAATACCTCTTAAGAAAGATAGTATTAACATGCCGAATAACAAAGTGGGTCCTGATTTTGAGCGAATTTGACATTGAGTATGTGCATAGAAGGGATACTAAAGGACAAGTCCTCACTAATCAATTAGTTGACTCACCACTCCATAATGAGGAAACTTTGAGAATTGAGTTCCTTGATGACACAATTATGCATCTAACTGAGTATCCGTGGAAGATGTACTTTGATGGTTCTTTCATGCAACAAGGCTCTGGAGCAGGGGTTCTATTCATAACTCCTTCAGGCTATAAGATACCCAAGTCCTACAAATTGATGTTTCCATGTAGAAATAACATTTCTGAATATGAAGCATTGGTCAATGGTCTTAAACTTACTATGGAATGGAAGATTGTAGAGTTACATGTGTATGGTGACTCCCATCTCATTATCAATCAACTAAATGGAGATTATCAGACCAAACATGAGAAGTTGATGCCCTACAAGTAACTAGTTGATGATCTAAAGAAGTAATTTGTTTTAATCACCTTCCAGGAAGTACCCAAAATAGAGAATAAAGCTGTAGATGCCATGGCTACACTGGCATCCATGTTACAACTGGAGGAACATCACTTCTGCTATGACTTCTTGGTGGAAGTACTATCCTACCCAACCTTTGATACCCCTAAATACTAAGTAATTTGTGCTTTGAGCACCTAAGACCCATCTCGGTATGCTAAAATCATTGCTTACCTAACTGACCAAACTATACCCAATGACCTATCCATAAATAAAAAATGATCCTTAATTAGGACAACATCATGTTATGTCCTCATTACTAATAAATTATATAGATGAGGTCTTGATGGTACACTTCTTAGATGTTTAGAACATGAAGAGTCAGATCATGCATTGAAAGAAGTCCACGAAGGTGTATATGGATCACACTCAAATGACTTTTCACTAGCTAAGAAACTTCTCAGAGTAGGCTATTATTGGCCCACAATGGAAAAATATGCTATTCAATTTTCAAAGACATGTCATAAATGCCAAACACATGGAAATATCATCCATGCTCCTACTAGAGAACTCATACCATTCATAACACATTAGCCATTTCACCAATGAGCCTTTGATTTGGTTGGACAAATTTATTGTAATTCTTCAAGTGGACACAAATACATAATTACAAACACTGAGTATTTCATGAAGTGGGTCAAATCTGTGCTGCTGATCAAAGCCATTGACAAATAGGTGGCTATGTTCATCTTGAACTACATTATTTTTAGATATGGGATACCCACTTCAATTGTAACAGACAATGGGTGCCAATTTAAAAACCAAGACATCGAAGACCTTTGCACACAATTTCACATTACTCAACATTGTTCCTCAATCTATTATCCTTAAGGTAATGGAAAGGCTGAGGCATCTAACAAGAATATTCTCAAGATCCTACATAGAATTATGAGTAAGTCTGGCATAGACTGGAATTTACAATTAAAACTGGCACTTTGGGCCTACAGAACAAGCATCAGAACACCAATTGGAGCCACACCATTTTCCCTGGTCTATGACACTAAGGTAGTATTACCTATTGAGGTTGAAATCCCATCTTTGTCAGTATCTTTACAAGGTCTTGTTACCGATGAAGAATACCACATTGATAGGGTAAATTCTTTAGACTTACTTGATGAGCGCAGGCAACAGGCGTTCGATCATCTGAAAGTGTACCAAAAATGCATGTCCAAAGGGTACAATAAAAAGGTCAAACCATGGCACTTTCACATGGGGGATCTCATTCTAAAAGAGAATCCTAAGAACCAGCCTAACAAAGAACAAAAAGGAAAGTTTGAACCAAACTGGTTGGGACCTTATGTCATTACTGCAACTTTTGGGACTGGAGCTTATTATCTAGCTACACCTAAGGGAGATGTTCTTCTTGATCCCATTAATACTCTACATTTAAAGTGGTTCTATGCTTGATGTCTGGCTAGAAGAGCCTACACAGTGAAAATCTTAGAAAATATCAAAAAAATTAGAAAATTGATCCTGAAAAAATCCAAAAGCAGTGGAAAAAGTCCCGACAAAAGGTATCCTTGGTGAAAACCTGGCAAACAGGCGCCTTGATATCGCAAAAACATAAAAAATAAAAAAAGAGAAACAGAGAAAAGTGCCTTGATGAAAACTTGGCAAACAGGCATATTGGTAGCAAAAATACAAAGCTTTTTCGAGTGGTGAAAACCTGGCAAACAGGCGTCATTCAAACTCTGTGCTCTATCTATCAATACACTGGAAACCCTAAAACTTCATACTTGCACCTGTGCTATTTGGTGACTCCAATTCCTTACAAATATCCTATCCTTGCTTGGGATTTGTCTACATTTGCATCTTAGGAATAGTCATTCTGCATTGGGGGCATATTTTCTAGCATGGTCAGTTTATGTCTGCTAGGTTGTCCTAAGTGTCTTGTCTAGGATGGTTCGCCACTCCAACACGGTAACCAAAATCAAACTAGTGTTTCTCAACACTTGAAATCTAGGAACTTAAAATGAACTAGTGTTTTTTAAAAAATGTTTCTAAGCACTACTTTGGATTGCAAATTACTGACATGATTACTTTGGCATGCACTCAGATAGGAAAACATATTGCTTACATTCCAAATTTTGATTGATGAATCTCTACTATGCTTGAAAAATGAATCCAATAGTATTTCTCAATACTAATTAAACATATTGTTTGATCTGATTATAATTCTTTTATGTTCCCATGATGTTTCGTACTAGGGGCATCTAAGTGATTATAAATTTTCTTTGATTGATTATCAATTGGTGATTGTTATGTCTTCCGAGTTACTCCATGATGTCTATTCAAAGAAAAAGAGTCACAAGAACAGTGGGCATAATGTTTTCTTGGTTTTCTATGTATGGTGATTGTTCTAAATGATCCTATAAATTTCACCTAACTTGGATGTTTATGGTAAGAGCTGCCAACAAGAGTGGATAGCCGCATATATCTCGATCTTTGTTATGTGTAAACTACGGTGAGGTTGAAACAATTTCCTTGTTTTTTTTCTAAATTAGATTATCACTAAGGTGTATGCTACATGATGTACCCTAGGATATGAATTTTCAAGGTCATTACGGGTCACATATCTTACATTACACTTGAACAAAACCTGAACCTAAAAATTAAAGGAGATAACTCAAATTGTCAATCTGGCTTCTATGCCTTGATGCCTACATTTATTTCTGGCATTACATCCAATAAAAATATTATTCATACTTTCATGATACCAGGGGGTATTAGTGACAGTTGTACTATCAGGTAATGTCCATTACAAACAAATGCCCAATGATGCTAAAAGTGCAACAATATATACAAATCAGTGACAGTCCTAAAGAGTCCGCATGTAGATGCATTTTAGAGATTGCATGATTCATTTTTGACAAAAAGAAGAAGAAAGAATAGCATAAGGGCTTGAGCTCAAAATCATTTCTATTTTTCATCCTAAATCCAAGTGAATCACATAATCTAATATTACTGATATCAATGTCATTGCACATCCATAGCATACATGTTCCTTATTGAAAACACAAAACACCTAACACACAACTAAAATCAAAGTGGATTTACAACATGTAAAATATTTACAAATGCCCTTACACCATCAAACTAAAATCAACACTTACCCCTATCAAATGTTTGATTCTCATCATTCAGCAATATGATCATTCTGTAAAACCTCTTTCCAAGCAATCGACCATTCTGAAAATTCTTTACACAATTCATGCCACTATCACACTTCTTGTTGTTATCACACCAATCATCTTGTGACATAACCAAATCATGCATTGGATCAAAAAATCCATAATCTGAAAAATATCCTTTGCATTCAAAACATGGTGAACATTCATATGGAACATGATATTCTTCATTATCAATCTTCATGACATGCTCAAATAAATACTCAACTAGCTGCAACAAAAATTTGAAACATTCAAAATCAACCCCATAATCAACATCATAATGATTTCCCTCAGTGAATTCTTCGACATCAAAGAAAGGATTCTCACACTCAATCCCATACATACTAGACCAATATTCCAGAAGATGATTTTGAGTTGTAACTTCTGATTTTAGACTTGGTTCATAATAAGAAACTTCATTCATTTCCAAGCTAAAATAATATTCAAAATCAATACTAGAAGAAGATTGATCATTAGAGAAGGATATTGAATCAGATATTTCATCCCGGTCCCTATATTAATTCTTTCCATAATTTGATATATTATTCAAATCAACTGAACTTTCAACTATGTCCTCATACAAAGGATTAGAAACCACACGGAAACCTTTCTCAAAATCTGAAAAGAAAAGCATTAGCTGGTCCATATCTACTTCTCCATTAAAGAGTGGATTAAGAAATTCATTATATCCACAAACACTTTCAAAATCATAGTCATCCTCATCCATGAGAGAAAAATCAAAATTATCATCTTGCTGATGAGAATGTTGAAAAGAAACATCACCAATTGTGTGAAGAAGCTCTTGTGCTAACACATCACATACATAATTATTTGCAAGTTTGGATTCATGCATACACACATCTATTGGTTTTTTATAGAGAAAATTTGGGACACATAGAGCTGGATTAAACACATGCTGAGACTTATCCACTCCTTTTGAGCATATTATACAACTTCTTGGCTCAGCATCAACCTCATGAGAAACATAACCAACATTGCTAGGAGATTCATAAGACAAATCTAGAATTGGGGCAACGTGCTGGAAATTATAAGAATCAACATTTATAACATCTTCAAAAAATTTATCACTTACATGATCGTTAGAAGGCTGTCTTTGAACCTCTATTGCTGAAACAATCTCATCTCTTACTCACTCTTTTACCCCTGTCTCAACTTGAAACTGAATGTGTGTAGAAGAGTCAGCAGAAAATTTATACTATTGGTTGAAATCTACATTCTAAATCTGATTTGTATTAGTTATTTGTGTGTCATTAGGGGTAGAAAACTCACCCACATTCTGAGAATTGCATGGAGACTCTACACTTTTATATCCAATCCTATATGTGATCCCAAGAGAAGTTCTATTTTTAGATTTATGACTTCTCATGAAACCAAACTTCATCATTCCTTCAATGTCCCTCGCCATCTGACATGCTTGATATAAATTTTGAGGTTCTTTATCTATCAGCTTTTAACTCATATTTTTATCAAACGCACACAAGTATATAACCAAAGCCATGGCATCTTGGGGTCTACACTTCTCAAGAATTTTCTTCAAAGTCTTCATAAATCTGAGATTTAAATTAGATACCAACTCCTCATTTCTAATATGTGTATCAAAGAGATCAATAATCAAATCATATTCACTAACCCATTCTTTGAATTGTTAATTGAATGCTTCTTCCAATTCTTTCCATGAGCTGATATATTCTGGTAACAAAAATGAGAACCATTCTTTTGCCTCATCTTTCAAAGACTGTGCAAACAACTTTCATAATGACATCCTCATGAACAACATCAAATTCCTCTATCAAATTAATAAACTCATTCAAATGCTTCTCAGCCAATTCATCTTTTATACCACTGAACTTTGACAAATGTTTTCTGACTTTGGATGGAATAAAATTAGGGTAACCCTGAAGGCCATTGAAATTCAGGGCTGCATACAACTTAATGTTGAGACCCTATTTACTATATTTCTAAGACATCTTATTGGGCATGGTTACTCTCAACATACACAAGGCTGGAAACAAACATAATACATTCCCAAATGCCTTCACCAACACTTCAGTTTGACCATAAAGAATTTGACCAAACTTTTCAAATCACTTGCATACCACAACCAAAATGAAAGCTGAAACTAACAACACAGTAGTGTGCACACCCTATTTCAATAATTGCCCCTTCTAACTAGTGCTGCTATCACTTGATAGGGAAATAATCTTGACTCTTTCTCAAAGAAAATGAGGATAACCTAGATAATTCTCTTGCTCCTGTCATTCTTTATTTATTTTTGGCTTTGTCAATCCACCATTGAATCTTTCAAGCATCTGCTAAATCCATGATGCGAGTGTCTCCGACTATTCATCAAATTTAATTATTAAATGCACACTAGTGTAGAGATTTTTCAGAGTCACCACTCACTGCTGTGAGAATGAATAAAACATCAATAAAACAAGGACAAGTTGGGATTAAAACAAAGATAGCAAACTTTCAGCAAGTGAATTGGCTCTGACACATTTCTTTCATAAAGAAGACATCCAGAATTATTTTGAAAACAACAATCAGAATGATAGTTAGGATCTGAAGAACTTTCAGATTTATAAACTTTTATAACTCTATCCTCAGATGGATATGGCAGAAACGACTGGATTTATAAACAAACAGGCTAGGAGTCTAGCTCAACTTGATAAACCTGAATTATTTATGACATAAATAAAATTAGAGATTCTCTAGAAGTTCAACAAAATTTCTTACATCTCTCCCCAGTAGAGTCGCCATTTTGTTGGTTCTTTTTACGCTGTGATTATTGAACATCAACCTTTTCACTTTCTGATAGATTTTACAGAGTAGCCAACTCCCGATAATCAACCAAGACTCAAAATGACCAATTAACAAGGATGTGGATCCATCCTTCTACGCTTTAGGTTCTGCAAAACCAAGGGGGGGAGACCCTTCAATGCCTTCAATACTTTGTTTGGCATCAATCAACAACAATCTCACAAAGGCTTCAACATGACCGAGAGATACTAGATGATCGGCTAATCACCCATTGAACATCAACCTTGAAGTGGAGCAAGAGATTAGTACAACCACAAACCACATAAAACCTTTAGATATTTAGAGTTTATTTCTTTAAATGTAGAACATAGCCCAGACTTAACCAGATATGCATCAATACAGAAGGTACTACTCAATGATCAGTGCTTTATCCATTGGGAAATCCCCTTTAACCAAATTCAGAAATACAACAATCAACTTCTGTCAGAGATTCCAAGCCATAAACACAATAAATCCAGATCAATACTACTTATAGAAATCCTCTTGTAGACAACCGAATGAAACTATGTCACATCTACAACATCATTTAACCTAATCCTAGATTAGAACTAAAGAATGATAACACATACATAGATAAACTCCATGTAAAGAATAAGAAAGTTCAGAATTCACAAGACTGACACCAAGGAGAGATTTGAATCTGGAATTCTCATATTAAGTGTGAAGAATCACATTACTGTACACAAATTTGCAATCAGGATTATCGCTTCAATAAGCTACAAAAAATCAATGACATTCTATTCTATTTGAATACAAAACTGGTACAATCAACAAAATATATCCCTAATGGAACCTTGAAATGATTGGAAGCTCCTGGAGCCAGTACTCTGCAACTCTTTGTGGAGACCAGGATTTGGAACCCTGTAACAATGGAAGAAATCTGCATAAGTAGAAAGAGAAAAACCATCAAATTCATCCTCCCTTCAACACTTGTCCCTTCTCCCAAATATCTTGAACTGAACCTTTTACAACTGCTCAAAAATCTAATTTTATCTGTAGAACTGCCTTCTTCATTTTTCCCAAATTTAAGCTAAGTCATTGTTTCTTCATAATGTTCAAACTGATTTGATCCTGCACCAAAATGGATTGCAAAAATGAATTCCTTATTTCGAGACATTTCCATCAATATATGATACTTGGTATTTTGGATAAAATTTGCCCCCTGAATCAATAACAAGACTTTCCCTTCCTGTGTATATTTCTTGAATAATATTTGAAATATTTGTGCCTTTTCAATTGTCAAACTATTGAATTAAGATGGCATTTTATTTAAAAATTTGCATATTTTATCTTTTATCCTTATTTCACCCAAATTTAATCATCTTGTGACACTTGTCAATCAGGCTTAATGGCTTAATGGTTAGATGTTGAGCACTTTATCATTAAGCCATTAAGTGGAACCTAGGATTAAGTTCAACATGCAAGTTCTTTAACCTGTTCTATTTTGAAATAAAATCATTTTAAATTTCAAATTAATCTCTTCAAATTTGCAGTGCACCAAATTGCGCCACATGACACCATTTGATTAGCTCTGTGTGTCCACTAGGCACCATGTCACCTACCTTGTGCCATGTGGCATCCTCTGATTCACTCACAGGTCCACCTGTGCACCCTGCTCTACAATGGTTTGCCACGTGTCAGTTTCTAATTGGCTGTGGAAGAGCCACCTCTGCATTGCATAGGATCTTGCCATGTGTCTGGGGTGCCACATGTCACCATGGCTTAATGGCTTAATCGTTAGATGTTGTGCATCTTTCTCACTAAGCCATTAAGTCATCCATTGATTTTAACCACCTTGAGATTTGTGCCCAAACCTGCAGCATATTAGCCAACTCATCTTCCATGTCACACTCGCGGGTCCTGCCAAAATATGGGGTTTTGTCCTCTAGGCACACTTCCCAATGCATCTGCCACCTACACATGGAGAGCCTTTGGGATTTGTTCTTCATATTACCATTTGTGTCTTTTTGTATTTAAACACATTGAAAGTCCCTTTCCTAGCGAATGTGGGACTAAATCTTTAGAATGTTTTAAAGTTTCCTCCGTGTTTTGCCTCCAAAATGGTGGGGGCCCACCACGCACTAACTTCCAGCCAATAGTTCCACTCACGAGCTTCTATAGCTCTTTACTTCATCTAATATTACAAGTTCTCACATATAAAAACATTTGAAATACTACTCCACAATACATGTGGGATATTCCCCTTTAACCCGTGTTCACAAGGAGAAAGCCAATGCGTGTGGTGAAAGGAAAATAGTTTGCAAGGCTGTGAAAATTTCCTAGTCTCTGTTCCATATGAAATCCTTCCCAATTCCAATTTGAAACCATGCGCAATCTTCACCTTTGCATTTGTTTCACAAAATTTTACCTTTACAATGCATTGACTCCCTTTAAAAATGCGAAGACTTTCAATTATAGTTGGCACAAATTTTCAATTACAATCACTTATCTTGCATTGTATCATGTTTAAATGTTTTAAAAGGTTTTGTTTATATTTTGAAACATGGCCTCCTCATTGGCTGCACTGGGTCTTTGTTTTTTTGTAGAGTGCGTTGGGTCTTTCTTCGTACCATGCACTAACCCTGCAAGTTTTGTTTTAAAACAACCCACACAACAATCCCTTTTATTTTCTGTGCAACCTCCTGATGCTCCAAATTTATTCGGTGAAAGATTAAATATTGTCAGTGATGTGAGAAACTAAAGTTGGAAGAGGCTCTAAGATAGCACACCTTGAAAATGTGATCATTGGTGAGATTGCCGCAGGATATGCCTTCCCAGTTAGTGCAGCAGTCTGTTCCATCCACCCACGACCTCAGATAGCCCATGAATTCAATGAAGCCTGCTTTGAAGTGAAGCAAAGGTTGAGATTCATGAGAAGGACATCCGTTGGAAAGAGAAGAGGGGAATATGAAGAGGAGAAGAAAGACTGAAATGATGAGCACAGACGACTATTTGTGTAAAGAGACTGTCATTCTATTTGGGATCACAGGAGGGATATGCAATTTGTTGTGTGTTGTTTAGGTAGGAAATACTCTTCTTAAATAGAGTTCCAGTCAACAGGTTAATGGTTTAAATTAATTATAAGCATAGTATCTTAATCATTTTGTTACCAACAATAGAATTTTCCCGGAAAGAGCAGTGTAACTTGCAGGAGGCCACTAAGTTCTAAAGTCTTGCATTTTAAGAAAATTTACAAGCTTTGTCTATGTTTCTACATTATGTTGTGTAGGGTATGATCCACGCATATTTCCACCTCCTACTCTACTAGTTGCGTGGGCTTCTTTTCCTCTCTTCTGTGCTGGTTATCTCCTTCCATCATTCCATTTACTCTCCCTAGAGTCTAGTGTAGCCTCTTTGGCACTTTGCAAACAACTCACATGCTTTGTCAATGCTTTTCCATTACCTGCGCTAGCTTTCTAAGAAGCTGGCAATATGCATTTGCATTTAGTTTTAAAACCATAGTCTTCTACATTTTCTTTAAAATGCTTTCCCTCCAATTCATATGTTGCACTGGTATCTCCATAGTTTATCGTTGCAAGAACACTTCCTCACTTACCAATACATTTTTTTTCAATCTCTAGTATTTTCAACAGGGGAAGCGCTTGAAATCCATAAGGTAACTCCTTCAGAATAGGGCAATATTTTACAATCAATTTCTTTAAAGAGCTTAGCTGGCCAAAGTCGTTGGGGAGAGTAGCTAGCTTAATGTACTTTTTTAATTTCCCAAACACTGTAACATTTTCAAATTTACATGATTATTGGGAAGAGAAGTTAAAAAGTTACAAGAGTCTAGCATGGGGCGAGTGAGAGATGACATGTATTCAATATTAAGTGGAAGCTCATCTAAACTAATCAACGATTCCAGATCAATGGATTTTATAGAAAGCTTTGAAAAACTTTCTTGCAGTCACTTTAAGCTGATCTATCCACTTATATCCAAGTATTGAAAAGAAGATAAGCCGACAAAGTCTTCAAACAATGTCCTCAAACTCTCACAATTTTCCATCCTAATGTTTTGCAGTGCTGTCAACCTTCCAATTTGAGCAAGTGTGAAATTTAAATAATAAAAACATTGAACTTGCGACCACTTAGAACCGACTCTTACTTTTCTGTAAATTGAACCAATATCAGCATCTGGCTTCTGGAGACAACTTTAAAAACTGATGCAAACAAGTAACCAGAATGTGGCACTGGGCACACACATTTCATGTCTAACACTCTTCCATATTACAAAATGACACCTGAAAAAACAAAATAGGTCAAAATATTTTAATCACCGAAGTCACCTCTTAAGGATAATTCTGCAAATTACCCTGTCAAAAACAATAAAACACATCTGGTTTTGACTTTGAAAACAAATCAAGCGACCTCTTGAAGACCCGAGCTTATGGATATTGGGAGTATGTTACATGGAGAGCGTGAATCTAGAAAGGTGACACATGATGATCAACCAATCACATTTGGCAGACCCTTGAAGGTAGCCACTTGGAATTACAGAACAAGGAGACATGAGAAAAATTGATTTCTACAAATGAAAAGAGTTTGGGAAAGTGTGCATATAAAACCCTCATGATCTGAGATCTTGCAAACTTGAAGTAAATTTTTTCTACAATACAAGGGCACCATTTTCTTGATATGAACAATCATGTTATTCAAGATATAACATCACAAACAGGGCCTTTGACCAAACTATGCAAATGATTTGCATTAAACTGTTAGAAGCTGTAAACGAAATCAGATTGAGAAACTGGGAAAACAGATTCATCATGGCCTGAAAAAATTGATGGTAGCACATTTCCATGCCTAAAATATAGGGTAGCATTCAATTTTTTATTCCATTCAACCAGGTGTAAACTTGTAAGACCTCAAAGTTTGTCATTCTACAAATCTGCACTTCACACTATGAGAATCAACATTAATTGCAAACGGAATAGTTTGGGCAAACTTATCATATGAACGCCTAGGAATTTGGAAATGGAAATAGAGCTTCTCTCTCATGCCTACAACATGTTAGATGCATCCTTATATCATGAAACCTTATTTGGCCAAAGATGCAAGCATGCAAAGTAGGCCATTTACTATAATCAGGCAATATGCAGAATGTAGATTTAAGTGAACACCTTTAAACAATTGTCTCCGAAACTCATAAAATCTGAATTTTGAAAGTTGTGACTCATTACATATACTCTATGATAGGTTTTGCACATGCTTCCACATCAGTATCTTATGAAAATCATCAGGTCACATTTTACTTGCACTTCAAGTAAGCTTCTTCAAAAAAATTTCAAGGGTACTCACCGTGCCTTAGAGAAAATTTTGAATTGGTCACTCCAAATTTGTGCCAAATTTGAGAGTACCAATAGGTAGTAAGGTTATTAGAATTTTACTTACCACTGTATCCTCATCTAGTACACCTCCAACTCCTTAGATTTCATTGACTACCTCATTGATTCTTGTGTTGTACTGTGTGGTGTTTTCACCTTCTTTCATATTCTGAGATCATCAAACTTTCCTCTAAGGATTTCTACCTTGGCTCTCAAAAAATTTATATTACCACCATGTACAAGCTTTAATTTTTCCCACATCTTCTTTGCAGTTGTGCATGCTTTGACATCTTCAAATTCAGCATCAGAGAGTGAGGAAGCAAGCTCTATCATCATGCAGTTGTGCTCATGCTTCTCTCTCATTTGTTCAACTATGGGTGCTCCTGTGGGCAACACATATTCAGTATGTATGTATTGAGTAACATGATTTCCAATACCTGATAAGTGGGGTCTTATTCTTCTTTTCCATGAAGCAAAGTTGTCTTTGTTCAACTTGGGCACATCTCGTTTGTTAATCTTGTGATCTTTAGCTTAGGTCTTGAAACCTTCCTTCTAAGCACACAAGCTCTGATACCAATTGTTAGTAATAACTAAGAGGGGGGTGAATTAGTGGCCTCAAAAATTAATCCTTAAATCTTATTACCACTTTTGAGCCTCTAGTTATACTCATTCCTACAAGATGAATGCCTTGAGATACTTATAACATTTTTTTACTTGTCAGAATGCTTTGTAAAACCTTCTTTTGTATGTTTACCGATAGGCAGTATTCTATTTATCAAAACACAATAAATAACTAGAGTATACCGATCAATCCAAAATAGTTTTATGTGAAATGCAAAACAATCAAGTAATGAAACATAAACCCATAACACTTGGATTTTTAACGTGGAAACCCTGTTAAGGGAAAAACCACTGGGACCGGTACCCCAAATTTTCACTCTTCTAAAATGATCTTGGTTAAGAGCCAACCCTGTTAAAGGTTACAATCACATTGTTAGGTGTGACCTTGTTAGAGGATTTAAAAGGTAGTTTTTCACCTAGTATCTGGCTTCTAATGCTACCATCCTTGATCAAACACTTACTTAGCCTATTAGTAGGTATCAAGCATATCCAATGCTACTTTCTATGATCAAAATTTTTGATACTCCTTGGGATGTATCTCAATTGTAAAAGACTTTTAAGTCCTACTTGGTTAAGAGACTTGATGCTTGAATGGTTAAACTGAAACACTAAAGTGATTTGTTCACACATACAACTTGAATTGCATATTTTCAAATCTATTGTAAGTACATTACCTCTCCGATCAATATAATCAATTTAATACCTTTTCTCCACACTATTTTTCTCTGTGATGTTGTCTCACTGTTCTTTAGTGTTTGCAGAATCTAGCTCTTTCCTTAGCTTGTTGATCAAGTCTAACTGAAGACTTTCTTCTCCTTCAGAATCTCTTCAACATCTATTCTCTCTTCTCTTGTTCACCCCAACAATTGGTAATGAATTGGGTTTGTCTCTTTATAGACACGATTCACCATTTCTTGGCTTTCTTGATCTTTGGTGTGATCCACAATTCTCACCAATTAGATTTAAAGAAAAAATCCAGTTTTATCTCGTAGAGATCTTCTTTCCAATTGGACAAAGAAACTTTAAATCCATTACTTATCCTTGGCTTTATCTTGTTAATTAAAATAATGATAAGTATCAGTTAAGTCTATTTTTAGCTCTTGATAGCTAAGCATTTTGTCATTTTTGAACTCTCTATTTTGTCAGTCAATACTCCAATTAGTCATCGGTGATAACTGACTGTTTCATCGGTGTGACTTCAATTGTCTTCGGGATCTCCATCCGTCGGGCAACACTGTAATTTTTTTTGTCGAGTTACTTTGTGCTTTGCTCGTCAGGCAACACTGTGACTTTGCTCATCGATAATGCTGTGCATTTTCGTGTCGGGTAACACTGTGACTTTGCTCTTTTACTCTGTCCATCGGTGTGCACTCCGTCGGTGTATAGAGTCACTTTGTGAATACTTGACTTATATGCATTACTGATAGCATAGCCTTTGATTCATCAGTTCTTTGAAGTCTTTGGTAGTATGTCCATGACCATACATATTATATCAAGTTGAAATCAATGAAAATACAATACATTAACTAATTTAATTCCTTGCATGATCATCAACTTAACATCTTCAAACATTCAATCAGTTATAGTTCATCGTTATGATCCTTTGTAAAAATGATCTCATCAATCAACACAAATGGGATAGATTGCAATCTATAATACCTTCTTTTTGCTAAATCCAAGTTTGTTGGGCAGTTTCCTATCTTTAAAAAATGAACCATGTTATGCAACCAACCTGCTGCCTTGGCATGTTCTTCTGTTGAATGCACAACTAAGGATGCATTCATTTTCTCTTGGTCTTTTGGAGTTTCATCCTCGGTCAATTGTTCACAAAGACCTTGTCCTCTGACTAGATAGGTCACTTGGATACAATGTCATATTCCATGACTCTGGTGATCCATCCAGCTCTTTTCTCATTTAGGTCCCTAGAAAGAAGGAACTCCTTAACACTTGGATGAGTAACCCTCAATTGTACCTTACTGTGAGTCAATAGATGTCTAAAATTTTTAAGGCTCTTCGCCACAACAAGTACATGTTTCTCTATAAAAGAGTACCTTTATTCATACTCTTCCAAACCTTTGTTGAAGAAAGAAATAGGTTGCTCCAATGCTTCAGAGTTTTGTTGAGTTAACATTATAGATATGACATCAGAGCCTCCATAAGCATATAGAATGAAGTCCTTACTGAAATAAGGATTTAGCAAGGCAGGAGCTTCTATCAGAGCCTCTTTGATGGCTTCAAAACTGCTCTTTCCTTCTTTGCTCCAATAGAAAACCACATTCTTCTTCAACATTGTTGTTAAAGGCTTCAAAAGATCTGCAATATTAGGCAAAAAATGCCTAACAAAATTAATCCTTCCTATAAAGGATTGAATACTCTTCTTTTGATGTGGTAGGGGTAGCTCTAGAATGGTTGCAATCCTCTCAGGGTCCACTATAATGCTTTCTTGGCAACAATATATCCCAACAAATTCCTTTCATGGACTGCAAATACATATTTATTGGGATTAAGGGAGATCCCAAACTCCCTAGACCTTTCAAACATTTTCCTCAGATGTTTGATGTGGTCTATGGCATATTTAGAATAGACAGTGATATCATCTAGGTAGACGAGTACAAATTTGTACATGAGGATTTTGAAGGTCATATCCATAGCCTTCTGAAAAGTGGAACCTACATTTGACAAACCAAAAGGCATCTTTTGATAAGCCATGGTTCCCCTCTTGGTTATAAATGTAGTCTTATATTGATCATCCTTATTAACTAGGATCTGATTATATCCCGAGTAGCCATCCAGTAATGAGAAGCGTTCTAATCTAGAGACACATTGTAGAATCTTCTCCATAGATTGCAATGGATGGCGATCTTTTAGGAATGCCCTATTTGGGTCCCTAAAGTCAACACATAGCCTCAGCTCCCCATTATGTTTCCTAATAGGAACAAGTTTGAATACCCAACTAGTATGCTTTATGGGGTAAATGATGCCACTCTCTATTAATTTGAGAACATCCTTATGCATGAGTGGCTCAAGTTTGGGGTTGAAAGACCTTTGCTTTTGTCTGACTAGCTTGGCATTTGGCTATAATTCAATGGTATGTTGAGAAAGTGATGGATTGAAGCCCCTGAGGTATTCATATTTCTAGGAAAAGATATCACTGAATTCTTGAAATAATTGAGCATAATATTGTCTCTCTGAATTAGTGTTCACTTTTCCAAACTTTAGGCTTTTACTGGCTCCAGATCTAAATCAACATAGTGTTCTTGTTGAACTACCAAGCTAGTCTTATTCATTTTTGCTTGGTTGTCTTTGTTGAAGATAGATTATAGGATGACAAGGCTATTAGGAATCTTATTTGATTTAAGTTGTACCACTTGGTCACCATAGTTTTGCATTAGTCTATCTTGATTATGCTCTGAAAAAAAATCCTCTTCAAACAAGAACTGTAAAATTTTCTCATCATTATCAAACACTTTCCAATTAACTTTATTATTAGGGATGGAAGGCCTGACAATAATATTAACATGATGTTGACTCTTCCTTACTAAAATGTTGGAATATCAAATTGGGATCCAACAATAGCTAATATATCTATATTCTGATTTAGTTTTCTAGGGATAGCAATGATGTTGAAAGCATAGAAATCTTCTATTCCATCCCAAACTCAATGCTTGTATGCTTTCATTTTATCATTCTTGGTAGAACTTATCCCTCTTACTTGGTTGACCACCAACTCACTATAACCATATACCTTTAGGGCTTCAATCCCTCTCTTTCTAGACCACTCCAATCCATTCACCGGACTCTCATATTCAGCAGTATTGCTCATGCAAGAAAAACTGAATCTAGAAGTTTTATAATACTTCTCACCTTTTGGGGAGACTAACATTGCACCACCACCAGATCCATGTATGCTTCTAGCACCATAAAATAATAGTTCCCAAAATTTATTGCTCTATTCTTATGATTCCTCAGTGTCTACCTTGAAAAGATTTGGCTCTATGAATCCATCCTCTTTTATCAAATAGTTTCCCAAAAAAGCATCCCAAATAACATTGTCTTCAGCCTCTGAATCTCTTTATGATTACAATTCATCTAGATAGATATCTGGGATGTTTTCTATCTTAGTGTTTGTTTCTATGATGATTGGAAATTCATTACTATGCAAGACAACTTGCATGAATACATTGGACACATAAGGCTCTATATGATGTGTTGCTAATGATTCAAAATTAATAGTAACCTTGGTTCCATACCTAGTATGGAAAAGCATGTGAGACTAGTCAGAAGAAAGATATCCTCCTATCTTGGCTGTGAATTCTCTTGACAGACATATGGCAAAGAGAGCAGGGAGATCTATGATGTAGATGTCAAGTAAGATAGAGAAATTGGGGCTTGCATGAAGGATCAAGCTTGTATCCTTGGCCACACCTACTGTGTTTACTAAGGAACTGTCAAGCTGTGTTACCTTCTTTTGGAATGGTTCATATTTAAGCCTCAACTGGTCAACTACCTTCTTGGGCATGACTGAACTAGTAGCCCCACTATCTACCATACAATTATGTACTAGAGAATTTCCAATAATTAATGATACATAAAAGGGAGGTGGTTTTAGGTTCCTACCTTGAATGACATCTACTTTGGTGTTGCTACTTGGAATCTTCTTCTCTTGGTCAAGGTTGACCAATACTAGCTTAGAAACATACCTTGTGGGTTGTTGAGGCATTTCCACTTCACCCATAGCCTTCTTCAAGATCTCAGGATGCCTTGGGATAGCCAAGGAGTCCCATATAGACATAGTCACATTCATCTTCTTCATATTGTCAACAATATTGAATGGTACTGATGTGTGGAATTTTTGATGTGCTTTCACCATTATGAGCTCAACCTCCTTGGGAGACTGACTCTCCTTGACTGGAAATGTGGGAGCCTTCTTTAGTATGGTAGGAATAGATAGATGTGATGAATCTGTAGATGTAGTGGCTTTTCCTCCATCTTTTTCTCGCTCCATGTCCTAAGCTCTTCTCTTAGATCAAGTGTTGGCTACAATTGGAGATTCACCATTCACTCCATTAAAATATTGCTCTTCCCAATTGAAGAGAGAAGTCTCATCATCTTGTCCATCCTGTTGGGGAACTGACCCACTAGAAGATGATTTTGATTGGGTGTTTAAGGTATTTTTTTCCATAAGTGCTTGATTCATCCACCCATTTGAGCACATAGTCTGTTTATGAGGTTGGTTGCAAGGAAAAAACCATTCATTTTTTGAGGCCAGATTATTCTGACTTGGAACCATTTCCCTAGTTGGATTTGCAGAGTTAAGAGGCATGGAGTTACAAGGTTGGAATGACCTCTGATTGAAGTTCTGCCTTTGACCTTGATAATTTCCTTCATATGGTGGTCTACTCTACTGATAGGATTGTCCCTGAATTTGATATTGTTGGTTAGGACCTTGATTTTGTTGCTGAAAGGGTGGTATACCTCCTTGATTCTCTTTTTTAATATTAGTCAAATCATTACTCATGGTCTGTAATAAATTCTTCATTTCTTGTTGACTACTTCTTAATTCAAGTAGCTCTTGGGAAGGGTCTGCTTTGGATTCCTCATAGCTAGAACTGTGCGTGTGTATTTGGGTACCTATTAAAAACAAAATAAACACTCAATAGGTCATTGCATTAGTCCAAATGGTTAGATAAAATGTTCAAAACCACTAATATCGGCCTACTACCTTCTAACTAGTGTAACCACCTAAATTTGGTCTGTCGCAACTATGGACCCTATTTTCCCTAAGTGTGATCATACCCTTGATTTATGTCCAAACAACCCTATTACTGCTTGGCATAATTCTTTTAATCAATTTAATATCCTAGGTGATTTTTATCACTGATTTATATTA
>MU225122.1:860638-876478 GCA_018584345.1 Thuja plicata
GAAAGTGGACTTTCTCAAGTGGGTTGAGTTGTTAATCATTCCTTAATGGAATGTGACAACATTAGGAGGTGGGTTAGAGAAGAATTTAGGATTAGAATTAGATTAGCATGGGTGAATGGGTTGAGAACGGTTAGAACCCAGGGTAGAATTGGTTGAGATAGGTTAGGTTGGGGTTTGAGGGAATATTAATAAATGAAATAAACTTATTTAATTCATTTAGAAATATAGGAATTAATTATTTAAACAATGAAATTACTTTTTAATAATTAGGGGACTATAGCCATTTTAATTAAATTAAATAGGCTAGGGGAATGGGTTATTTGCAAGTGGGTATTTGATTTAGGGATTTATTTAATTCCTTTATAATTAAATACTATAGCCATGTTTGATTTTAATTTGATGTGATTGGTCAAAATTGATTTGAATTGTATGGCTATAATAGTTAATATAAATCAATGATAAAAATCACCTAGGATATTAAATTGATTTGAAGAATTATGCCAAGCAGTAACAGGGTCGTTTGGACATAATCAAGGGTATGATCACACTTAGGGAAAATAGGGTCCATAGTTGGAATAGACCAAATTCAGGTGGTTACATTTGCCCGTCTTTGAACTGATGTGCGAGCAGCACATTGATTCAAAGAAAGTTTTTAATTTTGAATTCAGAAAGATTGAGAATCCTGTTCTTGGTTGTGGAACGAAATATTAATGAGATCAGTCTCGCACTTGATTGAACAAAACTAATAAAACTGATTTTGAACTTGGCTATCGTCCAAAGATTAATAAAATATTTTAAAAATACCAATTATGAACTTGATTGTCGTCCAAAAATTGATAATACTGATTCTGAACCTCATTGTCGTCCAAAAGCCAATATGAAGCTACTGGGAGCTTAATAAAAATATTTTAAAATAAGGAAACATAAGATATCCAGCTCATGAGAACCAAAGCTTTCTATCCAACAGTTCTGACTTAGTCAAGGAACTGTTATGCCCTTAGTTTGTTTGATAATGAAGTTATTTTGATGTTGTTTCAAGAAAAAAATTAATTGATGATAGTGTGATTATGCCCCCTTGGAAATGAAATCGAAGGAAAATAAATAAAATCCCTCAGTTGAATAGAACATAACACTTGCAGGAAGCGATAAGGCCAGAAAGAGTGGAGTAGAAGATGATGTGTTTAAAAATAAGCACGCGATTATCAAGTTAATTATGTGAAAATATGAGTGATAAGGTTGATAAAATGATGTTTAGATCAAGATGTATGAGGAAATGTGCAGTATTTACCAATGTGGTGAACACATGAAGCCAATTCATAATTTTTTGAAATTGTCACAAAAATGACACTATGCTGATGAAAATGTCATAGGCACCTTTGATTTGGTTTCCGATTGAGGAAAAAGAGAACACAAATGATTTTTTAGTTGTCTGGGAAGAGTTCTGGAAACCCTGAATGTCTTAAAAGACCCATATAAGCCTCCAAATTGACCATTTCACTATTCATTTTCACTTTCAGCTATAGCAAATCAAAGAGCTCTATAGAGAAAATGGTGGTCCCTGTGAGGAAACATCAATTCAAGCTGAGCCAACGACACCAATGACCAGCCGACTACCCACCGCTGGTAAGTACCCGATAAACTACCTTGTGAAATTTGAATTTTTGAATTTTATGCATTTTTGTGAATTTTAGAGCCCTTAGAAGATAGGATTGCATCCGGGATTCCAGATCACATCTTGCGAAACACGCATCACATCCGATTTTTCTTGGATCGTATATGGTTTTTCCCAGATTCTGCGTCGCATTCAGGTTTTCCCAGATCGCATCTAGTCTTTTAGATTTAGTCTTTTTTGTAGCTAGAATCCATCAAGGAATTGTATCCTAGATTTTAGGGATCATACCCCGCTTTTAGGATCGCATCCCATTTTTCTAAGATCGTGTCCTGTATGCGCAATCACATCCTATATTTCCAGGATCACATCTGGTAGAAGACTTAGGTTTTTAAATTGCTTTGATCTATTTGCGTCCTACAAACTTGGAATGACTTAGCAGAGTAGGAATTTGCCCCTTGCTATAGATAGAATGCTGATGTTTTATTGTGTTGTCAAAAATCAGGCCCAGTTTGAGGTAGTCGCCTATCGAGGCACTTATCCTATGTGAGTTCTAGAATTGTCTAGATGACTGTCAGATGGTGAGAAGAATACCATGATCTGATGTGGATTGCGGTCACTAATAGGTTTACCTGAGATCAGGGTAAACTGAGGGTTGTTGACTGCTCTGGTCGAGAGATGGCATTCAGAGCACAACACCTTCCACCTACCCACTGGTGAGATCACTGTGACTCCAGAGGACATTTGGAGGATCTTGTGTGTACCCATGGTTGGTCATGAGGTTTTCTTTGAGTCGAGAGCTGGCATGGTGATCGGGACTGCTCGGAGATTCTTCCAGGATGACAGTATAGATCATAGATACCTATCCTGGGACTATATGGTCGATCACTATGATCAATTAGCTATATACTTAGTTAGATTGGTAGGTGGAATCCTTATGCCAGATAGAGGTCAGCATGGTTTCTTGGTGGGTTGGGTCAGCATGGTGGAGCAGATGATCATCCACCACCGACAATTTTCCTGGGGGAGCTGCATATTAGCTCACATATACCATGAGCTCCATGAGATTGTATACCACCATACTCACAGCATGACTATGGGTATACTGATCCTTCAGATTTGGGCCTGGGAGCACATCCTTGTGACACAGCTGATTGTTGACAGGAAGAGGGCACTGGAGCAGCCCTATGTGTACATGTATGCAGGACTCTTACAACAGCCCCACCTGGGCAAGGTTGAGTATTGGCATTGATTATTTGATGATATGACAGAGGTCGTGTGGCGATCATACCTAGACTGTGAGGTATGGACTTCTGATGCACAGCAGGTGCCTTTCTTATGCCAGAGAAGATATTTGATTGGGTGCACAAGATATATCATTGAGCGTTTCCTGATTACTGGAGTTTTGAGGCAGTATGGCCGATGACAGGGCCGCACAGAGGATGTGGCAGTGTATGCTTGTATCAGGGATGAGGCAGCTGAGTGGGTGCATAGCTTACTTATGAGACTGCCTCACAGGATATTCGGGATATGGTGGTGATAGACTGGGACCCTCGCCCAGATGTTGAGGATGCTGGAGTATCAGATGGGTATGCTGCAGAGATGCTTTAGCATCCATTTCCATGATTCACAATGCCTGAGGAGATCATTCCTCATATAGAGGAGTCATTGGATTATGATCCTGAGGATCGACCTATTAGGGGGAGAGGCGTTAGAGACAAAGAACTGGGGAGACATGGGGGCCGTGATGGTGGTAGAGATGGTGGTAGAGGCGGTAGGAATCCTCCCCCAGATGATAGGCACGATGGTGATGACAGGGGGGAGGTGGAGAGGCAGTTGATACTGACAGTCTGAGTGGCAGTGGGCAGAGACGACAGAGATATAGATTTGTGGCCCCACAGAGAGATCCTATCCCGTTACTTACTCCAGAGCAGCAGAGACAGCAGAGATAGATGGTGCAGGAGCAAGATCTCAGTAGAGATGGGTACCCTCTATCTAGGTGCGAGTAGGAGAGAGAGCAGCTTAGAGCTCAGATCACAGCCTTGGAGGCTGGGGTTACCACTGCTGATGCACTTTTAGCAGATAGGGATAGACAACTTGAGTGGCTGAGAGCTGAGAGGGATACAGAGGCCTATACAACAGTCCATCAGGGGTAGAGGGTGACATATTATTACGCCTTGTATCACGCAGCAGTACCAGAGGGTCAGAGAGTACCCACTTTTTCTCATATAGCTCAGTAGTCAGAGGGGGCCATGCCACCTCCAGCAGCTCCATTTATGCCACCTCCTCCTCCTCTTGACCAGGGAGAGGGGGTGGACCAGAGTTGATATCTTGCACCATTTTGTTTATTTTGAGTTTATACATGTATATCTGGATCTTGTTGAGATCCCCTTTTTGTACATTACATTCATTCGTACATATATCTGATTCACTTTTTGGCATACTGATTCTCTTTGTGTGTATTGATACACTGTATACTATCTGATACACTTTATGCTTTGATACTCTTTTTGCTCACTGATACTCTTTATGCTTTGATTTGTACCATGTTTATGATGATATGATGTAGTTTCTGGATTCTGACATGTTTCATGTGGTAAATGTATCCATTTTTCTTTCCATAGTTGTGGTAAATGTATATGTTGCACATGTGATGATATCTTGATCTCATGATGAGTTAGTTCATAGTTGATAACATCATTTCATAATGTGGATGTGATGAGTATATTACTGATATGAACAAATGATATCTATGTGAAAAAAGAAAATGTATGTTTCTTTGTTTTTTCTAGTTTATGCAAAAAATATATGTATGGATGTACCTAGGATGTAGAAGTAAAAATGCAATACATGGATGCTTTATTTTTGTATTTTCCAGTTTCATTTTTCCAAATAAATGAAAAATGTATGCTATGGATGATATCAGCAATATAAATGGTGTAATTAACTTGATAGTTGTAGAAGAAGATAGAAACCGTGTTTTGAGCTTAAATTTCCTTATGCTGTTATTACTCTTGAAAAAATGCATTAGGCAGTCTTTAAATGCAGCTATATGAAGACTCTTAAGACTTGTCACTGATTTAGCAAATATTGCAACATTTTTATCATCATTGGGCACTTTTTGAAATGGATACCATCGGATAGTACAACCATCACTAATACCCACTGATATTATGATAATATGAATACTATTTTTTATTGGAATGTCAGAAATAGACTTAGGCATCAAGGCATAGAAGCCAGGATAACAAAATAGTCACCTTCCTTTTAATATACCAGTTTCTGAGTAAGGCAAGATATTGAACCCGCAATGTCCTTGAAAATTCATATCCTTGGGTACATTATGATTCATATACCTTAGTGAGAATCTGGATCAGAAAATAGACAAGGAAATTGTGTCAAACTCACTATAGTTTACACATAACAAAGATCAAGATATATGCGGCTATCCACCCATAGTGGCAGCTTTTACCATAAACATCTAAGTTAGGTGAAATTTATAGGATCATATGAAACAATCACCATACTCAGAAATTCAAGAAAATATTATGCCCCCAATCCTTGTGACTCTTTGTCTTTGCGCAGACGTCATTGAGTAACTAAGAAGACATATCAAATCATCAATTGAGAATCAATAAGATAAAATTCATAATTACTTAGATGCCCCTAGTTGAAAACATCATCAGGACATAAAATAATCATAATCAAACCATTATCAAATTGTGTGTTAATTAGTACTTTGTTCATCCATATGTCAAACACAGTAAAGATTCATCAATCAGAAAATTACAATATAAGCAATATGGTGTTCCATGTCTGTGCCCTTATAGGATAATCCATTCATGTTTGTGATCCAATATGGCTTTGTAGGAATGATAGTGAATGTTTAAATGTCATGTCCCATGTCATCAAAAGACACCTTTGTTTTGAGGAAGTGACATTGTTTTGCATGTATTGAGAAACATTGTGTTTGTGAAGTGAACCATCCTAGAGCAACCTAGCAACCACAGCTGACTATGCCAACAAAGATACCCCCAGTGCAGAATGACTTATTCCTAAGACGTAAAGATAAACAAATCCCAAGCAAGGATAAAAGAGTCTTGTAGGAAAATAAAGTCAGCGTATGAGCATAGGCAAAATTATGAGGGCCTAGTATCTGTAGCACATTAATAGATGGAGTGTAGATCACAAGTGACGCCTGATTGCCAGGTTTTCACCACTTGATAAGATTCTTTTTCTTTCTTTTTGCTACCAAGATGCCTATTTTACCAGGTGCTCATCAAGGCACTTTTCTCTTTTTCAATTTTTTTGCTATTTTTTCTTTTTTGAATGTTTTTGTAGTATCAAGGCACCTATTTACCAGTTTTCACCAAGGATACCTATTTTGTAGGACTTTTTCCACTATTTTTGAATTTCTTCAGGATCAATTTTCTAAATGTTTTTGGTATTTTGCAATAACTTTTTGCTGTACAGGCTCTGCTAGCCGAACATTAAGCGTATAACCACTTCAAATGTAGAGTGTTTATAGGATCACGAAGAATGTCTCCCTTAGGTGTAGCTAATTGATAAGCTCCAGTCTCAAATGTAGCAGTGATAACATAAGGTCCCAGCTAGTTAGGTTCAAACTTTACTTTCTGCTCTTTGTTAGGCTGGTTCTTAGGATTCTCTTTTAGGACAAGGTCCCCCACTTCAAACTTGCATGGTTTAACCTTCTTTTTGTAACCTTTGGACATTCTTGCTTGGTACACCTTGAGGTGATCGAATGCTTGTTGTCTGCGCTCATCTAGTAGGTCCAGAGAATTTATCCTATCTATGTGGTACTGTTCATCAGTAACCAGTCCTTGTAAAGAGATCTGCAAAGATGGAATTTCAACCTCAATAGGTAGTACTACTTCAGTGCCATAGACTAGAGAAAATGGCATGGCTCCAGTTGGTGTTTGGATGCTTGTTCTGTAGGCCCATAATGCCAGATTTAGTTGTAGATGCCAGTCTCTGCCAGACTTGCTCACAGTTCTATGTAGGATTTTGAGAATGTTTTTTTTTGACGCCTCAACCTGTCCATTACCTTGAGGATAATAGACCGAAGAGCATTGTTGAGTAATGTGAAACTGTTCACAGAGGTCATCAATGTCTTGGTTTTTAAATTGGCCCCCATTGTCTGTCACAATTGAAGAGGGTATCCCGTATCTACAAATAATGTAGTTCAGAATGAACATAGCCACCTGTTTGCCAGTGGATTTGATTAGCGGCATGGCTTCGACCCACGTTGTGAAATAATCATTGGCCGTAACGATGAACTTGTGTCCATTTGAAGATTTGGGATATATCTGTCCAACCAAGTCAAAGGCCCATTGCTAAAATGGCCAATGTGTTATAAAAGGTATGAGTTCTCTGGCAGGAGCATGGATGAGGTTTCCATGAGTCTGGCATTTAAGACATGCTTTGGAAAATTGAATAACATCTTTCTCCATGGTAGGCCAATAATAGCCTACTCTGAGCAGTATTTTAGCTAATGAAAAGTCGTTCGAGTGTGATCCACATACACCTTCATGGACGTCTTTTAAAGCTAGATCAGACTCTTCTAGTTCTAAACACCAAAGAAGTGTACCATTGAGACTACGTTGATATAGGTTGTTAGTTATGAGGACGTAACATGATGCTGTCCTAATCAGGGATCTTTTCTCATCTCTAGATAGATTGGCAGGAATGGTTTGGTTAGAAAGGTAGGCAATGATACTGGCATATCGGGATTGATCTGGGGTATTCAAGGCACATATTACCTGGTATTTAGGGTTAGAAAAGGAAGGATAGGATATTTCTTCCACCAAGAAGTCATAGCAGAATTGATGTTCCTCTAGTTGTAACATGGACGCCAAGGTAGCCATAGCATCTGTAGCTTTATTCTCTGATCTTGGTATCTTCTACAAGGTGATGAAGACAAAATACTTCTTTAGATCATCAACTAGTTGTTTGTAGGGCATCAATTTTTCATCTCTTGTTTGATATTCCCCATTGATTTGATTGATAACTAATTGGGAGTCACCATATATGTGTAACTCAATGATCTTCCATTCCATGGCGAGCTTGAGGCCATTGACCAATGCTTCATATTCTGTGATATTGTTGGTGCATGGAAACATTAATTTGTAAGATTTTGGAATCTTGTATCCTTGTGGAGTAATGAAGAGAACCCCTACTCCAAATCCTTGTTGAGTAAATGAACCGTCAAAGTACATCTTCCATGAATGTTCAGTGAGATGCATGATTGTTTCATCAGGGAATTCAATTAGTAATGGTGCATCATCCTGGAGTGGTGAATCAACCAGTTGATCTACAAGTACCTATCCCTTGATAGCTCTTTGTTCAACATACTCAATGTCAAACTCACTTAGAATTAGGACCCATTTTGCCAAGCGGCATGTTAATGCTATTCTACTTAAAATATACTTCAGAGTATTGATCTTAGAAATGAGCTTGACTGTATGAGAGAGCATGTAGTGTCTTAATTTCTGTGATGCAAAGACAAATACTAAGCATGCTTTCTCAATAATGCTATAACTGAGCTCATAAGAGACTAAAGTTCTACTAATGTAGTAGATAGTTCGCTCTTTCTTTGTTTCATCCTCTTGTGCTAGCAATACTCCTAGGGATGTAGCTATAGCTGAAATGTATAGGAGTAAGGGCTTGCCATGAATATGAGTCATAAGAATAGGTGGAGCAGCCAGGTACCCTTTTAATTCTCTGAAATTGGCTTCACAGTGTTCATCCCAGTTGAATGTAACCCCTTTATGTAGTAGCTTAGTAAAGGGTTGTGCCTTATCAGCAAGTTGAGACATAAATCTTCTGATAGACTAGAGTCTCCCTTGTAGTGTCCTCATTTGACTGATTTTACGTGGAGGAGTCATCTCTAGAATATCCTTTACCTTTGTTGGATCTACCTCAATTCCCTTTGGCGATACTATGAATCCTAGGGGCTTTCCTGATTGGACCCCAAAGGCACATTTCTTTGGATTGAGCTTGAGTTGGAACTATTCCATTCAATCCAATATCTTTCCTAAATCAGAAATATGAGTACCTCTTTCCTTGGATCTAGCCAGTGTGTCATTGACATAGTCCTCCATGTTTTTGTGCATCATGTCATGGAATATTGTTGTCATAGCTCTCTGATATGTTGCTCCGGCATTCTTTAGCCCAAATGGCATGACGTTCCAGCAAAATGTGCCCCATGCACATGTGAATGCAATTTTCTCCTGATCCTCAGGGGCGATCTTGATTTGATTATAACCCAGGAATCCATCCATTAATGAATACATCTGGTAGCCAGCTGTAAGGTCTATAATCATGTCAATATTTGGTAGAGGGAAATAATCTTTCAGACATGCTTTGTTGAGGTCTCTGAAGTCCATGCAGATCCTAATAGATTTATCAGATTTAGAAACAGGGACCACATTAGATATCCATGCTGCATAGGTGATGACTCGAATGAATCCAGCTTTTAACAACTTTTCCAATTCTTCTTTCACCAACAATGCAACATGAGGATGCATTTTTCTAAGTTTTTGTTTCACGGGCTTGATACCGGGAGCTATAGATAAGTGGTGCATAATGATATTAGGATCTAGCCCTGGCATATCAGTGTAAGACCATGCAAAGTTGATCTTCTTCTCCTTCAGTAACTTTGTGAACTGTACCTTCTCATCTTCTGATAAAGATTGTGCCAAATGAACTATTTGAGGATTCTCAACAGTGCCCAAGTTTACTGGCTGTTTTGGTTCAATCAATACCGAAGATCTTTCCTAAAAGTGCTCAGGGAGGATATCAAGAGTCTCATCCTTTGGCACCTCTGAGAGGTTTTCACCATCAAATACATCTTTTTTCTTTACTATTTTGGGATCTGATACTGCCACAAAGTGGTTTCACCATCAGTTCACTTTTTCTTTTTATTTTTCAATTCATGACTAAGAAACTTGATATCCTCCTGTGACATGTTCTCAATCCTTGCATTGGTGGAAGAAGGGTAAGGTTCACAAGCATTAAGATAACAAGATAGGGAGTGGTCATTAGAAAAGTTGAGCATAGGTGTAGGATCTGTTTCAGTCCAATTAATTAGGTCTAGAAGTACCAATTTTAGGGAGTCAGATTCTGAGAAGGACAACATCGTGTTAGCATCAAAACCATTAACTGACATGACACGGTCTATTAATTTAATATCTTTGATGTTTAGATCAATAAGAGCGAGATCATTGTTAAAAGGGTTGTTGTCAGTCATATATGGATCAAACTCTAGCGACTCATCAGTAGATAACTCATCATCATCTCTTTGTAAAAGGAGGCTTCTTTCTTGTAGCCTATGAAATTCTCATAGAGTTATGTATTCACCAGTGTCTCCGTCAATGATTAGAGGAAGGAACTCGTCTTCTGATTTAGGAGGATCAACATCATTGAAAGGAGTGTTAGGTCGTCTACTAGGAGCTGAGGTAGCTACAAACATGTGAATTGTGTCTATCCCAATTTTGTCAGAGGCAATAGATAACCGATCATACTCATAGTCATGAGAGTCTGTGACATCATCATAAGATCTGTTCAAATATTCAGCAATGTTTATTTGATGGACTCAGTTAGCGGTTTGTAGATCAAAGTGAGGTAGATCGAGAACATGTGCAATGGTGACCAATTGCCCCCAGTTAGGGTGTAAATTATGTGGCTAGGGTTCCTCTTGAGTGATTGTAGTTATGGTGTCTCCTACCTCTTGAATGGGCAGTTGTTCTAGTAAAGGAGTATGAAGATCCTGTGGTACCTCGAAACTAGGTACGTAGTGTTCTCCTTGATATTCAAGATTCTTTGTACCAATATGTAGCAATCTCTCATAAAACCATGGCTCTGATACTATTTCATCTATTTTATCACTCTCAGCTTCAAAAGGTGGACGCTGCTTTGAAGTAGGTTTGTTGGATTGAGTATTAAAGCCCAGTCCTATTTTATCTCTATTGAGGTGGAACTCTATGGGTATGGGTTCAATGATCCCTCATCCTGTGTCATTTAGAGGCCCTTTTCCTTTATATCCCATTTGTTTGAGGAAATCATATCCCTTTCCATACTGTTATGGGGATATCTTTACATGTTTGACCTCAAAGTTTACTGGTTCTTCTTTGTAAAGCCAATTCAAGATTGCCTGTTCTTCTGTGTTATTTGAAGAAGACGTGGATGTCTTTATCATACTAGTAGCCTTGTGTACTTCTGGTTCCTGGACTGCGAGAGGTGTGAATGTTGATGATGGTTTTCCATAGAATCTTGGTGATATTGGAAGCTCTATCAGCGAGGGTTTCAGGTCCAACTTGTATTCTCCCATACCTATTTCTTGAAGTTTCAAAGTTTTTCTAAAGCCCTTCATGACCATGTCTTTGGTAGTTTTAGGAGTAATTGTGTCCATAGCCTCCTTATTGTGTGGGATCATGCTACCTGCTTTGATATTGTTGCAAGTGTAGTTGGCATCGACAGGAATTGTCACTTCCACCCCATTATGTGGGAATTTGATGCATTAATGATAAGTGGATGGTACAGCTTGCATCTCGTGGATCCATGGTCTCCCTAGTAGAATGTTGTAGGCTAGTGGTAGATCCATAACTTGACATATAACATCTCTTTCAATCGGTCCAACTCTGATGGGTAGAAAAATAATACCTCTGGAGGATCTTTCTTCCTCATCATATGCTTTAATGGTTATTTTATTTTTAGAGTCAATTGTTTACTCTGAGAGGCCTAGCCTCCTGACAAGATTTAGTGTATAGATATTCAATCCAGCGTCTCCATCTATCAACACTCGTCTAACACAGGATTTATGAATAAGAACTTCGATATGGAGGGGTTGATTGTGTGGATGGGTTAATGACTTTTCATCCTCCTCAGAAAAGGAGAGGTAATGTGGTGTTGAGATGTGATTGACCATCGCTTGGAATTTGTCTATATCTATATCCTTTGGAACATTAGCAGCATGTAGAGCTTATTCTAGGATTTCTCTATGCACCGTGGATATTTTGAGTAATTTGAAGATGGAAATTTTGGCAGCAGTTCTTTGCAATTGGTCTAGCAAGTCATATTTTGTTCCAGGAATAGTGACCACATGTTTCACTCCTGGTTTAGGAATAGTGAAAATAGGAACCTTGGGTGTGGATGTCATTTTTGGAGGTCCCTTGATCATAACCTGTGCTTGGCTCTGGGTTACAGCGTTTGTAGAGGATGAGGCTCCTTTGATGGTGACCATGTTGATGGATTCATTTTTAATGCTGATCATATTGATCACATTGTTATTCTTGGAATAGGTGTAGTTTATCTCATTACCTTTCCCTTTAGATGTTTCTCCTTGATTATAATTAGGGAATGGTTTATTAAATGTTGTGTGATCTTCATTTTTAGTGTGTCCATCCACCTTGATCTTACCTCCTCTGATGAGGTCTTGGATAACGTGTTTGAGCTTGAGACAATTATTTGTCTTGTGTCCCTTGTTCTTGTGGAAGACACAATAGGAGTTATCATCCCACCATCTAGGTTTGACCATTGGCTCCCAAGGTTTAGAATCGAGAATTGTAAGGACTTTGTTATCCACCAATGTCTTCAAGACGGTCTCAAGAGGTTTTCCCAAAGGTGTGAATGTTCTTTGGGGTTTTGAATTCCATGTTCGTCCCTTGTCATTATCATTGTTGGCTTTGGGAAGGGGAGGTGTTATTTTAGCCTCCTTACTTGCTTGCATACCATTGGTCAGATTGAATGCTTCGGTTTTAGAATTAATGTTAGAAGCATCAACCACTCTGTCATTGACAACATTTTTATTTTGTTTCCACCATTTAGGCTTGGAGTTGGAGCTACTGCCTTTATTTTTGTTTTGAAGGGTGGTCTCCCCCTTTTTGACCATGACTTCCTCAATATGGAGGGCATTTTTGATCATCCTATTGAAGCTAGGAGAGTCTTGAATTTGTAGAGCATAGCTCAATTTAGGTATGAGATTATTAACAAAGATCTCCATCTTTTCTGTTTCAGGGATGACTCTTGAATATCGTTCAAAGATCTTCCTCCATCTTTGTAGGAAGTGTGTAAAGGATTCCCCCACTTTCTACTTGGTGTTACATAGATCCATCATGGTGACATCATGCTGGATGTTGTAGGAGTAATGGTGAATAAACTGTTGCATTAACTCCTCGAATGTTTTAACTTTAGGATTCAATTTTGAAAACCACTCCATAGCATTTCCTCCTAGACTTCCTAGAAATAGTCGCATGCGGTAAGTGGGTTCGTGCATGTACTCAATGCTAAGAGCACAAAATTCTCTCACATGGTCATGTGGATCAGTTTCCCCTGTGTACTTGTCATATTTTGGTCTTGCCACATTGGGAGCAAACGGAACCATAGTGATACTTTTGTCGAAAGGAAATGGACAAATGGTGTCCAAAGAGTATTTTTTTTTTGGTTTATCCTTTTCTTGTTTGAGGCTCATGAGCTCTGTTTGCATTTGATTGAGATGTTTGGTAAGGATAGATATGGGGTTTGGTACTTCCTTTTCTTTGAGATCGTCCACATCATAATCTTTGGGTAATTTGACACCCATGGATGCTAAATGGAGGAAGTATTTTTCCTTATCATCTCCAATTATTCATTCCAATAGCTTGTGGACTCTTTTACTTTGTTTAAGCTTTTCATATTTATCTTTAGGGATCTCTTTGTCACTATCTGACCCAAATGGATTACGTTCAAACCTAGGTCTTTCTTCCTCCTCTGTGCCTACAGATTGTGCTTGTTTGCCATCATCATAACCCTCAAAGGCCTTACTCCAATCGTTAGTGTTGCTATCCATTTGAGGTGAATCCAGATCAAAAAGGGAACTATGAGAAGTTTCTACTTGGAAGTGTGGAGTTTTAGGAGGCACTTTCGATCCTTTAGTTGTGTACTGGTTGCGTCATGTTAACCATGAAGTTTGTTTCTCAACTTCGTCAACATTTCCCAATAGTGCAAGCAAGGATTCCAGATCATTCAAGTGGGTGTGTCTAGGTAGAAGTAACTATTTGTTTTTTTGGTGGATGTAAATGATTCCAACGTTAGAGGGTTAGAATGCCTTGATAGTGAGCTGGGAACCAAGTTGTTGATAGAGAATGGGTAGACCAAACGTATTAAACCGACCATAAAAGACTGACTGAGCATGCAAGGTAGACGTTTTGAAAGTGTTTGAAAATAATAGTAGGGAGATCAGAAGAGACAACAGGGACCAACTAAAGAGAAAAAAGGGTACCTAAAACAACTGAGACTTCCTAGGAAAAGCTGCTAGAAATGCCCACTTTTCAGAATGCAAGCTCCTAGATACGATCCTCTGACGAAACCAGATGCGATCCTAAAACCTGGCTGCGATCCCAAAAACTAGATGCAACTATATGTTTGACCAAATACAATCCAATGCACTAGATACGATCCTAAATACAAGATATGACTCAGGAAAAATAGGATGCGATCTTATGATGGTTTTGTCAATTTTGGTCCATTCTGAATAAATTGTTTTTGAGGAACATGAATTTGTTTGTTTCCATATTGCATCAAGAGGTATTGTAGAGCATGAAAAACAATTGTACTCCATGGTATGAAATTTATTGATTGTTGTGAGGAGCTTATCTTTTTAGTGATCTTTTTGACACGTCAAATAATTTTGCATTGTTAAAAGGGATGAATCAAACACACATCTTTTCCTATTCTCTAGGTGGAGGATGAAAATATTTGCTCATTGACTTAGGTACACACTCAAATGCTAATTAGAATACAACCATCACCAAGCACGCAATGGCTCTAATCATGATGTTGTATTAGCCAAATCCAAATGCAAGTGAGGGCATGATATGATGAGTGTCTTGGGGCAATTACTTTTTGCCTTGCACAAAGATTATCACCCTTTCGGGGATGAATCAGGAATTCTTTCAATTGAATGTGTTGTAGATTATTGGGCAATCTATTCGAAACTGTCCCCCATAGAATTGCACAAGGCAAAATTGAGGCATATAGCCCTATGAGTACCTGAATATATATAGCCTCGCAAGCAAGATTCAAGCAGCTCTGCTTTATATATACATCGATATGTTCAAGGAATGATGTCAAAATTCCAAGAAAAAAACCAGTTCCATCTTCCGAGGCTTTGGCCTACAAGGAAGCAACTATTTATAGTGATTTGGAAGGGTCGGCATAAGACCTATCCTCACTTGGGTCATTCCCAAGAGATTTTTTCCTCAACTGGTAGGCCCTCTACTGTTAAAAAGATTGGTAACTAGGATTGGCAAGCTTAGGAGTTCTAGATTTCTGATTCTTCAAAAGAAGAAGAGCATACTCTCCTAGTCCATGCCATTTTCTCCTCAAACACTATAAACAATGCTCTTTCCCCCAAGCTATGTTGAGCTTGTTTTAATGATTCCTATTTTAAAGAAAACATAAAGCTTTGAAAAAGGGAAATTTGTCTTGTTCAATTACCACAATGTTTTAATGAGTTTGAGTTGTTCAATTACTGAATCCAAAAGCAATTAAATGATTGAACTTGTTCAATTAACCCACATGATTTAGTGCTTTATTTTGTTCAATTTCTATCCAAAATAAATCAAACAATTTTTTTGCTTGTTCAGTTACCCCCAATTTTGTCACAAATGATAAAATAATGTCTGACTTTCTAATTTTCCTCAAGAGGAAAAGAGCATAATATCTAGTTTTTTTAGCAAGTATGAAGAAATGGTTTTTCAATGTTAGAAAAGTAGATAAATAGAAGTCAAGACAGAGGGGGGTTTGGTAACTTGTAAAAACCACATTAGTATCCTTTTAATCCAACTACGATCCCTTGCCAACTGAATGCGAGCCAAAACCAGATATGATCCGGGAAATCCAGGATGCGATCCAGAATTTATGCGATGCGAGGGCGTATCTGGGATGCGATTCTGCAAGATTAAATGTGATTCTGTGACTAATTCCTAAGCCTGAAAATTGCCAAAAAATGTGTTAAAGATGAGGCTAAATTGAAAATCAGCCCCGTGGTGGGCGCCAGAAATGTGCGTGTGTATTTGGGTACCTGTTGACAATAACACAAACACTCAATAGGTCATTACATTAGTCCAAATGGTTAGATAAAATGTTCAAAACCACTAATATCGGCCTATTGCCTTCTAACTAGAAAGAGTGTGATTAGTTGCATATTAGCCCTCAGAATATGCTACAAATCA
>MU225122.1:899061-927897 GCA_018584345.1 Thuja plicata
TATGGCCAAAATACCAAAAGTGCTCAAAACTGCCCCAAAGAAGGTTTGAGAGTAAACCCTGGTGGTTAGGTTAACCGCTAGAGGTTAACCACTAGCGGTTAACTGACAGTGGCACCCATTTACAAAGCAGCGTTGATTTTTAACACTGCATGCATTAGTTTTTAACACAAAAATCAATTAAAAATTGATTTTTTTAATTTTTCACCTCAAAATTTGAGCCGGAGAGAGAAATTTTTTCCCAGAGGCTACTATGGCCAAAAATGGAAAAATGTATATGAAAATTGACTCTCCCAGGCCTTCGGAGCATGATGGTGGTGTCCATTTTTTCTCAATATGCTCCAAAAAAAAGCGTCTCTTCTAGATTGAAGAAGAAACCCCAGAAAAGTTATGGTTTTTGCCCTTGAAACACTGCTTCATAAACACCAGACCAGGCAGCAGCAGTGTGGCTCTGATACCATGTAGGATTTAAGAAATACAAATCCATAGAATGCCAAAAATACCTGCATGCAAGAAACCTGTTATAGGAGAGAAGCAGAAAGAGGAAAAAGAAGAACTCAGAAGTTGCTCAAAATGTGAGAGTGAAATTATAATCTGAATTAATGAAAAAAGAATTACAAGGTTCAACCTATAAAGGTGAACAAAACCCTAAAGTCTAAAAAATCTAGGTTGCACATTAATAATTAATAAAAGAATTAATTATTAATGCACCTAAGAGAAAGCTTAAGCACTAAAGAGTAATAACTTAATTAATTAAATCAACATGATTTAATTAATAAGCAAACTAATTATTACTCTAACATGACATTCCTCTTGCTTATAATATATTGTTGGGAAGATCATGGATCCATGAAATGTAAGCGGTTCCCTCTATGTATCATCAGTGCATCAATTTTCCTTTCCACGGCGTAGAAGTGACAGTTCCTGCTAATATAGGCTCTTCTTGTAATACACTCACACAGTCAGCTAATAGTTTTGTTCCTACTAATAGAGAATACACAGAATTATGTGAGGCCAAGCTTAAAGACATGGAATAGACTTTGAAAATCAAAGACATAGGCATGGGGGGTATCAGATAGAACCTGTGCTATCATTAGCAGCACTACCTCCATCTCCTCATTCTTATGGGAGACCTTCTGAGAACAATAAATCTTCTACACATCTTGAAATAGTTTATGATGGTGCCTTTGTATGGGCTTCAACACCATTAGAAGATGAAGATGGGGAAAGAGCTATTAAAGCTTGGCTTTACAAAGGAAAGGACATATTTGAACAGACTACCCTAGCTCGTGAACTAGATCCCAATAATGAAGGTCTTAAAATCATAAAACACTTTGGATACAGAGGGAGTGGTCCAATAGGGATGAATGGAAATGGGATAGTTGAACCTATTGAAGCTACGGGTTGAAGGATGAAAGACAAAACTGGTTTAGGCTTCAAGAAGATCCTATTCCATCTAGGGATTAACAAATTTTTTCCAAAACTGGATCCTCCACCAGAACCTGAAGGCACAGCTACAGTTGATACCACAGAGGATAGCTCTGACGAGGATTGCTTTTCTTATCCTATCCCTCCAAATCTGGCAGCATTCTTTGCTAAGCCAGATGATGTCATAATACATGCCAGTATAGCAAGGGCTAGAAGTGACTCCAATGTCTCTATTCCATTCACTTCTTTGACATACGAACAATGGAAGGTGTCACAAGACCCTGGTTTCCAAGGTGAACGATACATACCATCATAGTTTCAAGAGCAGTTTGCGTAAGAACAGGCTGGTGTCACAAGAACTCTCAAACCTTCATGGTGTAAACATCCCAGTCAGAGTTTGGACACATATTCCCATGAATATGATTTTGACAATTTTTCAGAAGGATCCTATGAAAAGCTTCTCGACATAGGTGAAGGGTCTAGTAAAAGGTCTAATGAGTTTGATTCCATAAATGTTAACATGTCTTCTACTACAGTCGCTAGGAGTCAAAGGGATTCAAATACACCTTTGCATGAGATTTCTCTAGGTCTCAGCTTACTATTCAGCACTTTTGATGATTATACTGTGAATGCACTTGAACTTGACATGTCTCTCTCACTCCAACATCCCAAGATAATAGACTCGAATTCCCCTTCCTCATCCAACAAAGTCCTCACATTCCAGAATGACTATGCTCTAGCCTGTTATCTTCACACTGTTGAACTTGTAACATCCTCCACTAGTGAAGAAAGTGTCAACATGACCGAGGCTGATATCAAGTATCTTAGTCATAAAATCAAAAGAAGAAAAAATAGGCACTCTGATGGTGAAAATCACATTATGGCAGTGTCGGAGCCAAAAAAAAGTAAAAAGAATAGACGTATCCAAAGGTGAAAACCTCTCCGAGGTGCCTGAGGATGAGATACTTGATGTGCTTTTGAGTCATTTCTAGGAACGATCATCGGTGCTACTTCAGCCAACTCAGCCAGTAAATCTGGGTATAGAAGAACATCCATATATTATTCATGTGGCTAAATAATTATCTGCAGAAGAACTCAAAGAATTCACAGATTTCTTCAAGGAGAAAAAGATAAAATTTGCATAGACATACTCTGACATGGCTGGTGTAGATCCTGATCTTATTATGCATCACCTATCAATAGCTCCTAGAGTAAAACTAGTCAAGCAAAAACTTAGAAAAATGCATCCACATGTGGCTCTACTTTTCAAGGCAAAATTAGAGAAACTCCTAAAACTTGGGTTCATCAAAGCAATTGACTATGCAGAATGGATCTCCAACATAGTTCCAGTGTCAAAGCATGAAAAATCTATCAGAGTCTGCATAGACTTCAAGGACTTAAATAAGGCATGTCCAAAAGATGATTTCCCACTACCCAACATTGATATGATTGTGGATATGATAGTAGGGTATGAAATGTACTCCCTAATGGACGGTTTCTCTACTACAACCAAATCAAAATTGCACTAGAAGACCAAGAAAAGACTATTTTCACTTGTGCATGGGGCACTTTCTACTGGAATGTTATGCCTTTTGGTCTCAAGAATGCTAGAGCCACGTATCAGAGAGCAGTCACTACTATATTTCATGATATGATGCACAAAATAATGGAGGATTATGTTGATAACACCCTTGCTAAAAGTATGGATAGGAAAGCACATGTTACTGATCTAGGCCCTATACTAGATCATATGGAAAAGTTTAGACTACGTCTCAATCCTAAGAAATGTGCATTCGGAGTAACTTCCAGAAAATTGCTTGGTTATATCATCTCCGCAAAAGGTATCGAGGTGGATCCTAAAAAGGTGCAAGCTATCATGGACATGCCTCCATCTCACAATATCAGTCAAATGAGAGGCCTTCAAGGTCAGCTTCAGTCTATCTGGTGCTTCATCTCATAGCTAGCTGACAAGTCACAACCATTTACCAAAACTCTACATAAAGGTGTGACCTATGGATGGAATAAAGAATGTGAACAAGGTCTTCAACAAATCAAACAATATCTGGCTAATCTGCCTATATTAATTCCTCCTATTCATGGGAATCCATTAATATTATAAATCTCAGCTATAGAAACATATCTGGGTGCTCTATTGGCCCAAGAAGATCAAAACAATAAAGAAAGAGAAATCTATTACATTAGCAGAACATTGGTCTCCTATGAAATGAATTATTCTGTCATTGAGAAAGCTTGCTTGGCGGTGGTGTTCACTTCCCAGAAGTTACGACATTACATGCTTGCTCACACTATAAGGCTCATTGCAAAAATTGATCCATTAAAGTACTTACTCAACAAAGTTTCCCTCACAGGTAGATTGGCTAAGTGGGTCATGATACTCAGTGAATTTGACATTGAATATGTGGAAAGAAAAGCTATCAAAGGGCAAGTAATTATGGATCAATTCACTGAGGCACCTATTGCAGATTATCAACCATTAAGGATCAAGTTCCCAGATGAGTCCATTATGCTTCTCACACATCAGGCATGGACCATGTTCTTTGATGGATCATTCACCCAGCAGGGGTCAGGTGCCAGAATCTTGTTCATTACACCTCAACGGTATTCATTACCAAAGGCTTACAAAATGATGTTTCCTTGCACAAATAACACTGCT
Organism: Thuja plicata; assembly: GCA_018584345.1. NCBI lineage: Eukaryota > Viridiplantae > Streptophyta > Pinopsida > Cupressales > Cupressaceae > Thuja > Thuja plicata. Next base: position 903,161 of record MU225122.1, read on the forward strand.
GAGTATGAAGCCTTGATTAATGGATTAAAGATCACTATTGAATGGTGTGTCAATGAGCTAAAGGTCTTTGGAGATTCACAGTTGGTTATCAATCAGGTGAATGATATGTACCAAACAAAAGATGAAAAACTAGTGCCTTATAAAAAGATGGTTGATGATCTCAAGAAATACTTTGCACATGTTACTTTCCAACAAATTCCAAGGGTAGATAATAAAGCATCCGATGCCATGGCTACTCTGGCTTCCATGTTACAAATGCTAGAAAATGACTTCAAACACGAATGCCTAGTGGAGACGTTATGCTACCCTGCTTATAATTCCCCTGAATCCCAGATGATCTATTCAATCATTGGACATGACTCATCCCACTACCACCATATTTACTCCTACCTTCATGACTAGATTATTCTTGACACTCACACTCAAAATGAGAAACGTCACTTAATCCGCAGTGCTTCATGGTTTTTCATCATAGCTAACGACTTATATAGGCAAGGTCTAGATGGTACCCTCCTTAGGTTTTTAGAACCTGATGAGTCCAAACGTGCATTAGTAGAGGTGCATGAAGGCGTTTGTTGGTCTCACTCAAATGGTCTGACACTGGCTCAGAAACTCATTAGAGCTTGTTACTATTGGTCGGATATGGAGAAAGAAGCTATACAATTTGCTAAATCTAGCAAATAGTGCTAGCTTCATGGAAATCTGATCCACGCTCCTGCCAAGGAGCTCATTCCTTTCATCAGATTTTGGCCATTTCAGCAGTGGGCCTTTGACTTGGTGGGTTAGATACATCCATCTTCTTCAAGGGGACATAAATACATCATTACTACTATAGACTATTTTACCAAGTGGGTTGAGGCAATGCCTCTCATTGTGGCTGATGGCAAGTCTGTGGCCATGTTTATACTGAACTACATCATCTACAGATATGGTGTACCCTCATCAATAATCATTGATAATGGGGGGCAATTCAAGAACAAGGATCTAAAAAAATTATGCAATAAGTTCAGAATTATTCAGCACTGGTCTTCTATCTATTATCCCCAAGGTAATGGACAGGCGGAAGCTTCAAATAAGACTATTCTCAAGATCTTACACCACATAGTACACAAATCTAGATGAGACTGGCATCTCTAGATTAATCTGGATTTATGGGCTTACCACACCAGTATACGGACACCAACGGGGGCCATGCCCTTTGCTCTAGTTTATGGTGCAGATGCAGTGCTTCCTATTGAGGTTGATATTCCCACCTTGCTAGTCTCTCTGAAAGGCCCCATTACTGATGATGATATCAGAATATCTCGGCTACAAGAGCTTGAACTACTAGATGAACATTAGAAAGTGGCATTCGATCATCTCCAAGCATATCAGAAGAGAATATCTAAAAGCTACAACAAGAAGGTCAAACTAAGGGAATTCCAAATGGGTGATCTCATCCTGAGAGAGAACCCCAAGAATCAACAATAGCGGTTCCAGAAAGGAAAATTTGAACCAAACTAGCTTGGTCCATATGTTATCACTGTAGTATTTGGGTCTAGCACTTATCAGCTCTCTACCATAGAGGGAGAACAACTCAAAGAGCCTATCAATTCTCTTCATCTGAAGAAGTTCTACAGTTGAGATGTCTTCTGAATGCTCATGTACATACTCTATTCTGAGAAAATCCTAACAATTGCAAAATGTCCTAAAAAATGATCATCTTAGTGAAAACCTGGCAAACACACACTTTGATGTATCTATTATCCTAGTGAAAACCTGGTAAATAGGCACCTTGAAAATACAAAAAAAAATCAAAAAATGAAAAAATACAAAAAAATCAAAAATGAAAATACAAAAAAAAGGAGAAAAAGAGAAAAGGTGTCATTGATGAAAACCTGGTAAACAGGTGTCATGGTAGCAAAAATAGAATTTATGCCAACATGGTGAAAACCTAGTAAATAGATGCCTCTTGTTCTACCATGCTCTACCATGCTCTATCTATCGCATCATCCATTGGCTTTCTTGCAATTTTCTTTCCTGCTTTAGTTTGCTTGCTCATGCCTTTCGCTCTCAGTTATTTTTGAGATTTCGCTCGACTTCACATGGATTGAAACTGGTCACACTTGGGGGCATCTTCCTGGTCTAGGGGGCATTGTCCTATCTTTTGGAGTCTCTCTCTTCTTTGCATTAGTCACTAGTGGTTCTCACTGAGTCTTCCTATTGATGCCTAGATCTCATGCTGATCTTAATACTTGAGAATCTCTCTCACATCAATCACCAGTGATTCTCACTGCGTTTGCCTACTATTGCTGTACTACTAAGATTTCTCACATCAACTCACTATCTGCATATTCGACATCAATCCATTCATTACTTGGGGGGATGGATCCCCATTTTGATCGCATCTTCAGTTTACACTCGAGTCAGTAATCTTGTCAGTTCTAAAGGACAACTATCTACTAGCACAAACTGGTGTTTCTCAACACCCCAATCAAACAGTGTTTTTCAAAACTCTCTTTGGACACATTTGTGTTTTTTCAACACACATTGGATATCGCAACGTAAATATCTCTCAATATCAATCAAACACAATGCACTCACAAGCACAATAGTGTTTTTCAACACCCTAAACATATGCACATTCACAAACTTTGAAACATGTTGAACTATGATTGAATCTTTCTTTGTATGCTATCTGTTCTCATGAATTTTATTGATATTTTCTTTGTCTACTGCTTGTGGGTGTGGTTTTGATGATCCGAAAGCATCAAATAAATAGGGTGTATGTTATAAGAGCTTCTGCATTAAGGTGGAAAAGCCTCACATCCCTCGATCTTGTTTATTTGTATGCCAAGGGGAGGTCAGAACTATCTCCTTGATTGTTATTGCTCTATTTGTTTACTTGTGTACTCTTACCATATCAAACTGGAAACAATGTTCAGGTCATCTTGGCTTTTGTGCCATGGTGCTTATGTTTGTTTCCTACATTTATTCGATGAAAGTCATATTCATATTCTTATGGTGGCATTGGCACCAGTAAGGATTGTATTGACTCTGATGTTCCAAAAATACTTGATGATGAAAATTATGCGATGAGTCCAACAACCAAGTCCTAGGGTTGCATTTATCTTAGGCTTGCATTCGCATTTTAAGCTTGCATAGCGACATTTTTGGTGCTCTCTTCATTGTCTTCTCATTCTTCGAAGGTCCTCATCTTTTGTCCTAGATTCCTCTAGACTACACAAGTGTCTGGTACTCGCTCTCGATATTTATTCATATTCTTTTGGTTAGTACCTATCGTATATTGCAATATCCTGCATGAGATGATTAGTACCATTACATTTCCATACATTCATTTGCATTTACCTATCCATAAACATGTGCATCCATTATAAGCATAAATCAAATCATACATAGCATTTATCTATCTAACATCTATCATTGCATTACATTCATTCATACATCAATAAAACATGTGCATAAACATTTTCATATTCATCCATGGCATACATTTCTAAATCTATACATCTAATCATATAGGAAACATCTCACAAGACATAGAAATTTAAAGCAATATATAAACAAGTACAATGATGCCAAAATTGAGCTCATATATACCAATGATCAAGTGTACAATGGTGCTACTCGAGCACAGTATATCAAAATGGTGGTATAATATATATCAAATGTCTCATCTGGCCACTCCCACCTGTAGGAGGTGGAGGAGGTTGCATGGCTTGTTGTTGAGGAGGTGCATGTGGTGGTGCTTGTGGAATGACCCGTGCCCCAACATACTCCAAAAATGATAGAACCTGGTCCACTACCTCGGGAACTATGATAATGTATGCAGCATAGTAATAGGTTGACTGAGCAGCCTCATATCTTGCCTCTACCTGTACTCTAGCTAGTGCCTCCTATAGTCCCTGGATCTCTCAATCTCGCTCGATCACTAGGGTCTCCTAGAAGACCACCTATGTACGGTAGTCATCTCGCTCCCTCTGTATTTGCCTCACTTTCTCCTGGCTCTTCCTGAGAGCCTCCTGTAACTGTGCCACCTGTCCTCCTACCTGTGTATCAACCATAATAGTATCAGCCATAATGGTATCCTCCCACTGCTCAGTGGACCTATCCTGAGTACCACTGCTCCCTGCACCTACATCTGATCCCATCCATCTAGGAATAAGGGGACTCAGCCCAGTCCTCGGTTGTACTCTCTGATGTGGTGGTACCTATTGTGGTGGTGGCTAATGTGCCTGCTATGGTACCTGCTGCTGTAGTAGCACCTATACCACCTATTGTACCTGTGGGCCCATACCAACAAGATCTATAAATCTCAGGAATTGGTGAACTAAAATGTGATCTCTATATACAGGTATCATCCCTGCATTTGTCACCCCTGCTAAATAATCCCACCTAGCTGGTGGTACCTATGCATCTATCATGCTCCTACCCTGGTCTAGTTGCCGCTGCCATCCCTTCTTCATCTCATCACTGAATTAGGAATATGTGTAGTACTCCTGGGAGACATCCTATGGTCTCCCAAACTATTGTAGGACCCATGTCAATAGGAAGCACTCAATGACACTGATGGTGCACCCGATCAAAGGACACAAGTAGAAAATATGTGGTAGCTCATGTAGTGTGTCATGCCAAACCTCTGTGGCTATCCATGGCCTCCATATAAATGCTTCCATATCATCTAGCTGTGACTGCCATTGATCTGTCTTACCCAGTGCTGGCTAAGTCATAGGGCCTGCACAACCTATAAATATATGGCTCTAAGGGCTACCGAGTATCATGAAAAATCAGCCGACATACGGGAAGGTTCTCCCAAGCCCAGAACTGTAGAACCACGATTCCTATTGCCATGGTCCGTGTGCTCTGATACACAATCTCATGCATCTCATGGTACATCTATGCGAGCATGCACTCACCCAATCCGAATCTCACTGCTGGGCTAGCTAACATCCACTATAGCATGCCTCCCCAGCCACACTCCAATCTGTGCTAACCCCAATCTGGCACCAAGTGGAAACTCAAGAACAACACCAAGATAACTATCAATGTATGATCTACACCATACCTACTCGTCAGATCCTCCCAAGAGATGGATCGACCCATCACTAGATCATCCTGGAAGATCACTCTCAATGCAAGTGTGCCTACCCTCAGCTGGGTATTGTACTCCATGTGAGCCCCATGGAATGGTACTCTCAAGATCCTATATATGTCCTCAGGAGTGACTGTCATCTCCCCTTGTGGAAAATGGAAAGTGTTCATCTCCGAATGGAAACACTCGACAAGTGCACCCAATAGACCGTGATTTACCCAAATATTGGGTACATCATGAAGATATGATAATCCTATCTCGTTGAGATGGGCACCATCAACATCCGTCAGTCTCCGTAGTAGCTCACCCATGACAGGATGGTGCAACCAAAATGCAATATTAGGGAAGTCAACCTGCAAAGAAAGCGATGACATTTGATCAATATCTTGATATGATGATTTCTCAAAGCAATGACAACAAGTGAAGCTATGGATCTATCCTAAACACAGTTCTAAGGCATTCTAAGTGGCTGATTCTGTGACATAATGGATGACAGCTATCTGGACAGCAAGTAATTCCCATGCGAGGAAACTCTTTTCCCGTGTGAGATTTCTATTTCGTGTGAGACAAGATCTCTCTTCGCGCGAGATATCATCACATGCAATGAAATCTTGTACGACATCATCGCGCACCTTGCGCAAGCTCGCGGAAGGACCCTGTACGAGGAAGCCCTGACCTACGCAAGGAAACCAATTTCTCACATGAGGGACGACCTTGGTCGGTGTGAGGAAACTATTTCCTCATGCAAGACTTGACGTAATCAGACTTAAAAGCTTTAAAAACATGCTAAACAATGCTAAAAAGATCTAAAATTTGAAATGCAAGATGGCTTTTTGATTACTTACAGGTGCGTCATACTTTGGTGGCCGGTTGTGTCATTGGGAGTGCTCGAATCGATGTGTATGCATGGGAATGCTATCAATATCAGCCTGGGCCCTCACCATCTCTAAAGTCAAAAGTGAATAATGATTTGAAAATGACCCCTCCGGGCCTTATATAGCTTTTGACCTAATTTTCAAAAGTATTCTATTTTCCACGAAAGTTGCACCCTTGGCTAAATTAACCGTTCTGAATCTATTTTTGGGATCAAAATTGAAATCTGACACTTCTATATAGCTCAAAATCACATTTTAAAATTTTGGGACTGATGTGCTCTGATGCTTGTGCAGTCATCTTTCTGACATCACTTTGTTGTCAAAATCATCTCTCGTCATTATTTTCTCAGCTTCTGCAATCTTTTCATCAAAAGTCAACTCTAGTCAATTCTAGTCAAACTTGGTCAACTATGGTCAAACCTAATCAATAGGACCTTTCGATCGTGCTAAATCGATTCTGCCTTCTCTTGATCTATCTCTGAATTCCTCTGGATCTTTGATCTTACTTCTATCTGCAATCTTTTGTTGTCGATCATCTTTATGTTGTGTCATCTTTTGATTTTGCTCCCGAGGGGGCAGGATGATTGCATCATTGAATCTCTTTGCATCATTCTCGAATCAGTCTGATCTGAATCAAAAGTCTCCATTGCTAGGGGCATCTCATCACTTGGGGCATATTCAGTTTTTCATACCTTATGGTCAAGATTGGATATTCCATGATCTTGAATCTCTAGGGGCATCTTGATGCCTTGCATCTTGTCATCTTGTCATCTATCTTTCTAGGTATCTGAGCAATCTAACTCAGATCCTCAAGGATTATGCTTCATTCTGGAGATAGTCCTAAAAATCTCTATTGACTATCTTTTGGGACAGGTATTGAGGCAATCTAACCCTGACTCCTGAAGGTTGAGCCTCATTCTGGGGATAGTCTTGTGAAAGATATCAATCTGACCAATGTCTGGGCAATCTAACCTAGATATTGGGGGACTAAGCTTTGTTGGACTAAGATATTGGGGGACTAAGATGATTCTTGAAATCTCATTGGGTATTGGGGCAATCTAACCCCAATTCTTGAAAGTCATGCTTCATTCTGAAGACAGCTCTCAAAATCTCTTTTCGGCCATTATCTGGGCAACCTAACCCAGATCTCGAAGGGCTAACCTTTGTATTGAGGCCATCTAACCCTAATTCTAGAGATAGTCCTAAATCTTCATCAACTATCAGCGGACATTGGGGCATTCTAACCCCAATTCCGATCTTCTCTCAATTGGTATTTGGACCGTTGTCTTCGCAATCTAACTTAGACTTCAGAGAATCATGCTTCGTTCTGAAGATGGTTCTACTTCTCGACCTGGTTGGTGTCTTGGAAACCTAACCTAGACTTCTAAAATCTTCATCTGTCACATCATACTATTCTTTGAATCAACACACTGCTCACACATCAATTCAAAGAGGGGCAAAATGTAACACCCCAAAATTGGCACCTTACAATTCTAATCAATTTTGGTGTATTTCTTCAAATTCTCATCATCGAAGTCCTATAGTACTAGGAAAATTCTCCTTCCTAATTGACTTTAATTGACTTAGTCTCAAATGTAGAAAACTAAATTTGCATAGATCTTACACTATATTTAATTCCTAAATTTTCAAGATTTATTAGCTAAAAATCCCTATGATTAATTAATTTAATTCTAAAGTCCTAAGTGCTTTTAAATTAAATTAATCCCACCCCCTTTAGCTAATACACATCAAAAGGAATTAAATAATTATTTTGTTATTTGAATGGATTATCCTCACTTGAAATTCAATAATTCAAGATGAAAAGCCACCCATGTGGTAATAATTCAATTACTTAATCAAATAATTCCTTCAATTTTGTCTCACCTTCCTCCATGGAGATGAAGAGTCAGCCATTTCTTTCCAAGAAACTCTTCATCCTCTCTTCAGGCTTTTCTATATTATGGACCTTCTTTCCTTCATTTGAGAAAAGCAATTTTAGAGTATCAAAACTATAGCAAATTCTTGTCTCAATTTTCTCACATTTCCAAGCTTTTATTGCATAATTAGTATAATTTCATGTAGTTTAATGGCATTCTTCATTGCAATTTAGTTTGTTTACTATGTAGTAGCTTAATTATGTTATCTTTTTGAAGTTCTTAGCTTAAGATCTGCATTTTCATTCTTAGATTATAATTTCATCTCTCATATAAAATAGTTTCATTTTAGTTTTCAATGCTTTCAAATCCTCCATTTTAGCAATGGTCTATGGTTGTTGGCTCTCGTTCTGAGAGTAATTAAACACCGCAACTAAATAGGAGGCAACAGGTTGATTCAATCGATATTGTGGAATGAGAAATTCATGTTCATCTTCACAATTTGATGATTGAGAAATGACTATGTTGTGTTGTGCCTGATTTAGAGGTCAACATTCAAACACATACAGCTACTTCTAGAACTCACCCATCTTTGTTGTCTTCTATCTAAGAATTTGATTTGTCCGAGCCAAGGACTTCTCCAATGCATCTATCTTGGCCATAAATTTCCTCCTACATGGGAGGATGACACCACTTGTGCCCCCGTGACCTATGTAGTGGCATGTGTGTATGGTACCCCCTGTGAGCCTATGACCTATGTGGGTGCATGTATCGACGGTGGAACATGTGCCCCTACACCCTATGTATCTAATGGCTCTACTCTTGTGTCTAGAATCCCAGTATCATATCCTCCTCCATTCCCTCCTCCACCATCCCTTCCATGAACATCCATAACCCATGCCTCATCCCACTGACACACTATAGTAGGTAAAACTACTCACCTCCTCCTTGGCCTTGGTGTTGCTCCCTTTGCACCTCCCCTGCTCCACACATACCTCCCACTCTCCCTGCACCCCTCCCTCCCCCTCACACTATTGGAACCCCTCCTCCTATCTTGACCGCAACTCTATCCCTATCCACCTTTATTGTTTCTATCCCTCTCCTCCCTACTAGCCAGTATGCCCCCACTCACCTCCACATGCAATTCCCTCCCTCTGTTTTCCACTAAGTGGTGCCAACCCTGATCCACCTACTTCTTTTGGTGCCCTAATCCATGCTTGATATGTTGTTGGTAGACCTAGATCAATTGGCCCCCCTCTAGGATCCCATTAAACTGGTGGTAGTTGTATCCACTCTACCAGAATCCATGTCCTATCTAATGTCGACCCAAACTCCCCTATTCACTCTTGGGTCGTTCGCTGGAATCTATGTATTAGCCAAGGGACATCCTGTATAAAGCCAAACTTGCACATCACCTGATCTAGCATGTACCTCTTCACAATATACTCCACTTAATTGTAATAAATATTTTGGAATAATCTTAAAGAGAATGTGTCTATCATCCTCTTCCCATGCTACCATGCCCATGTACAATCTCCATGTGATGTCATCCCCAAAACTATCCAGGGCCACCCACTAATGATCCACATCATCCTTATGCTCATAATGGATGAGCTCTCTCTAGCTGTAAACCATTAAGTCCTCATCTCCCCTATCCTTGCTTTTTACGGGTCGCATGACAACAATATGCTCCCATGCCCACACCTGTTATAGTGTGTTGAACCCTACGCTCTGCCCAACATGTGGGATACTATGATAACAAATAATATGAAGATATTTGTAAATATCTACAAGCATGAGAGTACCTCATGCCATGGGATGACTAATGTCCACTTCCTCCACCACCTTTGGGATCAATCCCATAGTCAATCTTGTACCACCTACATCGGGGAAAATGTAGCCCCCAACTAATCCGCACACGTAAAAGCGCACACATCATGATAAAGAATCTTGATCCAAGAAGGTATCCAAGGCTAGCTAGATGTGCTACAATGTCATATCTTCCCCCACTAGGCTCTTCACTACCTCTTCTTGTGACACATGACACGCCACCACTGTCAGCCCCCTAATCGGGAGTCAGAAGATCTGGTACACATCCTCTATAGTGACTATCATCTCCCCTATCAGGAGATGGAATGTTGATGTCTCATACCCTTAGAACTCGCATAGTATTGTCACCATAGCCACACATGTACTGACATGGGGCATCTGAGCCAGATACCCCAGTCCCAACTGGTCCACTCTTGTCTAGTCTGCCAGTGTAAATTGGTCTACAAACCTCAACACTGTTACATGCCTCTCCTTGGAAACTAGTGTATCCATAGACCACTAAATCCACAAAACCCCTGTTAGTCAAACACAGTTACTTGATAGGTCTTACCCTAATTTCCCCCTTTTTTCTTCTAAACTTTTATCCCTTCATTCCTATTGGATTTTTATCATTCCAAAGCCAGTTTTACGGGACACATTACCACTCGAATTACCTTATAATCCCTCATTTTCCTTTAGGAATTCCTTCATGTTGAAGATAGATCAGTGGGTTTGCATTCCCATTGGTCCATTTTGCATTCCCTCTAGTGCAGGAATGCGTTTCTATGACATTCAACTTTTCCCTCCCATTCCTGCTAACCTAGCCCTAAAACCTACTCTAGAAGGAACGCATACTCACTAGACCCGATAACGTTCCCGTGGAATGCGACCCTATAGGAATACAAGTTTTTTAAACCTAAAACTTAATAAATGCTTAAGAAATAAATACTAATCAAGATTTTTTGTATCTTACCTCTCTGTCTTCCTTCCCATGATATCACACCTGCCTCACCATGTCCACATGGTTCCTCGCTGGCCAAAAATCTACCAAGTGCTCTAAGAACTCAAATTCTCTCCAAATTCTCACAAGCTAGGGTGCAAATGAATAGTAAAATGACCCAATTTATCTTATATGGGTCCTCTTGGGGCCTCATTTTCACCTTCCTAGCCCCTATGAGGCCTGTTTTTCATGCTACTTCTTCACAAGGACTCCCTTTTGTGCCCCGTATTTGCCATTGCACTCCATTGGCACAATCCTTTCTTCATTCCCGCTGGGGAAAAGTTCCTTTCGAGACGTTGCCTGAGCCTATTTTTCTTTCCCATTCGCCTTCTCGAGGGGGCATCACCCTATCTAACTAATAACCTTCCTTGCAATTCATGGAAAATTTTCGCTCTCATTTTCTTTTTGTCATCAAAGCTTTAAACTTCTTCAAAATAACATAATTTTAACGCCATTTCGAAGAGGGGTAAAATGTAGACACCAAAATTTGATTAACGAAAGTTAATTAAGTGTAGTTATCTTCTATGAATTATTAATTAAATAATTATATATTATTAAATTAATTTATGTTAGCGTGTTAGCTTAATTAATTTCACTAATTAATCTATAGTCCAATTAATTTAATGGTAAACTATAACCATTTAATTAATTAAATCCCCCTTCCTCTATTAATTTAAATAAATATGTTTATCTATTTAAATTAATCTATTTTAGCCATTTTCCTCCACTTGGAATCTAATAATCCATTTAATTCCATTTAAGCACATGACTCTTAACTTTAACCCTCACCTAACCACTTTCTAACTACCTAACCCATGGTTCCAACTCAACCAACCCACTTGCAAACACTAATCTCCACTTAATTAGGTAAATACACTTACTTGCCTAATCAACCCCTCCACTTATTCTCTCTCCTCCCATCACATCCTCCTAATAATCCCACTTCTCTACTAACCTAATCCTAATCCTCCCTTAATCATTTGCACAATCCTAATCAAAATGATTAGTAAAATAAAGTCAACTTTGGTCCCATCACACTCTAATCCCCAACCACATGTCATAAAGGCTTCCTTAAATTCTCTTAAACCCTCTTACACATTTGTCCCCTCCAAGAAATATTTTATTCCTTCTTCCCACTTCTCCAAATCCCTTCACATTCCCGAACATTCCCTTCGCACTCCCCAAAATGGTCACATTCCCCAATATTGACCTTTGGGATGTGAGACAAGAAATGCCTTTATGGAAAATCTACTCCAACCCCCAATGTCTCTTCATCCTCTCCCATTGTGACACTTGTCACAAATCTATGCATTTGAGAAAGAAGAACCCATGTGCTCTCTCTTAGAGGCATTCTAGCCCTTCCTCATCCTTACATCTTGATCGCTCATTTTCCCTTGCTCAAGTCTATAAATTGAGGTTCCCCTTCCTTCCAAATCATCAATATTTTGAGTAAAGTTATCATGCAGGTTTAGATCCAACGAAATTACATCCATACCACTATAATGTCAAAAATCTTCCCAAACTTGAAGCTTGAAGCAATATTGTGAGCACACATCCATCCATCTTGGACATATCAAGGGATATTCCAAAGGGTTTGTGAAGGTTTGCATCCTCTTCTTGGGTTATTTTACTCTCTTTTGTCTTAGCATATATGTTGCATTGATTTAGTATGTTTGGTTGTTTGTCCTAATTACTTGTATTCCTTTGAACTACTATTTTCATAGCACACAATTAGAATCTTCTACCTTCTTTAACATGGGTCACAAGGGCACCTTTCTCTCATACTATGGATTAGTTGCTACTAATCCTTAAGTTGCGGGTTAGTATCTCATAGAAAGTATGCATTCACATCATCACTATTTACACCATTATGACATTATATCAACTATGAAAACACACATAACATATTCATTCATTACATGTCATATATATCATTAATTAAGTGAAAACATTGTTCAAGATATAGTATTAAAATATATAAAATTATGATGAAACCAAACAAATTAAACAATACCAATTGCAATATTCATTATCATCATGGCTATTTTTCAAAAACAAAATTAGGAACAAGGTTTTAAAAAATATTCAAGACATGAATTCTACAAGAAATCCAAGATATGCCTCTCAAAAAAATTATAATATTATCAAGAATGATGGGTCCCAATTCAAGCCTTGTGATCCTTTAAGGTACCAAGGCATAATTTAGGTTATATGCTAGGTAGCTTTAAGGACCATTAGAACTAAGTGAAGCTCAACATGTGACTCATTAAAGAAATCTAGGTATTGCCATGTTGATAGATAATCTAAAGCCACTAAAGTTTTGGAAATGAATCAAGAGGGGTGCTACCAATTTTGTGGCTATATGTGTAAAGAGTTAACAAATAAAGGCAAAACATGTACACCCTAAAAAATTAATATATACTTACGATGTACCAAAATAAAAAAGAGCACGTGATTCAAATGGATTTTTCCCAAGGTTTTCCAATGTTTAGGAAGAACCATGAAATGATCGTGGTGGTATTAGACAAGACCATAAAATTTTCTCATTTTATGCCAAGAAACTTATTGAATGGTGCACCAGATCTTGCAAGAAAAATTATCCAAGAGATGTTTAGACTTCATAGATTTCTAAAAATGATTATCTCAAATAGAAATGTGTAGATGAATTTGAGGTTTTTGTAGACCTTTTTTTTCAAAGTTGAAAACTCAATTGAACATTATTTTAATTTTTCACACAAAGGTTGATGTTCAAACTATAAAGGTGAATCAAGTAGTAGAGGTTTTTTCTAATATGATTGTATTGTATGGACCGAAAATATAAATGGGAAGAATATCTTCCTCTTTTGAGTTTTCATATAATAATTCATATCACTTTGATTTAAAAATGGATCCATTTAAATCATTTGGAAGATAGGGTGTGGATTTGGCTAGAAATGCTAGCAAAAATGGAAGAGCATGTCAAATTGGCCAAGAAGAGGTTGACTAAAGCCATTTTTTAAGAAAAAGGGTTATGTCAACTTAAAGATAATCAAGATAATTTATTATGGGAGACAAGGTTATCATCATAGTTAAACCTCATAAAAACTTGATTAATTTTGGCAATAAAAAAGGTTGGTTCTTGTATGTGAGCCCTTTTGAAATGTTGGATGCCATTAATCTAGTTGCACATAGATTAGCCTCATTTATTACTCTTTCTTTAAATTGTATAATTTCTTCCACGTGTCTTATTTGAAAAAAAAAAGCATATTTTTCCCCGTTCTTATTAGAAATCCTTGTCGATTTTGAACCCAACACTGACAACAACAGTGCCTCTCAAAGTGCTTGAGGTTTGCAGGTTTCATTTTGTAATAAAGAAGAGGTTATGCCATGAGATTTTGTTTAAAATTAGTTGTATTAACCGTTCCCTATGCATGTGTTATGTGTCCATTTGATTTTACCTTACAACATTTAATTTTAAAGGATAAACTTATCACATCACCTTTATATAGAGCTAGGCTAGGTGTGTGTTCACTTTTTTTATTCTTTATTTATCTACATATGCAAAAAAATAATTTGTAATATTATGATGCATGCAATGCCTTGTATTGAAGCCACAAGTTTATGGAATCTCAACAAACAGTTTGGAGCTACATATTTGTATAATTTAACAAATAAATCATATATTATATACATACAATGAGGTTGCATCTTTACAACATTTTAATAGTGTGCATACATCTAAAACTATAAATCATCATGACAAATAAATCATGCATTGCATGTATGGATAATTGAAGCTTGATCTCTAAGACATTTTGATAGTGTGTACAACTACAATTTTGAAACATCATGACAAACTATGCATTATATGTTTCATCTCCAAGATATTTTGGTAGTGTGCATATATTTATAATTTTAAGGCATTACAAAAATTAGCTTATGCATTGGGATTACATCTTTGAAGCATTATAATAGTATGCATACAAATAATTCTCAAAGTAATTATGAAAACTAGTTCTATGCATTATGTGCATGCATTGGGATTACACTTTTGAAACATTATAAAGACTAGTTGTATGCATTGTATGCATATATTTTACAATAGCATATATGTTCATGGATTTTATTTTTCTTATATTTATCATGTCATTTTCATTTGTATGAATATTATCATTTTTATATTTACCAAGAATATGTTGGCAAGTTGACTTCCTGAGGATGCATGATTCATTTTGTGTTGTCATCATGGCAACAAAGTCATGTTTAGTTTCTGTCATGAAAGACAAAATGACTACGTATGGAAAACAGAGCAGACAGAGATAATCAGCGATCAACACATCAGTACACATGTGAGAGATCAAATCAGTGTATGCGCATTCAGATATATGGTGTATGACACGTGTACATGCTACATCCAGACACTCATAGTACAGAACATCAGTACGGCAAAGTTACAGGCAGATCAGTAGACCAGCAGTCTAGAAGACAGAGCATGGAAGTCGACTACTGTTTTGATCAGCGTGAATTATTTTGTAATGTAATGGCTAAGTGCCTTTGGTTATATGTTTGCAATAATGTAATTAGCATTGTAGTAAACACACTTGAGCTGACTTGTTCGAAAGCGTTGTATATTTTGTTTTAGGGCCGACTAGAGTTTTGTTTTGGGTCGCGCCTATTAGGATATGAACATATAAGTATGTAATGTAAAGATATGTTATAAGAGTTGATTATTATGCTAGAGGAAGATACAGAAGAGCAGTATAATGAAGTCAGTATATGATATAGCTCTTTAAGAGAGTAAGAGCATTCGCGCATACACAGAACTGATTAGACAACAGTGTCATCACAGCAGTTCACTTTTGATATAGTGTATATCAACTTTCAGAAGGTTTTAGCCTTCATCCTATTGGGCAGTGAGCCATATACCTTTAACAGGGTTTTGTAAAAGACTCCTAATAGGGTCAGACCTTTAACCAGGTCATTGTATTCATATTGTAAAGACTTCTTCTAACAGGGAAAAGGAACATTAACAGGTTCATTATACCTAGTACAATATTTGTGGGTACTAATTCCCACTGGGGGTTTTCCTCTGATCAAGGTTTCCCCGTAATCATATCATGTGTTATGAGTTCTTATGTTAAGCTTCATTCTATGTATGTTTGATTTATGTTTAAGTTGCAAAAAAGTAATTAATAGACAAACACTGATTCACCCCCCCCCCCTCTCAGTGTTTCTAACAATTGGTATCAGAGCTCTGGTCCTCAGTAAATAAGTTTAACCACTTGAGGAGATCATGGACTTAGCAAAAGAAAAACATTTGAAAAAGAATCTTGAAGCAGCTCTTGAAGATCTTGATAGACATGAAAAATAAAATGAAGAACTTAGACTGAAAGTTGATGGCTCACAAATGCTTATCAAGAAACTAAGAAAAGATTTGAAACATTGTTCTACAAGTGACTTAGGGAAAATGATCAAAAATCTCAATGAAGAGAATATGTCTTTGAAAGATAAAGTTGAAAATCTGGATGAACAACTCACAGATAGCCAAATTGCTATTGAAGAAAAGATCAAAGAAAGAAAACAACTAGATGATGAACTCCTGAAAGCAAACATGAGAGTCCTGGAATTGGAAAACATAAAGAAGAAGTTGGAATTTGAATTAATAGAAGAAAAGGATAAGATTGATAAACTACACACAAGTTCTGATTCACTTCAATCTCAGCTCAATGCAAAAAAGCAAAAAGGAAACACTACTTGTCTTGGATTCAGTGTAGCACAAATTGAAGTCAAGAAACCTCATGAAGAATCTTCAAAAGCAAAGAAAGCAGAAAGTGTTGAAGAGATTAAAGTAGATCCACCTAAAGGGGAAATCAAGCAAGTTAACAGAACTTGTTATGCATGTAACAAACATGGTCATTTGGCAAGAGATTGCAAAGAGGTAAGACCTTTCAATGGCTATTGTTTCTCCTGTAATAAATTTGGTCAAAGGGCTATACATTGCAGAACAAATCAAAGAAATTAGTCACAACAGAATCAAAGAAGAATGAATCAAAACAATCAGAGAAATCAACCTCAAAGGAATTTGCAGAACACCACATGTTAGATATGTAACTACAATGGACACACAGCAAAGCAGTGTAGCATGATGAATAAAAGCATGAGACCTCCTATCATTTGTCACACATGTGGAAAGGCTGGACACATCTCAAGGTTTTGTAGATTCAAAACTCAAAAGCAAGAGGATCCTAAGAAGTCACTATTTGAAGAAAAAGGAGAAGTTAAGTTTGTTCAGGCAAAAGAAGATTCAAGCACAATTTGGGTTGAAGTAAAGAAGGACAATGATGTTGACAAAGTAGTTGATGCATCCACAGTGGACGCACCCTCTACTTCTACTTGAATAGACCTTCTTGGTCTTAGGGGGAGCTATTCTAGCTCAGGACCCCTGCGCCATTGGTATACTCACCTCTGAGTATGAACCTATGAATTCATGGTTATAAGCACATAATATTGTAGTATGCATTCATGCATTGTCTCAAATGCATCAGGATCAAAGTTTCAAAATCTCTGAGTAATTTGTGTATGGTTGCAAACATTAAATGCAGTAGATTGTATAAAAGAAAGTAAGTGTTCAATATTCTTCACACTTGCATTTGAGAGCATAGAATTTGGAGAGCATTGGAGCACTAGACATCAAGGCACGGAAGCATAACAGATTTGGCAGTTAAGAAAACATATAAGAAGTTTGGAACAGAACCCTAGCAGTCACACCTTTTCAAAATTTTGTGAAACCCTACTTAATAAAGTTCCAAGTAAGTATGGCGACTCCAGTAGTATTTGATATTGCAGAGAGGAAGAGATTTGTATTCAAGCAACATCCATTCAAATCCATACTGGATGATGTGGAAGGGACTTTTTCCAAAACCCTACTAGGTGTTGTTCATGTGGAAGATATCTACGCGTACATTTACTGTAAGAAGGAAACAGTAGGAGATATCAACATAGCCACTCATATGGGATCAATGTTGAAACCTGATTACACATTCAAGGATGAGTTCACGCACTTGATAGATAACCCTATTTTTGAATACTTGAATGCGCATGAGTTTGATGAGCTAGAATGGGTGAAGATTTTGTTAAGCAGAATACAAGATGATCTTTATTTGATTGGTGAGGTCCCTATGCACATCACTACAGACCTAATCCATGAATTAACTAGACTTCCTAAGACTGGACCAGTTTTTCCTACTGGCAAGGATGTCAAGAAGCAAATTGAACAAGTTTGCCTATCTAGAAGTGATAAGCACGAAATGACAGTTGACCCTATCAAAGAAGATGACATAAAAATTTTAACAATGATACTAGGGTATAAGTTTTAGCAAGCAAGCAGGTTGAACAATGTCTCTGCAGCAACAGTCATAGCAGCTATCAGAATGGTGAAGGATAACACTCAATACAACCTATGTGAGATCTTGCACGATCAATTGATTGACAACATTCGAATCATCAAGCATGACAGGAGCAAGACATTCAGGTTTGGATCTATGATCATCTACCCGTATTTCCATATAGTTGGAAAGGTAACAAACCTTTATCTAGACAGGAGCAAACCCACAATGTCTCAGATTTCTCTTAAGGCCACTTTAGAGAGCAGTGCAAGGGATGCCATGGATATGGATATTAATACATTTAGGATCAAAATGCAGAATAGGTTCAGACTATTTGAGAAGAGAGTTGACAAATATAAGGATACCATATGTTTCATGGTAGAAATAGATTGCACTTGCATGGAGGCAGTTGAACCTAGACCCAAATGGATTCATCCTCTTGGTTATGAAGAGGAAGAACATGTGTTAGAAGGATATGCACAAGTTCTATTGTCTGTGCCCAAAGATCCTAATGAGCCTAGGTGGGGCACCTACAGAGAGAAGACAAATGAAGTGGATACCATCTTACACAGTGCTGATAATAAAAGGAAAGCATCTAGAATTACATCTAACATACTAAAAGTTCATGGAGTCACTCAAGAAGATCTTGACAAAGCTAGAGATGCCAAGATAGAAAAAGAACTTGAGAAGGCTGAACAGATCCAGAAGAAGAAGAAAGTAGAGAGAACCTTTGCGCCCTCTACCACCATTGATTTAGACTCATCTCCATTGTCTACACCAAGAAAGAAGACTAGAGGAAGAAAACAGGCACCCACAAATCACCCATCCTCAAGGAACACTTGGAGAAAAGCAAAGAATACTCAAGCTCCTCCTGAGGTAGGATTTAGATCTAGTCTAAATGTTTTGAAGAACAGGATTGTAAATGAAGGGAGATTAGATACACTTTCTAAAGTCTATGACAAGTATCAAGAAATTGATAAGACTGAGATACATTCCATGATCATATCTCATATGATCAAGTTTAAGAAAATAGTTCTTGAACTCAAGATAGTGATACCAGATCAGTTATGGAACTTATTGGAGATCATGAAAAGACATGCTATAGAGGAAGACATGAAGATTAGAGAAGAAACATTGGATACTCTTCTTCCTGTATGCTCGCATGATGAGAAGGCTATATTATTAGATCTGGTGAAGCCTCATCTCCGAACTAAGACAAGGACCCTACAGATTATGAACAAAGAATATGAGCAGATAGGTAAGGAGACTAAAAATGCATTTGCACAAGTGTTTATGGATAGACACATGTATCCACCAATGGCACTTGCAACAAAAGTTACTCCAGCTCCTCCTAAATAGGTTACAAAACCAGTGATTCAGATAGCACCTACAACAGGTCCACAGGTTTTAGCGCCCATAGTGACAATAACTTCTGATATAGATAAAGACTCAGAAGACACTATAGTAGTTGATAATATAAAGATATCCATGACTGCATCTGAAAAAGATATGGACAAAGTTGATAAGGCATTCGTAAGCACTGAAGAAATGTGCACTGATGATACATCTGCACAACAGGATGAAGTTCCCATCAATGATCCAATTGATATAAATGAAGTAAAAGATACTCAAGGTGATAAGACACCAATAAAAGAGATGCCAATAAAGGTTGAATGCATGGATATCAATCAGAACACTATATTCTCACCATCCACTCAACCATCTACCTCATTTTTGTCAAGGTTAACTCATGACTCAACAAGTCTAGATGCATGGGGAGAAGAAGACCTAATTAAGATCATTGTTTTTTCTATGGAAAAGGCAAAAGAGAAACAAGTGATGAGGAATCCTCACTTTTTGGAAACAGTAAACATATTGAATGACTTAGTGCCTGCTAATCCGAAAGTAGCCAAAGTCCAATCAGTTGAAGATGTGGACAACATTTTGACAAACTTCAAATCACACTTTACAAGTTTAGTAGACTCTGCTACTAAGATTGTAGAAGATGAATACAAGGAGAGACTGAATGATTTGGTAAAGAAATTTACCTTAGACTTGAACTCCTTAAAGATTGGGCAATCCATACTGAAAGAATTGGCAGCTAAGGGAAAGAAAATTATAGCTAACTGCATGGACAGAGTGAAGTTCACCTCTGAGCACACTAAAAAGGTAGAAAAGGCAGAGTTAACGGTGGATAGCATCAGAAAATCAGTTGAAACATCCATGCAAGACATGAACATATGCAATAATGTCTATCAAGGACAGTTGGATAAGATTGAGAAGGCAAAATTGGAAATCAACAAGATAAGGATAAGACAAACCCAGTTGAGAAATGCACTTGCGCCATCTTTAGCAGTCCTTAATGAGAACATAAAATAGATTGATGACACCATGGTGACATATGATCAAGGTCCTTGCATGGATCTGATGAAAATGGAGAAACTGACATATGCCCTATGCGCGCATCTTTAGACAGTTGATGCTATGAAAGTATTTTGGCAGAAAGAGATCCAATCTCTTCAGATTGTGTACCCTGAAGTTTACATGGAGTAAGTATGCAGAAGACTTACAAGTTTTTGTACACCTTTGTCATTAATGTCAAAGGGGGAGTAATATAGAATGTGAATATGCGGAGAAGTATATGTATATATCAATAAGATGTTATGATATACAATCACTTTTTGTGTTAAGTCATTTTGAGTAACTTGGCCACATTCCTTTGTTGCCATAAATGAAAAAGGGGGAGATTGTTGGAAAGTTGACTTCCTGAGGATGCATGACTCATTTTGTGTTGTCATCATGGCAACAAAGTCATGTTTAGTTTCTGTCATGAAAGACAAAATGACTAAGTATGGAAAACAGAACAGACAGAGATACTCAGCGATCAACACATCAACACACATGTGAGAGATCGAATCAGCGTATGCACATTCAGATATATGTTGTATAACACGTGTACATGCTACATCCAAGCACACATAATACAAAACATCAGTATGACAAAGTTACAGGCAATTTAGTAGACCAGTAGTCCAGAAGACAGAGCATGGAAGCCGACTACTGTTTTGATCAGCGTGAATTATTTGGTAATGTAATGGCTAAGCGCCTTTGGTTATATGTTTGTAATAATGTAATTAGCATTGTAGTAAACACGCTTGAGCTGAATTGTTCGGAAGCGTTGTATATTTTGTTTTAGGGCCGAGTAGAGTTTTGTTTTGGGTCGCGCCTATTCAGATATGAACATATAAGTATGTAATGTAAAGATATGTTACAAGTGTCAATTATTATGCAAGAGGAAGATACAGAAGAGCAGTATAATGAAGTCAGTATATGATATAGCTCTTTAAGAGAGTAAGAGCATTCACGCATACACGGAATTGATCAGACAACAGTGTCATCACAGCAGTTCACTTTTGATATAGTTTATATCAACTTTCAGAAGGTTGTAGCCTTCATCCTATTGGGCAATGAGCCATATACCTTTAACAGGGTTTTGTAAAAGACTCCTAACAAGGTCAAACCTTTAACCAAGTCATTGTACTCATATTGTAAAGACTGCTTCTAACAGGGCAAAGGAACTTTAACATGTTCATTATACCTAGTACAATATTTGTGGGTACTAATTCCCACCAGGGTTTTCCTCTGATCAAGGTTTCCCTGTAATCATATCATGTGTTATGAGTTCTTATGTTAAGCTTCATTCTATGTATATTTGATTTATGTTTAAGTTGCAGAAAAGTAATTAATAGACAAACACTGATTCACCCCCCCCACCTCTCAGTGTTTCCAACAGAATAACCTTAAGATTAAAAAAAAGATAAAAAAGATACGAATGCACAAAGATGCTTATACAATTTATTCATTGTACTAGTTATTATTTCTCTACAAATACAAAAAAGTATAAACATGTATGTGAGAAAAAATAAAGAGCATTCATATGTAGATAATCATATTGATTTATAAAAAAATATTAAACTAACTCAAGGGTAGGGTATGGTATGAATATGGTAGTTAACTTCATAATATATATAAACTAGTGTGTTGGTCTATTTGTTATGTTTTCTTTTCCAGTCATTGTAGAAGAGTCAAGTGAGAGATAGTAAGGTTGTGAACAAATAATCTATATTTAAATGTGATTTATAGTTAAACTCTTTAGCCAAACTGATGCTAGAGCTACATGTATCATCAATCCATATTACTTTAGGATTGCATTTTAGTTAGAAATAGTTAATAGCTGGAGGGTGTGTAGGGTTTGGATGATTGAATGCATATGATAATGATTACATATTTACACACTTGGTTCTCAAATTTGGTTATATTGTAGATGTCATTATCTACCACCCTCCTTCCACTTCCAGTAGAGCAAGGGACCACCTAATCTATGGTTGGAGATAAAGCGCTTAGATGATGCTTTTCATCCATGTTGTATGACAACCATATTTTTTCAATTGAATAAGATGAATTGATTGTGAAATATTTAAATGCAATGAAAAGATAAATATTTTCATAAAAGTGATGCACACTTACAAATTGCTAGGGTAGAAGTCTTTAATCTAGTATATGGTCCCATTTGGATTTAAATATTGTTATATCATTACAATATGATCTAATATGTAACTAGTTAATATATTTCATCTATTTTTGAGTTACAACATCTTACATTTTAAATTAAAATAGATATTGTTCTTTTTACGTTTAAATTCGTTCCCTTCCAAATAAATTATTTGCGTTAATTTTTGGGGAGGTTTATCACATGAAGATTCTAGAAGTCCTCATAGATTTAGATCCAAGATTTCACTATGATTCATACGACTCATATCACACTTAAATTGCATGAAATGGAGGTTAACACACCTGTTTTAACCAAAAACATGCATATTCAATATAATCGCTATTAGGGAAAATCCTATACTTGCATAGTCAAGTAAAACATGAAGTATATCTAATCCACATAATAATATCAAAAGAAAAAAAAACCATCCAACATGGTATAACTCCTAATATGATATTAAATCACCACGTCTAACTATAAATCATCTACAACTAGCACAAGATGAATAATTAACACTAATTTATAATGATGTATCAAATATAATAATCACCCCTATATCAAATATACTACAAATATTGAAGTTAAAACAATGTAATAATCCACCATATAAAGGTGCAACATATACAAACAATAATGTAAATTAAAAAATCTATATGCCAATACACTGATGGAAAATAAAAACACCATATATATAAATAACTATAAAACATCACAACAAAAGTATCTACATTATACAATTAAAATACCTTAATAACAACTAAACCTCATCTAAAGGTTTGGTGTAATGGATCTTAACACATGTATCTCACAATACACTGGCAAAACACTCAATACAACATATATTATCAAAATCAATCAAGCACCCAAGACACACCACCTTATTCGACATTATATGAATAGTGAATGTGTTTGCCAGTGAATTGAAATCTAGATCTCTTGGGACCAAACAATACTAATATTTATTTGTAATTTTCATTGGGCTGCAAATAGTTAACCAACATTATCAAGGATCAAGTACATGTATTTGGTGCTCACTTTCATGGCCATCCTTTGTCTACATAAATTATATGTCATAGTGTGCAGTCTTGGTTCCTATTTTATCAGATTTGTTGCTTTGAGCTTTATTATTTGAACTGATAGTAGTTTTGAATGAATACCTTTAAAGGCTTGCCAAATCAATAGGGACTAAGTTCTCCTAGGTCAACCTAGAGAAGACTAACTTCACAACCATGCCATTGACTAAAGACTATAAGCTTTGGTTACACAAATATTACTGGGATGAGCATGTAGATCAATGTTCATTTTAAATCCTCTAGTGTAATAATTCTTAGCATGCTCCTAGCCAATTAAATGTGGGTCATATTATTTGATGTTCAATGATAATGAATGAATGCAATTGAATCCTTTTAAATATTCCTCATTGTACAAATGCAGATTGTATTATCTTCATATTTGATAAAAAAAAAAAATTATGAATGAATAGCTTTAGAGGCTTGACAAATCAACATGAAATAAGTTCTTCTAGGTCAGCCCTAGAGATGAATAGCTTCACAACCATGCTAATGACTAAAGACTATAAACTTTGGCTACACAAATCCTACTAGGATAAGTATGTAGATTTAGGTTCATTTTAGGTGTTCTAGTGTAATTATTCCTAGCATACTCTTGGCCATTTAAATGCAAATCATATTATTTGACGTCTTCATGTTCAATAAAAAAATGAATGAATATAATCAAATGTATTTCATGCAAAATTATACCACATATAAACTAGTCACCCAAAATACACCACTATGAACCTTTCATATCCCTTTATATAAGTGATGTTCCCAATCATAATTAAGGAAGACCTCTCACTTGTAACTTCTCCTGGGTCAACCCTAGACAAGACTAGCTTCAAAACCATGTCAATAACTAAAGACTATAAGCTCTAGCTACACAAATGCTACTAGGAAGAGTATGTAGATCTATGTTCATTTTAGATGCTCTAATATAATCATTCAAACATGTTCCTGACCACTTAAATGTGAATCATATTATGTGATGTTTGATGATGACAAATGAATGCGGTTGAATCTATTCACATATTCCTTATTACACAAATACAAATTGTTATTATTTTGATAATTTAATAACAGCTAAGGGGCTGCACCTATATATATATATATATA
>MU225122.1:927984-955877 GCA_018584345.1 Thuja plicata
CATAGAGACTTTGAGGGCAAACAAAATGGAGCTTCAATAACACCCATTGATATCATATTCCTAAATCTCTTTCCAACATCTATACAGTCTCCAAGGGTTACAAAATGGAGACAGACTATAATAATATTATATATACTGACAATCCCTCTACATAACTGAAAAACAAAAAGCACAAATGACAAATTAGAGAACTGTCCTATTTCAGAGACTGTGTCTTAACCTTAATTGGACAACCAAAGTCACAATCTTAGTGGACCTCCTTTTCTATTCTTTCCAAAAGACCTTTACCATTAAAAACACCCAAATACAAATTATATTATCTCCATCTTCCATAAAAAATAATGTTTACTTTTTATGAAACATTATACCATATATAAACCATTCTCCCAAAATGCACCACTACAACCTTTCATACCCCTTTATACAAGTGATGTTCCCAATCATAAACAAGGAAGAGACAAGGAAGAGTTGACAAGGAAGACAAGGAAGAGGTGATAAGTAAAGTAAGCAAGAGCTATCACTTGTGACCGAGTCCCATTCCTTACCATTGTCAAAGTATCTAGAAGTTCTCAAATATTAATAAGCAATTTTGGGCCCATGCTGGGCCACATCACCAAAACCCTAAATTGGTCCCAAGAAACCGGGTTCCCTTTCTTGCATACTAAACCCTTCTAGACGCTTCTCAGATTCCACGAGATAAGAAAATGGGGGTAATTGGATACACGTTATCGCCATCAAGGTGTGTTGTTGGGTTACGTTTGCAGTGTAATCAAAGACAAGGCAATGGATTTCTGAGGTAAGACGTGACGTATTATCCAACATGTTCTCAGGTCAAGCCTGGTCTTTACAAACCCTAAAAGTATTCAAATCATCCGTCCAAAGCCAAGGCGGCTGACACAGTAACATTTGCCCCCTTTAAATATAGAGGTTTACTCTGCCTTCATCAAATCCAATCTCTGTGCCTCCCATTACCAATAACCATGTCTCGAAAACCTGCAAATACCTTTGTCAACAATGTCGGTGTGGCTGTGCAGACAGACTGGAACGCCAGGCAAACTAACAATCCTTTCAATTTGAATGTCAGAAGGATGTTTGAATTTGTCAGCCAATATGGTAAATTATTCACAGATACCCTCTAATTCTTTTAGGGCTTTCTTGAAGGGTTTCCGTTTGGAATTCTATAGGAGGAATTGAATTGCTTTTATAGATTAATGGTTCTAGGGTTAATTTATTAAAATAAAATTGTTCTTTGAATTAATTGTGTGTTTATATCGATCAGATCTTGGAAGAGGACTGACTCCTCTTTTTGATTGTGGATGTTCAATGCGTTTTTATTGTTTTCATCTTGAATTGATTAGATTTTCCATAAAAGCAATCTTTTGAATGTTAAATGAATTGTACATATTTTTCACAGAAGTTTTGGATCACACTCTTCTTGATTATCTTCCTAAACTGATTACAGATGGATACAAAAGCATACATAATTGATTCTAAAAGTGTTTTTTAAAACTATATGAAATTGGAGAGATTGTTTTTAAAATCAATTGTACATGTTTTCCATAAGAAATTTGGATCACTCAACAATTTAATTTTGGATCAGAAAGAGGATTTAAGAGTCCCAGGATTTAAGACTCCCCTACTTTTTTCTGAGTAAAGATCTGAGTCCTCTTTTACATTCGAAAGATCATACAAAATAAAAAACATACACAATTATTTCTCCAAATAATCTTTTGAATACTACATAAAATTATAGAGTACTTATTGCAAACTCTCGCTAATTAATGTTATTTTGGTTTGTTTGATTGTAAATAACAGATACTGTTGCCAAGACTAAGCTGACAACCTTAAATGACAAGCTGAGCAGTCTTGAAAGACAGATGGAAGCCCTTGAAACCCATATGACCACAGCCATGAGTACTTCTAATCAGTTTTAGCACTTGGGGATTAGTCCTCGTGAATGTTCAGAGAGCCCACTTTTGGATATACAGGTCTAGCGAAATTTTTGAAGATTGGATGACTGTGATTATGGATGGATTGTGCATGGTTGAATAGAGGAATCAACGGGATAGATCAATTGAGCATGGAGCTCTTGGTTTATACTGTACATCTCTAATATTGTATTGTATTGATCACCTGTTATATATATAAAGAGTTATTTTTCGCCTTTACACTATACAGTAGTGCAATGTTTTCAATGGTCCCTTTCTTTCTCTGGACTGAAATTTCATGGATTTATAGTAAACTGTTTGAACAGGCGTTGGATTTTATTTTCTGGTTTTGATCTTGCTGAGGCCGTCGACTGTAGAAATCATGTATTTGTCATATTCTCTAATATTTCACTATTTTAGGGCACTTGCATATAGGGATGCAGTCAAGCTCCTTACAAAATGTATCATTGATCAAATTTTAAAAATCAGAAAGTCTTAACATATTTTTTCGAAATTTTCAGCGTCTGTTCTTCATAATTTTATGTTGGAAAACTGCAAAAAAAATCTAACTGTATTTTGAAGAATTTAAAAAAAAAAATTGAATTTTTTTTTAATGTCTTTGATGGCTTAGCCTGTGCCCTTTCATATTGCCAAATGAAAGGTAATAAGTTTCAAATGAAAAAAATTGTTGATTTTTGAAGCAAGGTAATTTCAGACTTTATTTGTATTAATAGAGTATGGTATAAGAGGAGAAGATACACCAGCCTTTTGTATTTGGTTGGATATCTATTTGTTTACACTTTTG
Organism: Thuja plicata; assembly: GCA_018584345.1. Lineage (NCBI taxonomy): Eukaryota > Viridiplantae > Streptophyta > Pinopsida > Cupressales > Cupressaceae > Thuja > Thuja plicata. The sequence continues at coordinate 930,718 of MU225122.1, forward strand.
TATTTTCAAGCAAAATCTAGGGGATTGTAGTCTACCTCTGATGTCTACTGGGTAAGCCTAAATTATCTCCCACTTGTGGCAAACCTTTCAACAGGGATTCAATGTTGCTTCGTTATGATGCTGATTGAGTTCAAGAATGTAAAAAGTCAATAAACTAAAACACTAAATGATATTCGCTATAAATCAAAGTGAGAATCTTCCTAGAATGATTAAATTAGCATTTTCAACTTGTATATTGTTTAGGTTTGAATTTATTATAAGAAAATGAATTAGTATATTTACATGATGGTGCATTCTTGTGTAAAGTTATTGTCAAATTTTTTAAATTCTATTCACACATGATCTTGATCTTATGTCTGTAGATTATGTATCGATTCTTATATAACTATTATTTGCCATTTTTTTAATCTAAAGTTTAGTTATAGGGCTATGTTTGGGAACACAAATTCAATTAACCCCTTACCTTTCTTTTCCAAGGCCAACTAGATACATGTTTTTGAAATTTGGAGTTGTAAACATTGAAATTGAAAATAATAAATAAAAAGGCTCAAAAACATAAATAAAGAAATGAAATCAATTTGTACTTACCAATCTTACTCAAAACTCCAAAATAAAAAGATGATGTTTCACCTTGTTTGAAATGTGGATGTAATTCACAATAGCATAACACTTAGATTTTGATTGATATTTAGATTTTGACGGAATTGCCTTGGATAAGATTGTGAGATCTTTGAAATGATGAACAAGATAATATTATTTTTTGACTTTTTGTAAAAAAATCTACCAAGGGATGAGGGAAAAAATGGGCACAATAAAATGATGAACAAGATAATATTACTTATTGACTTTTTTTTTGTGAAAAATCTACAAGGGGATGAGGGAAAAATGGGTACAATGAGTCAACTCGTCTAGAAATAGAAATTTATCAATTCAAGGACTTGAGAGGATAATAGAAAATTATTCATTTATTTGATTTGATAATTTTGTACAGGGTTTCCATTTGTAGATTGACTAAGTTGATTGAGGGAAGAAGAAGAAGATGATTCCAAATGGAAGCATAGTTAATTTGATGAATAAGAAGCTATGATATTGAGCTTATGATAAGAATGTCAGAAGGATGTTTGAATTTGTTCTCGGAACCAATTGGTTTTTTATAGAGATCAGATCTTGGAAGAGGACTCTGACTCTCCTCTTCTTGATTATGAATGTTTGAATGTGTTCATTTTTATTTTCATCTTAAATTGATTAAATTTCTAAAAAAATAGATTTTTTTGAAATGATTTTTAGATATCATATGAAACTATGAAAAAGATTATTTTTAAATCAATTGTACATGTTTTCCACAGAAGTTTTGGATCACACTTTGCTTGATTATCATCCTAAACTAATTACAGATGGATACAAAAGCATATAATTGATTTTAAAAGTATTTTTTTCAATTTTGTTGTAGCAAGATTATTCTTAAAATCAAATGTGCATTTTTTTTATAGGGGTTTAGGTCACACTCAACAATTTATCATTAGAAAGAGGACCTAGTCTTTCTACTTTTTCTAATTAAAGATCTGAGTCCTCTTCTACGATCCAAAAGATCATACAAAATACACAAACATACACAGTTGATTCTCAAACAATCTTTTGATTACTACATGAAGCTATAGGAAACTTATAACAAATTGTCGCTAATTGATGTTATTTTTCTTTGTTTGATTGTAAATAAAAGATATTGTTGCCAAGACTAAGTTGACAACCTTAAATGACAAGTTGAACAGTCTTGAAAGACAGATGGAAACCCTTGAAGCCCATATGACCACAGTCATGAGTGCTTCTAATCAATTATAGCACTTGGGGATAAGTCCTCGTGAATGTTCAGAGGCCACTTTTCGATATACAGGTTTGGCAAAAATTTTGAAGATTGGATTACTGTGATTATGGATGGGTCGTACATGGTTGAATAGAGGAATCAACAAGATAGATCAATGGAGTTGGGAGCTCTTGGTTTATACTCTACATCTCTAATATTGTATTGATCACTTGTATAATATATAGAGTTATTTTTCCCCTTTACACTATATAGTAGTGCAATGTTTTCAATGCTCTTTTTATTTCTCTGGACTGAAATTTGATGGAAATTTTTTTTATGAATAAGTCTTAAACCAAAATACATTAACTTAGGAAAACGAGAGTTACAACACAATCAAAAAGTCAATGGGAGGACAAATTAGTCCCTATTAGTCATATGGGCATAAGCTGAGAGTCCAGAGAAACTAGAACATAAACATTATAAAACTTATTAGGCCAAGACTAGATAAAAAATGTCCTCAAGAAGCCAAGGTCGTAGCCGAAGGAGGCGGAGGGTTTGGCTCGTCCTTCTTTTCTCGTACTGGCGCAGCATCTGGTTCCTGGTCTGGCAGTGTCCACCCATCTGCATTATCCTCCTCTTCTTTGTCTTCATTCCATCGAGAAATGGTCAAGGCCAACCGAGGAAATCCTTTAGAAGAGGAAGGCCAATCAGTAGTATCTAGTGGCGTTGGCCAAGGGGACATTGATGGCAGCACCCAAGTGCCCCCCGCGGGAGGGGAACGATGGTGGAAAGGAGGCACAACAAAGATGTGAGGTGATAGACGATGACGGAGCGAGTGTCAGCGAGGCGACTGAGTATGGGAAGGGTCAGTATGCCGCCCAGAAGAGTTTTGTCCCCTTCGACGACCGCGAGAAATCAACCGACCGCCAAAAATAGAAGCTTCTGGAGGAACTCTGGCTACCATACACGGAGCATTACCCCAATGCTATAATAATTCTTGCAAGTGGTCCACCTCCAAGGCCACCTTATTTTCCTAAACCTGTATCTGTAACATCACATTAGTGCATATGCAAGCTTTAACATAAAAAGATATATTACAATTAACTACGACATGTGAGAACACCGCTGCATTTTTGTCTTTCCAAATAGAAAAGATAATTTCCAATCTGAAAGTGTGCCAAAGTTGCAGGAATGGGAAAGGAAGGCAAGGATTATCTCCTAGAAGAACCATATGCCATGAAAAAATCTGTGGACGAAATGGGGACAACAAATCATGTATCAAAACCCAATGATTATGAGTCCTACGACATAACCAAAACAAGTGCAGAAAGGACTCAGATTGGCCACAAAAGGAACAATGAGGATCTAGGATACCCAAGTGGTGGAGGTGAGAGCCCAAAGGCAATCCTCGGAAAATAATACACCAAGAAAAATGGGCTTTTGTGGGTTCCGATGGCAAACCAGACTGTAATGAAACACAACCTCCAGGTGGAATGAGAGGAAGAAAAATGTCACTGTTGGTTCAAGATGTCCACCATAGGCAAGTGATGAGATAACCAGAGATATCCATGTAGGATTTGAGAAATACAAATCCACATAACCCAAAGAACACCTGCATGCAAATACCTATTACAAGGAAGAAGCAAAAAGGAGGAAAAATCATAAAACTCATAAGTACTCCAAAAAATGAGCATAGCAAAATGTATTCCAAGTTATGAAACAATAATTACAAAGCTCAACCTAATAAGGTGAGCAAAACCCTAAAGGCTAAAAAAGCTAGGTTGCACATTAATAATTATATAAATTAATTGTAATGCACCTAAGATAAAGCTTAAGATAAAAAGAGTAATAACAACTTAACTAATTAAATCAACATGATTTAATCAATAAGCATAAAGTATGATTACTCTAACACCCCCCCTTAAGCTAAGCTCATGGGGTAAGCTAGCCTAGCACAACTATGAAAGAAAGAAAAGGGTCACGACAACAAGGCCTGATCAGGCACCCAATACAAGGAAATCTCTGTAAATCAGAGAAAAGGAGAAAACTCAATGGGAAAAACTCCTTTCTAAAAAGATATAGAACAAACATGCTAAAAAAAACATGAAGGAAGGCCTCAAGAAGACCCCCCAAGGACAAATTTCATCACCCCAAGCATAGAGCGCAATTGAAGATAGTGTGGAGATGTAAAAGGTTTAGTGAAGATGTTAGCAACTTGTGTTGCAGTGGGAATGTACTCCAAAATGAGAACACCATCCCAAATCAGTTGGCGGATGAAATGCATATGAAGCTCAATGTGTTTAGTACGCTGATGCTCCACCGGGTTGCGGGAAATGTGAATAGCACTCTGATTTGTGCACCACAAAATAGTGGGATGGTCAGGAGGAAAACCAAACTCAGTCATCAACTTTCAAAGCCATAAAATCTCCTGACTAGCATGCACTGTAGCTTGGTACTCAGCCTCTAAAGATGAAAGTGTGCGAGCATTCTGCTTCTTGCACGACCATGTGATAAGACCAGAGCCAAGACAAAAGAAAAATCCAGAAGTAGAATTCTGATCATCAAGATCACCATCCCAATCTGAGTCAGTGAAGCCAACAATGTGAGGAATCCCTGATGTGCAGTGAATGCCATACAAAATGGTGCCCCGAATGTACCTCAAAATACGCTTGGCATTTTTCCAATGACTCTCATGAGGCTCGTGATAAAAATGAGAGACAAGGTCAACAACAAAGGAAAGACCAGGACGAGTGTGTGTCAGGTACAACAAACTACCAACCAGCTACCGATGCAATGTAGGATCCACTAAAGGTGTAGTGCAAGAGGTAAACAAAGTAACACTTGACTGAAAAGGTGTGGGAGCAGGCTTGCAAGAAAGCATGTCAAAGAGCTGAAGCATGTCAAGAGCATACTTCTGCTAGTAAATTAATATCCCAGTAGAGGACTGAATAATCTGAAGACCAAGGAAGTAGTGTAACGGGCCAAGGTCAGTCATCTCAATCTGCTCCATCAATGCACGTTGAACATCCTAAATCATAGAAGGTGAGCTACCTGTGATGAGAAGATCATCAACATATAGCACAAGGATCAAAACCTCATCCCCAAGATTATGAATGTACACTGTAGGATCAGAATGACAGTGTGTGAATCCTATGGAAAGAAAAAAAGATTCCATCTTCTCATACCAAGGCCGAGGGGCCTGTTTGAGACCATACAAAGAACATCGAAGTCTGCAAACCAAGGAGTAATCCTGCACAAATACCTGAGGCTGATCCATGTAGATCTCCTCATTAAGATCACCGTGCAAGAATACACTCTTCACATCCATCTGAAAAATGGGTCATCCCTGAGAATCTGCGAGGGATAAGACAAGGTGAATAGAATTCATCTCGGCGACAGGTGAAAATGTCTCAGTGTAATCAATACCCTCAACCTGCGAGAAACCCTTTGCAACAAGATGTGCCTTGTACTTATCAATAGAACCATCAACAACAAACTTAGTACAATACAACCACTTGCACCACACTAACTTTCTTCCCTTAGGAAGAGAACAAAGATCCCATGTATGATTCTTCATCAAAGAAGAATAATCCTCCTCCATAGCATTGTCCCAATCAGGATGCCCTGTCGCAACTCAAAAATTTTTAGGATCATCACAAATGGCATGACTCAGAAGGCTAGAACCCATAGTATGAGACCGGGTATGACAGGAAGATGAAGGGTCACCTGTCATAGATCTTGTAGCGTCAACAGTAACACGAGCCCATCTAGGCATCTGTGGAGGATCCTGTGGTGGAGGTAAAGGGGGATCACTAAGATCATCATCATCGTCATCCTGAAAATAATCTGGAAGAGATGAGGGAGTAGTGGTAAGTGAAGTAGACTCTGGAGATAGGGCATCTACTATAGGAAGGTGCTCATCAAACTGGACATCCCGTCGAAACAGGACCTCTCGAGAATGACGATCAAACAACCTCTACACCTTGACATCCTCGTAGTAGCCAACCAAAATTAGGTGTCAGCTCTTCTGCTCCATTTCTCTCCTCTGAGCATCAGGTATAAATGCCCATGCTTCACTACCCAAAACCCAGAATGAAGATACATCAGGCTTGACATGAGACAAAGCCTCCTTAGGAACTTCATATGTCGAACTTCCTTGTGGGGAATCCAATTCTGAATATAGTTTGCATAGTTAACTGCCTCTGCCCAAAAAGACGAATCCATGGACCTGGACTGAATCATACAATTTTCCATTTCCCGAAGTGTTATGTTCTTTCTCTCTGCAACACCATTCTACCGAGGGGCGTAAGGAGCTGAAAATTGATGTTTTAGACCATGTTCAGAGAAAAAATCTTTGAAAGCTTGATTCACATTGTAGACGTCCAAAAATATTAATATTATTTTTAATATTAAATTCCCTCTTATTCCTCTAACTATTTAATTCAATCAAATAAATAAGTTTCATTGCTAATATTTATCAATAATTTAAATACTAGTCTAATGTATTTTATTTAAATACATTTGCCTCACAAAATCCCCTTTTTAATAAATTTATATTTATTAAAATCCCTTCATATTCCTAATTCTTCTAAACTATGATATATTCAAATCTATTTTGAATTATAATCTAAACCCTAGCTAGGAACCTATTAATCCAACCTAGAGACCTACCCTAAGCCTACCCTATTCCTACTCTACTCCCATCACCTCATTTCCTAAGCATGTTTCCCTACCTAACTCTCCTTTAATCATACTTAAAGGGTGATTCCTAACCTTTTTAAGGCTAATGGAATGCTCACCCACATGGGGAAATTCTCTCCAAAATAGGCACCCATCCCTCTTAAATTCCTCTTACAAGTTTGTCTCCCACTTGGAAATCTTGAGCCACTCAACATTTAATGCCAAGTTTGAGTCAAATTTAGCCATCCCTTCAAGCCTATGTGTCCCTTATGTGGCTCTTATGTGGATGCCACATAGATGCCACCTCATCCAAGCCCTCCTCTTCTATCCCAAAAATCTATAAATAGAGGCCTTCTCCTCTTCAATTTTCATCTCTTAATTTGCATTGTTATCATGCTATTTTAATGTTAGGAGTTTATTTCTAGTTTCTCATGATTTTATATTTAAATCACATAGAAATTACATGCTAGGATCAATTTGGTAAATTAATCATAGTTTCTTACATTGTCTTGCATTTCAATCATAGTAGTTTAGTCATTTGGAGAAGTTTGAGACTAGTTACTCCATACTAGTTCTTGAATCCTTCTCTATACTTGCATCAATCTTACTCATTCCACTTGGGGATCCATTGCATTTTGTGTGTTTGAGAGAGCACACCCACATCCATCAAAATGAGAAAATCAAATAAGTTAAATAGGGTGCTTACTTGTTTTAGCTCAATCTGATGTTATTTGGTGTTCTTTGTTGCTTGCTTGCTCTTACATATGATTTTGAATTGATTATATGTGCTAACCCACTAATCTTGCATGTTTGAGCTTGCTCCCAACAGGTTTTAACCATTAAGAATTCCTCATACTGTATTTTGGCACGCCCGGTGGGACCCACCTCCCTAAAATCCTTCTACTTTCTTGTCTATTTCTTCAAATTTTTCCAAGCACGCGGATCGGCGTCTGTATTTTATGCAGAGGCCTCTGCAAAAAACATCGATTCTCTCTGAATTGTCGTTCAACATCTGCGCTGAACCAGCGTCTGCGACCTGAATTAGCATCTTTGCCTGGCATTGTTAATTTGAGCTTTTTCCAAACATAAGTTGTTATTTATCAAGATTTGTGTCTTTCCCACTGCTTTTTAGTATTTAAGCTTTCTATTTTTTAGCAGAGACCAATCTAACAAGCAATTATAATGCCAAAATTTTACTAAGGGAACAAATCTTGATAAATTATTAAAGAATACTAGCTTTTTAATTGTTTGGATAATCTCAAATGGCTAAATTTGATCAAATTAAAGACTAAGAAGGAAGAAAAAGTAACTTTGTTTGTTGTTTTTGCTATCTTTTTGTGAACTTGTAGGTACAGCAGCGTCTGCAGAAACACGGATTCAGGTTTCAGCGTCTACGCAAAAGCCAGTTCAAAAAAGCATCGATCGACGTCTGCATTTCATGAATTGGCGTCTTCGACTGGTATAAAAGATTTTCTATTTTTCTGTCTTTTGGCTTGTTTTCCCTGCATTCTGTCATTTTTGAGAAAAACACAGAACCAACGTTTGTGCCCTGCATCGGCGTCTGCGCTCTGTCAAGCTTTTTTTATCATTTTCTAACAACTGTTTAAGTGGTTTTTGTGTTTTCAATGCTTGTCAAAGGCTAAAATTGAAACTACTAATCAGTTGTCTTGCAGCACTGCTTGCCAAAGACACAAATTCAAAACTACTCACGTTTGTCTTGCATGTTGCTTCAAATCAAAAATTGACCAAATGATCGTGTTTGTTATAATATTTTTTTAGGCACCTAGACTAATTAGCTAGATTTTTTTGTCTAATCTGAAGCAAGTGTTAGGGGATTATGCTCTCTTCCCTTTTGGGAAGATAAAAAACCTAGACACACTTGCTTTGTGTTAAACAAGTAAATCTTTTGGGAAAGAACAAACTTGTCTTGCGTGTTTGGGAGAAAATGACATTGGGTAGGAGAGTATGCTCTTTTCTCCTAGTGGGAAAATCATAAATCTAGACCCCTCTCATCGCCAATCCATGTTTTTCAAATTAATCCTTTAGATGGGCCTGTCGGTCGAGGAAAAAATCTCCCGGGAATGACCCATGTGAGAACGAGGTGTAAGCCACACCACTCTAACTCACGTTAATCAAATTTACTCTTTGGGGTTAAAGCCTCGGGAGTCAATTGGCATTTGAGCTTACACTCGGCTCTAGTCTAACTTAAGTGCGGTCTCGCGGTCTTAATCACATTTACATGACCACTTTTGTCAAGACGCTCTATGGGGATATACACCTGAATCATGCTTGCACGAACATAGAGGATACAATTGAACGGAGACACATACTAAACACTCTAAGCATAGAAGCTACCTGATTCACCTCTAAATAATGATTTATTATAGTGCGAGGGGAGGGAGGAATCTCCCCCCAAGGTCCCCATCATATGTGTCCCAAGGTATTGTGTTGCGAAAGAGATCTTCGTAGCACGACAACAATACCTGGAAAAAGAAAAAAACACGGGCACCCTTCCGAGGGTGACACTGTTATATGAGTTGAAGGACTACCAAGAAATGGGTCTATAATATTTCATTCGAAGCCAATTCCTTAGGTAGATTTTTTCTTGAAGTGTTTGAAAAACATTGACAAATCCAAAACACAAACGGAATACCCAACATTCAAATTTGTCACATGCTTGTATCTGTCAAGGTTGCTTTGTCCCTTGTCAGATTGTTTTCCAGACACATGCTTGTTATTTTCTGATTTGATTGTGTTGAAATTGGTTCTTGCCATGGAACAAATCTATTGAAAATTAGATAGAAATCAAACTCTTGCCAAAATATCAAAAACAACATCCTTTTGCAAATTATCGTGAGCTCCAATCTTCAAAATTTGACCTTTTGCAAAAACTTCCAATTGCTCATCCCAAATCAAATCTGTTTATAGGACATGACCAATTCCAAGAAGCATAAGAAGGTAAAAGCTATGTTATCACCCGTGCAAAGAGAATAGAAGAATACAACCCGAGAGGCTAACAAGTACCAACACATCATTGATTCCATCCAACAAGAAATTCATAAACGGGAAGAATTCGATAAAGTGATCTACAACAACAAGGTTGCTCGTTTCATGGGAAAATATTGTCTAAATGCTGCTTTTTTCATATTTGAGCAATATGACTACCTACTTTAGCACAACAAACAAACATTCCTCCTCTTCTTAAGCTCACTTAGCTTGCATTTTAGGACCTCCCTTAGGTTGTCATCTTTAGAAACACATCACACACTCATCCCATCATAATCCTGCATTAATCCAAATCCAATCCTAATTAGTCTAAGCATCATCTTAGTCATCATCCAAAGCATCCCTAATCACATCCTTCACTTGGTATTGCTTCCCCTTTTCAGTTGCTTAAAACCTACATCTTAATCAAAACCCCCATCCTTAAGTGTCCTTTACTAAGCATTGTTTAGGATAATCCCCTTTGCCTTTGCAACCTCATCACCTTGATCAAAAGGTTGGTTCACATTGACAGAGAATCTCGTCTGCCGAAGAACACAAGTCTGTCTTAGGTAGATAATCGCATCCACTTGATCTTACACTAGGGAAATCAACCCTTAATCCTTGCATACATCAAGTCATCCTTAAGAGCATACTCATCATCCTAGATGCATCGTCTAAAATCCTAGTCCTAGAACCATCATCCTTAGCTTCCTAGGCACATCCTTGCATTACATCTTGCATCTCATATCCCCTTAAGGTAGTCATTTCATGCCACCTATCACACGAGCCACTAAGAAGAGGAAGAACATGGACCCCAATCTTGCTGCTAGTTCATCTAATCCTACGATTGACAACACTAACGCCACGGTTACCTATGCACTTAAGCCCAACAAGAAAATTGAACACATCTGGGTAGATAGTAATGAGCCTCCCACCATGAGTACTATAGAAACATTTATCAATCATCCAGCGCATGTCCACATGGTAAGCACCATGAGTGGGTGCAACAACAGTCAGGTACTCTTAGACATTCAACAACAAGGACTTCAACTCCCACCTTGGATTATACCCATACTTGTCACACGACCTATGGCACTTCCAAGGGAATGTTATCCTCCCACTAGAAATGAAGTTTGTGATACACTTCAGCGAGCTCTACAAGTGGGAACTCTTATCGCGCAAGTAGTCCAACCTTCCATCCCACCCTCCATCATGCACATGACACCTTCATCTACCTCAGGAGCCCCGCCTCCTGATCCAACATCAACAACACAAATGATAACCCCTATCGCTACACAAGCGTCTCCTCAGACCATAACTGCTCCATTTTCACAAGTGTTCCCAACATTTGTGGCACAATTTCTACCACCACCAGTCATCACGCAACAAACCACCATTCCACTTATCCCCACTCAGCCCATTCAAGGTGCAACAACTAGTTCACAGCATCAAAATACCCAAGTCTCCATGCCTATTCCGCCTTTCTTCACCACAGGCATGCCACCTACCAATGCCTATAACCAACCCTTATTTCCAAAAGGGTCCACTTTCCCTGCTCCACTAGCAATGCAATCGCAATGGGCATCAGCAGTTTTGCCACAAATGCAAACCAATCCAAATCTTCCCATGCAACAACCATCTACCAATCCCTTCGTCATACCCCAAATACCCATCCAGCAATAGCAACCAATCCAGCAACAACAACAACCAATCCAATAGCAACAACAACCTATTCAGCAGCAACAATCCATCCAGCTTCCATACCAACAACAACCGCAGCAGTAAATTATCAACCCATTCACATCCCAAGCACAACAGCAACAAATCAACCCCTTCATAGCTGCACAGTCCACTCTCCAAGTTGCACCACATCCGCAACCACAAATGCTGGGGGAAAATCCCTTCATGGAACAACCACTGCAACAATTTTCTAATCCTTTCATCTAGCCCATGCAACAACAACAAACTCATTATGCCAACTACCTAGCCATGCCATCCTCTGTTGCATCATAAACCATTCCACCACCACAACAATTCAGTGTCCCCAATAACACCAATTACCTTGCTATTGCCACTGGGGGAATTATTTCATAGAACTCTTATCCCCCACCCCATGCAAGTGTGCAACAAGCTCAACCCACTTATCCAATGCCACACCAAATACAAATCTACTTCCAGCGGTTACAACAGCCTTACCAAGTGCCACCACCTCCTCCACTGCAGTATTCCCCTCAACCGCAGCTTCCACCACAATAGCCCATGTACGTTGACCAACAACCATCATATCAAACACCATAGTATCCCCTGTAGAATCCTCTATATTCACTATTTGATCCATATCACGTTCAAGGAACCCATGCAATCACGGTTAATAATCCTCCCCCACAAATCAATCATGAATGGGAGGAAATGAAGAATGCTCTCAAGGAGCTAAAAGCAAGGACCAAGGCTAAAACATTCAAGTTTGAAGAGGTGTGTCCTTATCCATTTGATCAATCTATCACTGCCATACCCTTCCCCAAGCACTTTGAGACACCCAAATTTGATAAATATCGAGGGAAGGGAGATCCTGTGAGCCACGTGAAAGAATTCTACATGGCATGTCAAGAAGCGGTCTATAGTGATAATTTCCTCATGAGACTATTTCCCAAAAGCTTGGGAGGGACCACTCTTGAGTGGTTCTACAAAATCCCCTATGGCACAGTCTCTACTTTTGCTGAATTATCTGAAACGTTTGTGGCCCAATACACACATAACGTCAAAAATGAACTCTCACTCCTTGACCTATGCAATTCCAAGCAAAAGGGAGGAGAGAGCATGGCCGATTACCTTCAGCATTGGCAAGGGATTACTACAAGGTTGTCCTATCAACTCCCTAACAAACATCTTATCAAAATCTTCATTAACAACCTCCATCCCAATCTCGCCTATCACATGCACATGAATTGTATACAAACTTATCAAGACATCAGAATCAAAGGCATGGATCTCGAACGAGGTCTCATAGAAGACGGTGCCATCAAGCACTACAAAGAACCCTATCCTGGAAAACATAACAATGATCGATCACAATACTGGAACAAGAACAAGAACGCAGTAACTGACGGAGCCAATGACACCAAACACGTTCAAGTTGTGGTAGCCGGTCCTAATGCACCTACCCAAACTTATTAGCAAGCACCACCAGTATACCCTCAACCTCCTCCCATGTATCAACAACCCACTCCCACATATCACCAACCAAAGTACCAGCAAAACACATGCCCTCAAGGTGCGACTATCTATCCCCCTCAAGGTGCGACTATCTATCCCCCTCCAGGGACATCATATCAACACAACTACCAAGGTCCTATGAATCAGACAAATGTTATATTAGGTCCACTTGGACAAAAAAGGCCTCACGCTTCAAATGCACCAGAATGGATGTTTACCCCTTTAGGTGAGCCCATAGATGTCATCTTCCGCAAGCTAGTCCAAGATAACCAAGTTGTGTACCCAAAAAAGCATCCATTTGATGACTCAACACCTAAGCTTGCCTGGTATAAAGACAACGAGTACTGTGAGTATCACCGTGTTAAGGGACACACCACTCTCAAATGCATGAAGCTAAAACATTACATCCAGGATCTCATCAACCACAAAGAGATTGAAGTAGACTCTCTTTCCCAACCATCGCCAAATGTGGGCCTTAAAATCTATCAAAATGCATTACCTAAACATACTTCAGGTAAAGGCCCAGGCAATCCTACCCAATCCTGGGATTAGGGGAAGGGTAAGCAAGGAGAAAATGCTGACAGAAAATATTATACAAATGCATATATCAACTACGATAATCTCATCAACTGCATATCCCAAGTCCAGTCCTCTATCAATTTCATCCATGTCAAGGGTGTCGATAACCAATGCGCAGTCACCACTCGTAGAGGTAGAATAAAAGTTGTAGGTGCCAGTACTACTCCATCTGCTGGTACTCAATACAACATTTTGGAACACCTAGGGAATACCCCTGCCCAAATTTCCATCCTGGATCTCCTCCGCACCTCACCCACCTATCAAGAGATCCTTAATAAAGCCTTGTAAGAATCCCATGTTCCTAGCGACATCAACCTCGCAGAATTCCAGAACCTTGTCAGACACCTGTCTGCATCTTGTGGGGTCTCCTTTAAACCAACAGACGTACCCTCAGAAGAACCCGATCATAATCTCCTACTATGTATTTTTGTCATGGTTAAATATTTTTCCATCAAATGGGTCATGATAGATAATGATTCGGCCCTAAATCTATGTACTCTAAAATTCATAAAACAGTTGGGTTGCACTGAAGTAGATGTAACAAATGAGGTCATAACAATCAAAGCCTATGATAATCTAGAGTGTACTTTTGAAGGCACCATATCATTACCAATCCAAGTGGGCCCTATTACCCAGGATACAGTATGTCATGTTGTTTATCTTGACCTTCCCTTCAACATCCTCCTTGGACGCCCATGGATTCATTCTATGCAAGTTGTTCCCTCCACCTACCATCAGTGCATCAAATTTCCATATAACAGCACTAAGATCACCATCCGTGTAGATCCCAAGCCCTTCGCATATTGCAATGCATTGGAAACATCCTTCCCACATTCCAATCACTGTCCCGAGATTGACATTGTCCCCTCTTTCGCCAGTTCATCTCAAACCCACTCAGACCCAGAAACAATCCTCTCTTCCACCCTATCCACGGTCAAGATCAACAACAAAGTTTGTGGTGAGTACACTTTGTCTGATGCATTCACAATTGGAGCACTGCCAATTGAACCAAACACTCAAGGCCACCAACCTAATCTAAGAAAAATAGAATTGAAGACAACCAAGGCGCTACAATTTGGTCCTACCACTTTTATCTCAAAGGGTACTTTGAATGGCCCGTAAATGAAACCAAACATCAACCAATGGCTCTATAAGGATCCACCACCCAAGGACACAAGTTGCCTCAATTACTTCAAAGGTAAGTACCCTATGACTCACAAAATAGTGACAAAAAAATGGAACTACCAAGGAGGTGGCCTTGGTTATGAAGAGAAAGGAATGAAAGATCCTATTATACCTACCCAACGAGAAAATCACCTAGGCCCTGGCATGGACTCTAACATGAATGGGGGCACCAATGAAAACACCTTTGCCTCTTGTCCTTCCCTGGGCAAAAGTGCTGACATCGAAGATGTCCCGAAAGAGAAAGTTGTGAGAGCCTAAGACGATGTCTTTGATGATGAAACCTTCCTAGGAAATTCTATTCTACGCCAACTCTCCATTCTCTTCATTGACCTTCCCCTTCGCCATCCTGAACTCATAGACTGGGATCAATCAAGCGTCATGCATGTTGACGAGTTTCAAAGTGAGGAAGCGCTCCTAAGCTTTATTGGAGCAATTGAGAAAAGCAATGACTGGGGGAAAGACTCAGCATATGTATACAAACTGGACCCAAAGGCATACTTTAGGGATCAAGAGGAGAACTTCAGCCACAAAAATGAAGAAGAAAATAAAAATAAAAAAGAGAAAAATTGATCTCCTAGCAAAAATCCCTCTGGGGCACTATCTAATCATAAAATAGTAAAAACAAAGGATGTATCCCCTGGTGAAAACCTCTCTGAGGTGCTAGAGGATGAAGAATCTCCTCTTCCTCTAATTTGTGATTACAGGCCTAAACAGTCATCGGTTCTCATAGAAGAAACAAAACCTGTTAACCTGGGCACTAAAGAGAATCTCGCCATCACATACATAGCAACATCTCTGACTGAAGCAGAAGAAAGTGATCTTGTCACTTTATTGAAGGAATCCATTGATAAGTTTGCATGGTCTTACTCTCACATGTCGGGATTAGACCCCAACTTGATGGTTCACCACCTTGCAGTGGACCCAAATATCAAACCTATCAAACAAAAGCACAGAAAGATGCACCCTAAGGTGGCACTACTTGTCAAAATAGAGCTAGAGAAGTTACTCCAGGCCGAGATCATCCATGCCATTGACTACTCTGACTGGATTTCTAACATGGTGCCAGTATCTAAACCTAATAAGTCAATCAAGATATGTACAGACTTCTGAGATCTCAACAAGGCATGTCCCAAGGATGATTTCCCATTGCCAAACATAGACATGATCATGGATCTCACAACAGGACATGAGATGTTGTCACTCATGGACGAATATTTTGTATATAATCAGATCTGTATTGTAGAAGAAGATCAGCACAAGACAACATTCACAACCCCCTGGGGCACCTTCTGCTATAACATGATGCCTTTTGGCTTGAAAAATGCTGGGGCAACCTATCAAAGGGCCCTGATTGTCATTTTCCATGACATGATTCACAAGATCCTTGAAGACTATGTAGATGATATCTTGGAAAAATCAGTTAAAAAGGAAGATCACCTCAATGTTTTGGAATGCGTCTTTGACAGGATTGGACAGTACTGCTTAATGCTCAACCCTAAGAAATGTGTCTTCGGGGTCACATTAGGCAAACTCCTTTGGTTCATTGTATCCAGACGAGGCATTAAAATAGATCCAAAGAAGGTACAAGCTATCACAGAGATGTCTCCACCAAAGACACTTTGACAATTGCGCAGCCTCGGAGGAAAGTTACAATTTGTGCATCATTTTATTTCTCAGTTAGTAGACAAGTGCCAACCATTCACTCATCTCTTGCGAAAAGATAACACATTCAAGTGGGATCCTCAGTGTCAGAAGAGTTTTTACAAGATCAAAGAATATTTGTCTAATCCACCCATCTTGGTACCACCTGTACCCGGCTGACCACTCATCCTATATATTTCTGCTACTACAACAACAATGGGGGCACTCCTTGCTCAATTGGATGATGAAGGCAAAGAAAGAGCTATTTATTACATCAGTCAGACCTTAGTGGGTTATGAGCTGAATTATTCACCGATGGAAAAAGCATGTTCTGTAGTGGTCTTCGCCACTCAAAAATTTTGCCACTATATGCTTAGTCATACAACCAAGCTCATTTCAAAGGTGGACCCTCTCAAGTACCTACTCCCTAGGACTATGCTCACAGGTTGAATGGAAAAATGGGTTATGTTGTTAAGCGAGTTTGACATTCAATATTTAGATAAAAAATCCATTAAAGGGAAAGTCATTGCAGACCAACTAGCAGAGGTGCCATTGGTAGACACATATCCTTTGATCACAGAATTTCCAGATGAGCATTTATGTATGATAGAAGAGAAACCTACTTGGCAACTCTACTTTGATGGGTCCTACACAACTCATGGTGCAGGGGCAGGAATACGTTTTGTCACACCTCAAGGTGACTATATCCCTATGTCATTCAAAATGGGATCTCCCTGCACGAACAACATTGCAGAATATGAGGCACTAATTACAGGACTCTGCATGGCTATAGAATGGAACATCATATCTCTATGTGTCTTTGGTGATTCCCAACTCTTTATCAAACAGGTTCTAGATGAGTATCAAACCAAGGATGACAAATTAATTCTATATAAGTAGATGGTTGACAAGATGAAAGAGCATTTCCTCCCCTTGCAGATAACACAAGTACCACGCTTATAGAACAAGGTTTCTAATGCAATTTCCACAATTGGCTCCCTCTTAGAGATTCCTCATGAATCTACACAATAAAAATTCTTAGTTGAGCAACTTCATGCTCCTGTTTACGAGAATGATGAATTGAATCACGTATGTGTCTTGGTTGGTCCCCATGGTACCATGATATCCAAGCCTATTTACAAAATGGTATCGTATCCCCTCATCTCACTGCAACCCAATGCAAAAAATTTATTCATAGAGCTTCCCGTTACACCCTCGTTGCCAATACCCTTTATCATTGAGGCTATCACAACATGCTCTCTAGGTGTTTAGATGAAAATGAGGTTGCCCGGGCTTTACAAGAGGTACATGCTAGAATCTGCAGTGCCCATATGAGTGGCATGGTCCTAGCCAAGAAAATTTTATGTACATGATACTATTGGCCTACAATGGAACATGATGCTTGTGAGTTCGTCAAGAAGTGTTTACCTTGCCAACAACATGCTAATCTGATACATACTCCTGCATAGGACCTCAAACCTATTGTGCCTCCTTGGCCCTTCTCTTGTTTGGGTTTTGACCTCATTGGTAGGATTAATTCCCTTTCTTCTGAAGGCCACAAATACATAATAATAGCAACGTAGTACTTTACAAAGTGGGTTGAAGCAATTCCGCTCACCCTCACTACTGGTGTCTAGATATCCAAATTCATCCTCTATCACATTGTCTGCCGCTTCGGCATACCCTCCACTATCTTCACAGATCATGAAACACCATTTGAAAATCAACACGTTAGTGATCTGTGTTCTCACCTCCATATCTATCACCGTTTCTCCAGTCCATATTTCTCGCAAGGTAACGGCCAAGCTGAGGAAACTAATAAAACCCTCCTCAAAATCCTCAAGAAAGTTGTCAGTGATACTGGTCATGACTGGCATATCAAGATCAACCCCACCCTCTGGGCATATCGTACTTCCTACCATACTCCTACAGGAACTACTCCATATTCCCTAGTCTATGTTGTTGAAGTTGTCTTACCAATTGAGTTTGAACTACCATCCCTCCGAGTATCACTGAGAGGCCTAGTTGATGATGAAGATTACTGAGTAGCACGACTCACACAACTTGATCTACTAGATGAAAAGTGCCAACAAGCCTATGATCACCTGATTGTCTATCAAAATAGACTCAAGCAAAATTATAACAAGAAGGTCCACCCATGCCAGTTCCAGGTGGGGGACCTTGTGCTAAAGGAAAATCAGAAAGTGGGTACTGATCGGGAAAAGAAAGGTAAATTCAAAGTCATCTGGCAAGGCCCCTATGTTATCACTGCATGCTTCGATTTTAGGGCATATCAACTCTCCACTCCTAAAGGAGAACCATTGAATGATCCTATCAACATCATTCATCTCAGGCGCTTCTATGCCTGATGACTGGTTGTTCATTCCAGTTATCTGAGAAAATCCATAAAAAGTATAAAAAGTCCTAAAATAAAGTACAAAAACAATGTAATACAGTCCTAAAAAAATCTCAAAAAAAAAGCTGAAAAATGGTTGTCTCGGTGAAAACCTGGCAAACAGGCGCTTGGACAACATCAAAAACATCAAAAAGATCAAAAGAAATCAAAAAATTAAAAAATTAAAAAGAAAAATAAAGAGAAAAATTTTATCCAATGGCAAAAACTTGGCAATCAGGCGCCTTGGATAAGTATGGGTGATGAAAACCTAGAAACAGGCGTCACACATAGTGGACCGTTCTATTATCTAACAAAATATTGTTTCCTCCATCACCATCATCACACCTCCGCAAACCTCAACATTTCCCGTATTCCCTGGGTGTTCACATATCACACGCACTAGTCCAAAATAATCCTCCTATCTCATGTCCTAAGCTTTTGTACATATTGTCTTGTATATTGTTGTCCATACATTGTACTATCCCAATCCCTGAGCTTTAGTCCTGTACATATTTCGCGTAGTCTTCCGCTTAGTGTTGCTTGTATATATCTCATGTCCTTGGTTGATATCCTTGCAGAACATGATCCAGTTATGCTCTTAAAATCTTAGGTTTCAGCAAGTGCCTTTTGACGACATCTTGGTTCCGTAGTTTGATCGCAATGCACTTTTGACCAATCAAATTTATGAATCCCATCTTTCTGGAAATGGGTCCATTGAGGATGTATCCTTCCTCTCGTTGACTTAATTCTTGATCAACATCATCTCTGGGTTCTCTTAGGATGTATCCTTCCTCTTGAACTAATCGATCTGCATACCACATTATCACACGCATCAAAACAACACGATCCAATCAAATCTCGGCAGCAATCTATGTACATGATCACTTGTAATTAATTGTTTAGTTTGGTCCTTGTATATTTGTGGCGCGTCCAGTCCTTTCACCATCGCACTAACATCCTGAGTCATTGTCACGCTACAATTCCCTGCCTGGTCATTCCTAGTCCTCCTAGTTGGTTCATCAGTTGATTGTGACACACACCAAAAATACAGGTCCTATCTCATCCATTGCATCCATCGCATCCATTGCATCTGGTTGTTGCATTAGGTTCATCATTAGATTGCATTGATCATCATTTGGTTGCATTGAGTTCATCATTTAATTGCATGGTTTAGATTCATTTTATCATCTTGCATACTTAAAATCATTTAGATTCATTTTATGATCTTGCATTGTTAAAATCATTTAGATTCATTTTCAGCTTGCATTGTTAAAATTGTTTAGATTCATTTTCATCTTATTCATTTTCATCTTGCATTGTTAAAATCATTTAGATTCATTGTTATAATCTTGCATTGTTAAATCATTTAGATTCATTGTTATAATCTTGCATTGTTAAATCATTTAGATTCATTGTTATCATCTTGCATTCTCATTATACATTTAGATTCATTGTTATAATCTTGCATTATTAAGTCATTTAGATTCATTTTAATCTTGCATTGTTAAATCATTTAGATTTCATTATTAAATCATTTAGATTGATTTTAATCTTGCATTGTTAAATCATTTAGATTTCATTGTTAACTCATTTAAATCATTATAGTATTGCATTGTTAAGATTTATTTAGATTCATCCTGCATTCATATACATATTCATAAAACGTCAGCATATACATTGCATACATCATAAAATCACATGACATCCTACATCCACACATGTCAGTACATCATATAAGCATCATCAACCCTGCATCAGTCATACATCATATATACATAAGCATAAAACCATCCTGCATACACAATTTTTCATACATATGCATCACATCCTGCAAGCATCACATGTTAGTAATCATATAAGCATATGCATCATCACATCATATAGATCAAGGCATAGAATCATATCAAATCATAGCGTCCTCATCAATCATCATATATATCAAAAAATCATAAGTACAAATAAGCCGTGCACTGATGGTGTTGATATACATATACATCTCAAAATGCAAAAATGTGTGTCACATAATCCTCTGACAAATCATACAGGTGGCTATGATGATCCACCTCCCTGCCCTGGTAGTTGATGTGGTGGCATCCCCATGGATCCCTGATACTATGAAGTCTGACATGTGGTCTGCGATCGAGACCTCTCTAAGTACTCTTGTGGCCTCTGTCCCTTAGGAACTAGTTGATGATACAACACCCGATAGTGGGTTGCCTCTCTGTCTGCCCTGGTCGCATGTTGGTGAGCTACAAAACCCTCTGCCATAACTTGTCCAACCCCACCTGCAATGGCTTCCTACCTAGTGATATCTTGCTCAGTCCTGTATGCCTCAGCCCACCTCTATACTGCATCCCTCTCTGAGGTCAATGCAAGGATCTTCTTTGTGTCCTAATCCATTTTCTCGGTCAAGGTCCCCAAATGGTCTATCAATGTACCTATCTTAGTCTACAGCTCTGTAGCATCCTGCATCAAGTCAACCATGGAAAACTCTCCCGAGTCAACCCTGCCATGTAGAGTGTCAAGATCACCCTCATCCTTGTCCACCCGTGTTGTCTTTGTAGCTAATACCCCCTATAGCCAGGTCATCTCCTTCTATAGGCTAGTCTCGGATACCTCTTCCATCCCCAGTAAACCCCGCAGTCGTGCACAATCGGTCTGTAATCTGTCTCGCTCTGCGATGACAATATCATGAGTATCCTATGCAA
Organism: Thuja plicata; assembly: GCA_018584345.1. Taxonomy (NCBI): domain Eukaryota; kingdom Viridiplantae; phylum Streptophyta; class Pinopsida; order Cupressales; family Cupressaceae; genus Thuja; species Thuja plicata. The sequence goes on from MU225122.1 coordinate 951,905, forward strand.
CAAATCCTATGGTGGCCCCTGTGGCCCTTGTGGTACCTATACCTATGGTAGCACCTATGGTTCCTATACCTATCCCTACACTAGCACCTGAGGTGCCTAGTCCTATCCATCTCCTAGTGGCCCCTGTGGCCCCTAATCCGGTCCAGCCCCTGCCTGTGCCTCTGTCCAATCTCTAACCCGTCTCTGCTATGGCCTCCTCCTCTGCTCTATTGCCAAGGTCTCACGGGAATCTCCTATGTTTGTCCCATCACCCACATCCATGTCTCCTATTATCTTCTCATGAGCAGCCACCTGAGCTAGGTCTGTGAGCTGTAAGGGCACATGTATGGCCCACCATGCTGCATACTCAGCAGTCATCCCCGCGTCAATAATATATGGTCATGCCACGAAGTCTACCCATGCCATAGTCCTCTAGGATGCCCTCACTGTGAGATCATCAATATATCTCCCCCACACACCCACCTCCCAAGTGACATGAGGATGTAATTCATCCTCTGCCACCACCCCTTGTTGCAGACCAAACTGTCTCATGACCCTGGATGGTCTATATTTCTCTAACTGGTGGATGGTCCTCCCCAGAAGAAATCAATCAATTTATACATATGAAAGGTATATAAAGTCCTTAAAACCATCCTCCGTGCCCACCTCCTAGTCCATCGCTCCCCATGGCTCACAAAGTCTATATGGGGTCCAGCAGAAAACCTACACCTCATCTAGCAGTCGACGCTAGTATCCGATCTAACCTGCGAAAGTATACCTCAAAGGTAGCCTGTATTTGTAGGCATATGGCTCTCCTGGCTTTCGAGCCTCTCACACTCTCATCGGTCAGAATGTAACGCCCCGCCAGGGAACCCAAGAGAGATTAACCTAGAACATGTCACTATGTGTGCTAGATATATATATTTTTTAAATTTAACATAAAGAAACATACATTCATGCGGAAGCGATTACCATTTATACACATGTATTACACTCACATAGATTACATGACTCAAGGGTCCCATGACGTTGAATTACTTAAAGCAAAACACAAATAACAATATAACAAAAGATTCCATCTGATTAAGCATAACAAATACAACTTACATAACCATAATTACAATCCTCATGGATAACCATGAAACCACCATAAACTCACATCCACTGCACATGTCGCAGGGTATGTGGTAATCACTCTAAACTACTTACTATACAATTTCCAGATTAGGTATCACATGCGATACTCTAATACAAGATTACAATAATGAAATTACATAATAAATGATGAACATAAAGAGCTCATATGTAAAGAACCATCAAGCACCTGGTACAAGGACGTCAAATCACAATGGATAAAGAATCACTACCACCTGTCTGTGTGGAACCACAAAGGTCCACCCCACCGTGCTGAGGAGATAACAACAGATCCCAATCGAATATCCAAAACCAAGAAGGAATAACCACTAAGCAAGGGATCCTGATCATAGCTCTCTAATCCGGTGTACTAATCATCATAAAAGGTAAGACTCACTAATCTAGAGGCAACTGACAATGTAGGAAATCTAGCATGTGTAAAGGAAGGTATCATCATGTACATCTACCCTTAAATTCAGCCTTGATAATCACACTGGATTTTGGCACCTAAATGACCATACACGGAGCCAATGTCCTCTCAAACTGACAAGGCCACTAACTATGTCAGATACCTCGCAAGGAAACTAACATCTTCTCAACACCATCTTAGCCTCTATACTAGCACTCGAGCATGGGTCAGGACACATCTTATTAATCCATTTTAATATCCCCAAATATGTCTTTAGTTATCACTTATTAAGAAACTCCACAATTAGCAATCCAATAGTCTCTTACGGACACAGAACTTACTGCAAGCCACTTCCTACTACGCATCTAGGTAACCTACCCTAGGCTCAAAGATCCTAACAGATCTAGCATAGGTCACAACCCTAGTGTACCCCAAATCAGTATCCCATACAATAGGAACGGTCACATAGGTACACTAGCAAATAACATAATCGAAAGGGTCACATGGTCAGTTTAGGGTAATATCTGACAACACACACGCCATAAAGTAACAAAATATAATTACACCCCCAGCCTCTGTATAAATCCTAGGTCGTCTAATGCCCCAAATAACAACATATACAAGCACAAGAAGTCCATAATGATGCATAGAAAATAAAACGTCTTTAAAGACTGAAAAATGAACATACGTGGAGAACATCTTCATCTATTAAAACCCTCCACATGGTTAAAGCAAATTCACTTTAACCATTAATAGCTCCAGATTAACAATAATCACTTTTAATTAATCAACCATATTTATTAGAAAATCATATTAAAATATTAGCTATAATTAATAATTAATATATTAATTTAAAATTAATGTTATACTTATATTAATTTTAATCAATCATTAATAAAAATCATAATTAATATTTTAACATAATAAACTAACTTTATAATGACATGTATTAATTAAATTATAATTTAGTTACTAAAACTAATTAAAACTTAATATACATAAGTAAAAAGTTTCATTAATTAATAATAAAACCCAATTAAAATTAACTTAACTCTAAACATAAAGTTAATTACCAAACCCATATTAATACAAAATTTAAAATAACTAATAATAAAACAACTGAATTATTTAACATTAACTATTTTTAATAAAAATTAATATTAAAAAAATTAGTAATAACAAATAATAAAAAAAACCAACTTTAAAACAATTTTAAAAAGAACTAAATCATATGACATGGGGGGGACCCACGCAGGTTCCCAACCCCCAGTGCTTTAAGCGTTGTCCTTTAAGGACAGTGGGGGGGCCCGCAGGGTACCCTCCCCCTACACAGACTGTGCAGTCCCTGTCAAAAGGGGACAATGGGTAGGGGGCCATTGCCTCCCTCCCACGCACTTGCACTGCGCCAAAGGCATGGGGGTTGGTGGGGATGGGGTCCCACCACCCCTTCCACTTAATTTTAAATTTTTTTTTAAAATTTAAAACTGCGAAAACTTTAAACAAAGCAGTTTGTTTTTTTATAAATTTTTAATTTTTAATTTATTTATATGAAAACGGAAATAAATACAAAAAGGAGTTTATTATATTTTTTTTTGTCTTTTGCTGGCCTTGTTTCTCTAGGTAAATATTTTTTTATTTTTTTAACACTAGTCTGTATTAATACAGGGGGTTGATTTTTCCCATATGATTTGATTTTTAGAAATGAAATTACAAAGGGACTATAAATTTAATTTTCCACTATAGTTAGGACTATAAGCATAATGATTTTTTGAATTCTAGGAGTTTAGTAAGAAATCTAAATACGAAATTTTGATAGCACGTCTGTACCATAACAACAAATACATAATCACAAAAATGATAGATCCAAGCTTCGCTGAAACTCCGAAACACATCAAAACTTAAGCAACCATAAATTTAATTTCTTCTATAGTATAAACTATATCAAAGGTTAATTTTTCATTTTCTAAGGGATCTAGAGGGAATTTCTTCCCGAAATTTCGACAGCATAACCCTACGATGCTAAGAATATAGAAATGAAAGAAATACAGATCTAGGGTTTCTATTAACACCCAAAAATGTAGAAACAACCATAAGCCATTTAAAAGCCAAATTAAGGAACATGCATTAAAACAACACAGAAAACCTCAGATCTACAAATCTGAAACCACACATGGCAAATGAAACCTACCTTGATTCCAATGCAAGAAACGGAAGAATGTAGCTTGGAGGATGAAAGTAGATCAGAAACCCTCAAGCCCAATTCAACCATAGATCTGGCAACAATGTAGATCCGAGCACACACACACAAGCAATAGAAAATTCTGAAAACTTCAAAGCAACAAGGATCCACAACAATCCACAATTCTTCAAAAACCCCAAAATCACCAAGAGCTCTCCAATTCTCAAAAACCTGTTATGAGAGAATGAATGACCAATTCCCCCTAAAGAGAT
>MU225122.1:961586-991200 GCA_018584345.1 Thuja plicata
GCACATACAATATAGTTTTCAATTAAATATTTAATTAAATCAAAATATTCAAATATTTCAATTTAATTAATTATTTAAAATAAACTTAGGATATAATTAAATAATCAATTCAACTATAATCCACTAAATCACAGAACATGGAAAATCACTCAATAATTTGAGAATCACCTGAAAGCATAATCAAGCAAAACACACACAAATTCAAGAGAAAGGGTATTTGAATTCTGTCAACCTAGACAAATCCGGATAAGGTAGTCATACTGAATCTCATCCAATATTAGGATGATTAGGCTTAGGTTAGGGTTTTGGATCTGTATGTTACCTCCCCTCTTTACCATTGAGATGAATATTTATGGGCACGCTCACTCTTGCCAATTTAGGGAAGACGATGCCCTATACCTGCAATCCTGTCATCAAAGAACACGCATGTACATACATAATATAATATCGCAATCAATGATAGGGATCGGTCGAACATGTGGATCTCACCAAAGTAAGTAACTACATCTTCGTCCTCTACCACAACAACACATCAACAAGTACATTCACATATAAGACAACCATACACATGCGACTATGGGGTAAGTATATCATAATCTAAAATTGACATATAATAATCAACATGATAACATCAGCACATCTATCTATGCATAAGGTAAAATCATGACATCATAAACAAGTATCATCATCAAATGAAACAATATCAGCTCACATGAAAGTAGCCTAAAATAATTTAGCCAATCAACTGAAACCAATGCCTAAAAGAGTACGACATCATAAACTAAAAGCAAAACATGAGTGGGTATTACACGAAACACTGCAATGTGCTCCCATGCCCACACTAAGAATAGAGTGACTCATGTCCCCATGTTGTGCACCCTGCGGTATGTAGCCATGTGTAAGTCATGGTACAACTATCTAAGGACAATGTACCCCTAGCAGTATGTAGTACGCTCCTCTAGCATGTTTTATAGCACCTGAGACCATCCCATGCCAAAACCATGACTAGCCAAATCAGCTAGCATCCGTCCTCCAATCAGTCCCGCCAGAAATAAGGTTATTCGCCACAGTCTCTTGTCCACCACTGGTTGCCAAGGCATTTAGGTCCTGTATGTACAGATCCTCCTCATAGGCCTCCTAAAAGTGATCTCCATGTAGTGGTCGTCCTCTAGTCTGTACTGAGGAATTGCCCCTCAGATCAAAATCTGAAGAATCTGCCACACATCCTCAAGAGTGATCGTAGCCTCTCTAGTAGGCAAATGGAATGTCATCGTATCACTATGCCACTGCTTGATCAAAGTGGTCATCATACCATTGTGTGCCCATAGCCTAGGCCAACAGGGCACATAGCCCAACCCAACAACTGCTAGAAACCCATAGTCCTCCTCTGTAAGCTGAGCCTCTAACTCCATGATCGGCGGCCAGTGCTCCCGAGATCCCAATGGTGGGAACTACTCCCATAGGATTCAAAATCCACCATGTTAGCCTGTATTTCTTCTATTCCTAGCCTAAACCCTCCTAAAATGGAGCATCTTGTCCCTAGGTCCTTTTTCGACACATTCCCGGCCCTCGCCGGGTCCCTCCTTTTCCCTTCCCCTAGGCGTCTACCCCCTTGGGCACAGACGTCAGTTCAGCCAGAAATGTTGGTTCTTACACCAGCATCTCCTCCTTCATTCCTCTATAGACCGTCATCTCTAAAGACATGGATCTGGGTTCAGCATCTTTGAATATGCCAGTTCAGCACCAATGTCTTCAGAGACACAAGTTCAGGGATCGGCGTCTACGAAGACGTCGATCTGGGGATCGGTGTCTTTGTAGATGCTGGTTCAGGAACTGGTGTCTCTGATCTGAAACCTAATTACCTGTATTTAATGACCCTCTAACCCACCCAAAAAGTATTAAAAACCTTGACAATAATAAATGCAAGTTAATGTTGAGTCACTCACCGGCACTGGTCGCTTTGCGGGTCTCCCATGTGTGCGCACACACTCCCCCAACTGGTCCTTCATCCTGTCGTCAGCCATAATTTTCACTCCAGAGCTCGATTTTTGCCAAATCACTATTCACAAATGACCTTCTTTAACCCCCTAGCCCCTCTTATAGCCCCCATTATCCCCGAACACTTTTCTGCTCCATTTACCCCTCCTGTATATTTTTGTCTAAATTATTCCTATTGTACAGTTTAAATGCGTCCAAAATTCCAAAAACATTTACAAATCACAAAAAATCCAAAAAATTCAAAAAAAAAACTCCAAAAATTCAAAAAAATCAAATATTCTCAAAAATCTTGCAATAAACCATCGTTTATTTCTCCATCGCTTAGCTTTTAACTTTTCAGTGACATTTTGCCTCTTGCAATTGCGACCATGTTTTTCAAAAAATCAGTTTTGCGACTGATTCTCCTTGCTCCTCATCCTGTTCACAACTTTTTCCAGTGAATATCTTTTAATCAAATCCAATCCAATCTTTTCCCGTCAGGATGCATCCTTCTGACGTTGGCTTATCGAATCCTTCATCACATCAATCATGTTCATGGCAAGAACTTTGGACTGAATAACTACTTGGTCATGAGGCCTTCTTTATTGATTTTATCTTTTGTGTCAGTTTAAACCTACTCAGCAATACCTCGATTTGCTATATCTTGGTGCGTTGTGACTGATGGCAACCTATACATGTGTCTTTTGCAGTGTGCTTTTGTTTGAGTGTCTAGTCCACGCAAAGGAATTTTGTCATCTATGTTTTCTAACACCTGATGCATACCTCCTCTTGCAATATCAAAATCAGATGTGCTCTCCATATTTTTCACACAAATGGATCCCCAAGGCTTGTTATTTGCATTTAATTTGATTGCATTTGCATTCTTAGTTACATTTCAGAAGGCTTCTATTTATTCCCTCCTCTCCCTTCCTCCTTGTTGCGTCCTTTTTTGAGAAAATCCCACCACATTGTCTTTGTTGCATTCTTTTCTCGAGGGGGCACAACCCTATATTGTCGTTGCTTCAGCACGACTCCTAGAAACCCTCTTCCTCTGGGACAACTTATTTTCTTGTCTTTGACGTAACGTCACTTACGATGCCACGTCAAAGAGGGGCAAATTGTAGATGTCCAAAAATATTAATATTATTTTTAATATTAAATTCTCTCTTATTTCTCTGACTATTTAATTCAATCAATTAAATAAGTTTCATTGTTATTATTTATCAATAATCTAAATACTATTCTAATGTATTTTATTTAAATACATTTGCCTCACAAAATCCCCTATTTAATAAATTTATATTTATTAAAATCCCTTCATATTCCTAATTCTTCTAAACTATAATTTATTCAAATCTAATTTGAATTATAATCTAAACCCTAGCTAGGAACCTATTAATCCAACCTAGAGACCTACCCTAAGCCTACCCTATTCCTACTCTACTCCCATCACCTCATTTCCTAATCATGTTTCCCTACCTAACTGTCCTTTAATCATACTTAAAGGGTGATTCCTAACCTTTTAAGGCTAATGGAATGCTCACCCACATGGGGAAATTCTCTCCAAAATAAGCACCCATCCCTCTTAAATTCCTCTTACAAGTTTGTCTCCCACTTGGAAATCTTGATCCACTCAACATTTAATGCCAAGTTTGACTCAAATTTAGCCATCCCTTCAAGCCTATGTGTCCCTTATGTGGATTCCACATAGATGCCACCTCATCCAAGCCCTCCTCTTCTATCCCAAAAATCTGTAAATAGAGGCCTTCTCCTCTTCAATTTTCATCTCTTAATTTGCATTGTTATCATGCCATTTTAATGTTAGGAGTTCATTTCTAGTTTCTCATGCTTTTATGCTTAAATCACATAGAAATTATATGTTAGCATCAATTTGGTAAATGAATCATAGTTTCTTACATTGTCTTGCATTTCAATCATAGTAGTTTAGTCATTTGGAGAAGTTTGAGACTAGTTACTCCATACTAGTTCTTGAATCCTTCTCTATACTTGCATCAGTCTTACTCATTCCACTTGGGGATCCATTGCATTTTGTGTGTTTGAGAGAGCACACCCACATCTATCAAAATGAGCAAATCAAACAAGTTAAATAGGGTGCTTACTTGTTTTATCTCAATCTGATGTTATTTGGTGTTCTTTGTTGCTTGCTTTCTCTTCCATATGATTTTGAATTGATTATATGTGCTAACCCACTAATCTTGCATGTTTGAGCTTGCTCCCAACAGGTTTTAACCATTAATAATTCCTCATACTACACACATACTCCCCCCATTGTCTATGCATATCCGCCAAATAGAAAGACCAGATTGCTTCTCCAAAAATGTCTTAAATATCTGAAATGAATCAAAGACATCATACTTGTACTTAAGAAAGTACACCCATGTGCGCTGGGATAAGTCATCAATAAAAGTAAGCACATATTTGGAACCAGAAAAAGGAGTAGGAAATGACATGAGGTCACTATGTATCAACTCCAATGGTTCCAAAGAACGAGTAGCTCGTCCCTGAGGAAAAGGATCCCTATGTTATTTTCGAAGAACACAACCTTGACAAACACCATCAGTGCAAGAAATTTGTGGAAGCCCAAGAACAAGTGCTTGTGTGCTCATTTGCTGAAGATATTTGTAATTGACATGGCCCAAAAGCTCATGCCAAAGCCTACTCACAGTATCTACATGTTCTATAAGAGAGGAACATGTACCATCAGAAGGCTCAAATCCATCAAATCTGTATAAGCATGATGCAGAGACAACACTCCCAATAGCCACAACCAAGTCAAAATCATGGAGGTCTTGAATAACTACATCATGTGGTGAGAACTCATCTATCTTACCAGAGCCAGAATGGAAAATTTGATAGATGGACAAGAGGTTCATGGATGTAAGGAAACTCAGGTGCGGAAACAGCTTCCTACACTAATCTCTAAAGGAAAGTATTATGCAAATTATTTTAAATCCTTATAATTTCAGATTTTTTAACTACTTTAACAATGATATTGTAGCCATATACCATGCATACAGAAAATAGAGAATGACACAGATTTACCCTGGGAAAAAACTTTCGGTAAAAAACCCTAGCACTCCAAAACCTGCACAATGTATTATCTTCAACACAACGGTTACAACACACTTGCAATGCAAGTTCTTTCAGGAGACAATCGAAATACATAGACTAATCCAGTAGCACCAGATCATACCAACAATACACTCTTTTTCTATATCTGTCTGCAACCCTGAAAAATCCTTATATCATGCACTTTCCTTTTTAGGGCAACTTCCAAAGATAGCCGCATTAGGGTTTTACCATTCTCTGAGAAAATAGGAACCCCACGATTGTGGAAGAGTGTACATTACTCAACTTTATCAATTGCCACATGTCATTGCATGTCTTCACCCATCATAGATCCTTCTAGAAATAGCTCTTACGTGTCATAGGAATCCATCATAACCGTTTCAGCCATGATCTCCTTACACACAATTCAAGATGTCGACACATCAAGTGGAGTGACACATCAACATGCCAACTAGACATATACACTCACACTTAATTACATTATTTTCAAGAAATATATTTTACAAAACAAATAATAAGAATAGGAATTATCCAAGGTCGAGACACCTTATTCCTAACAGTGGAGAGATCAGGAACCACAAGAACATCCTGAAGAGAACCCCCAACCAATGCAACAGAACCAGAACCCAAAACTAAAAGATGTGATGAGTTATCAATAGCAATCTGTGAAGTACCACAAGTTGCAAGTGAGGTGACCAACTGGTGAGTGTGAGTCATGTGGTGAGAAGAACCTGAATTTAAAATCCAAGTGGGCCTATAAGTTGATGCTCATGCAGTAAGAGCGTGAAATTTTCCTGTAGGGGAGGATGTGGACTAAGGAGAAGAAATATGATGCTCATATATGGCTTCCTCTAAAGCTTTCAAATGTTTCCAACACCTAGAAATGAGATGTCCATCCTTTCCACAAAAGATACAAGTGTCACTTGTTTTCTTCTTACTCATGGAGCAAGACTCAATAGACTTTGAAGAAGATTTACCCTTTGAAGGGTGAGCTGGAGGTTTTGAATTAGTTTTCTATGTAGGTTTGGAGGTAGACTCACAACCTGCTGAATCTTTCTTTATTTTTTCTTTCTATTTTGGTTTCCACTATGATGTCTGAGCGATCAATGCTTTGCTCATAGAGCCATAAGTAGCATCCATATGTTGAATCTTTGACTTCTCTCATGTCAATAAATCACAGAAAACCTCAAAGGAAGGCATAGTGTGCCTAGCACCCAAAGCATCCATAGTGGAGTAGAAAGTGGAAGAGAAGATTTGAAACTGTCCTCGCAGCTTTGAGAGTATCAAAAAGATACGCTCATCATCTGACTTGTTCTTCCCACATCCATGTAAAACTTAACGAAGAGACTTGAACTTCATCAAGAAGTCCTCAATGGTGGGAAAATTGTCAAGAGTCAAAGATGTCAACTCTACATCAAGCTGTAGTGCCCTGAACTCATTAACAGTGCCCGAGGAGTGTGCAAATTCTCCAAGTGCAACATGAGACTATCAAAAAAATTCAGTTCCATTAAGCCCATGGCTTCATTCATTTTGTTCCTATGCTGAAGAATCTCAAAAGGATGCTGCAGATTAGGTTGGTTCTCATCTAGAAACAACTGTAAGCCTCATGACATTAGCAACATGGTTGTGTGCTTTTTAGGTGTGGTAGTTATGAGGTGTCAGTTGGGAAACTAAAGGGTCCTACATTGAGAGAAAGAAGATGGAAGTAGAAGGGTCTTCATGAAGTAAATGAGAGAAGGTGAAATGCACCCCCCCACAATATAGTAAACTGTCTACCATACACCAAAATTAACTATGAAAGCATAAAACATGAGAAGAAAACTTGGAGTCCAGATGCAGAGAGGAAGGAAACTAAAGCCTCAACTTTGATATTGAAAATATATACTCATACGACCAAATTTGAAGACAAAGCCCACATACCTGGATCCGGCATGGAAAGAGCTTTCCAATGATATATAATACTTCAGATTTCAATGTCCTATGCTCAAGTTTTGAGTGAAAAACCGATAGGAGGTCAGGAAATTAATCTCCCTGGAAAAATGCAAAGACGGGAAAAAATTTTATGGGCGTTTGGCTGTCGATGATGTCAGCATGACAATTGCTGATGTTAGCATGACATTACTGCCAGGAAAAAAATTTGGTCGCCTGGAAATTTGAAAACTGCCATAAAATTTGGAAACCTATTAGGAAATGATGTCACCCTGACAGGGTGACATCATGGGTGGAAATCTAGCAGCGCGTCAGTGGCTAGTGAATGGAGCGCTGATGGCGGGTGGCACCTGGGTGGCATGGTGGCGGCGCACGGGCTGCGTACCCAGAAAATGTAAAGAAATGCATTTTTTTTTGTTTTTTTTGTTTTTTTTCTCAGTTTGCATGTCGTACAACCCTATAGGCCAAAAAGGTTTCCTTGGAGGCACAGTAGGCCAAATAGGTCATGCCTTACATAAAAATAGGGGTTTATGGGCCTTCTAGACTCAACCGTGAGGTTAGTTTGTGTCCAAAGTGCACCAAAAAGAATTCATCCCCAGATTCAAGACAAAAAAAACCCTAAAAATTTAACTTTTCCCCTTCGAATACAGCTTCAAAAAACACCAGAATAGGTAGCAATAGTACAACTCTAATACCATGTAGGATTTGAGAAATACAAATCTATGGAACCCAAAGAAAACCTACATGCAAATACTTGTTACAAGGAAGGAGCAAAAAAGAGGAAAAATCATAAAACTCAGAAGTACTCCAAAAAATGAGCATAGCAAAATGTATTCCAAGTTATGAAACAATAATTACAAAGTTCAACCTAATAAGGTGAACAAAACCCTAAAGGCTAAAAAAGCTATGTTGTGCATTAATAATAATATAAATTAATTGTAATGCACCTAAGATAAAGCTCAAGATAAAAAGAGTAATAACAACTTAACTAATTAAATTAACATGATTTAATCAATAAGCATAAAGTATGATTACTCTAACACTCCCCCTTAAGCTAAGCTCATGGGGTAAGCTAACCTAGCATAGCTATGAAAGCAAGAAAAGGGTCACGACAACAAGGCCTGATTAGGTACCTAATACAAGGAAATGAGGGGTCAGCTCTAGGTTGCACATTACTAATTAATATAAATATTAATTATAATTCACCTAAGATAAAGCTTAAGATAAAAAGAGTAATAACAACTTAACTAATTAAATCAACATGATTTAATCAATAAGCATAAAGTATGATTACTCTAACAATCCCTGTCAAGGTTTGTGCCTCTGAAAAGCAGTGTCTAGGTACCATTGCCAGTCCTTGCACTAGGGAGTAAGACTAGTGATGCCAATTTTGTGCAATAATTCACCTGGCAGTAGAGAAACTAGCAATTCAAAAGTATCACAATCCTGAAGGGTCAGGCGAAATTGAGTCTTAGCATCCTCTCAGCTGTGTGAACCACCTCACAATAGGTACTAGTAATCATGCCAAAGCCTCTTCTAGGAATAGTATATTCAAACTAAGGATTACTTTTCACACCATGAGGTGCATTTAAATTATCAACCCAGTGACATATACTTGAAATGGGACAGCATGATATGTGCACTAAGTTTCTCATAGAGTCATATTACCTATGCTGCAGGAAGTAAAAATGCATAAAATGAACCTATGCTATTGCTGCAGGAAAGAAACATTATTGACTACTTAATGGAATTAATGTTGAAAACTGCAAACTTAACTTAAATCTATTCTATCAACCCATAGTATTCACCATAATTATTCGTGCAAGTGTTGCAAGAACATACATGAATCCAATGCTGCAGGAATGAAACAGTAAACTCCTATTCAAAATGTTGTAAATGCTAAAAGTAAATCTACTCTAATCTAATCTAATCCACCTCCCAAATGGGCCCCCTTGGTTGGCTTTGGCTAACTACTAACACAGAAGGTAAACCAAAATCACTTCATTATATTGCAAAAACTGATTACATAGGAACAATGCATAGAACTATAAAAGTAACTTGTTGTGCAAGATGCAACAATATATTCCCAAAAAATTTGAACTTACAACCTAACAATCAAATCCCTATAAATAGGGGATTGACACGTATTCAAAACAAAAAGATAAGTACTAACTTAAATCTTGCCATAGAAGAAAAAAGGGAACATAACAGCCCATGATATATGCAATAAAGTCTGGATGACTGATTCAACAGGATAATGAGTGCTGAGGAAATATAGCATAGCTATACTCCTATATTCTTTGGGATGGTGGCTCCTCCAATATAGCAGATGTATCTTTCGGTGTCATGATCATTTCCTCATCGCAGCTAGACTTCAACGTTTCTTCTTCAATGTTGTCGACCACTCTCAAGTTGTTCCTTCTTCCTGGCAGGTTAGTTACCATGCAAAAATGTATACAAGTAAACTTAGTCAAATCAATCCAAATATTAGAACACACATTCTGATAGCTATATGAAGTACTACAATATATATATATTAGTAAAACATGACATAACTAACTACACATAGGCTTGACGATTCTAACTGTACTTTAACACAAGTTCAAATAGTTATAGGTCCACAAATGTCTTGGTAATGTTTAAAACAAAGTATCAAGATTAAGATAAAATAGAGACAATAAATTATCTCATCATTTTCCCCCTGGTAAGTATAATTCTTGTCCTCAAGAATTGCAACTCCTTGTAATTCCTTGAAATTCTTTGGCCTCTGTCTTTCCTCTTCTCTAGCTCTTGAAAGTGTAGTAAAAACCTCTTGTCCTTTCCCAGACATCCATCTTGTGGTCCTCCTGCAATTGGTCAAGCCTTGCAGCATTCATGTCATAAGGGAGCCATAGAAGCATAGGTGGTTGCATGGTAAGTGGACACCAGAGCTCTTGTCTAATCTGCCTACCTAGTTGGATATATTTTGGTGCTTTGTGAATAACTGCCTCAAGGTTGATAGGGTTGTGTGGCTCTAATTTCTTAAATACTTCTGGCAGTCTACTCCACCTGCTTCTGGCACCAACTAGGGCTCTCTGAAAAACAAATTAATACATTCATTCATATTTTGCATAGACTTTTGTTTTGATATCAAAGATTTTCTTCTTTGTTTCCGCTTTTATTTTTCCATAGGTTAGACTAAACCAATCCCTGAGGAGCACATCAAGTCTGCTGCTTTCTGCCCTTAATGGAAAGGGTTCTAACTTCTCCTGATCTCTGTAATTTTCCAGTTGTCTATCATAGTTTTCTTCATTATTCATCCAAGAAATTAATGCCCTCAGGTGTATATCCCCTATGTAGAGTAAAGGGTTCCATTCATTTTTTGCAGGGATAATGAAGTTATGTAAGTACAACTCACAAAGTATGTTCTGCTTGCATGAAGGAAGGGTCTGATATAGGCCATAAAATTCCTGGGTCATTTTAAACTCAAATTCTATGTCTTTTAAGGTCATCATTAGTTGGAATAAAAGGAACTATTCTTTCAAATATATAGCATAAAGCCTAGGAGGTGGCCTGCAAGTGATTATTTGACCAGCCAACTTCAGGGCATGATCCATCCTTTGCTTTTATCTTGTCAATTATTCTTTTAGGTCTTTTATCTCCCCACTTTGGTCTGTTATTACCTTCTGCATTTTCTTCTTCTCTTCATTTCATAAGGTTGTTGTAAAAACATATTTATTTTATAAACCAAAGAGAAGTGATTGCAAAGTGGGTGGACCACACTCTTCTACCTGATTGTTTTTCCTCCTCTATTCTTTCCATGCTTTCTCTAAATAGATGGTAAACCAAGTTCTTTTATAAGGGACTAGGGCATTCTTTCAGCAGGCTGACTGATGAGGTATTGGAACTTCTTCCTCATTGATTTATGAGATATTCTAATGGCTCTCTTGGGGGTTGTTTTGACATTCATCAGGTTCATCATCAAATTTCTCTGTTGGATTTTGAGAAATGTCTGGGATTTCAGACTAATTTGGAGAATCATCTGGAACAATTTGCACATGGGGTTCTCTATCAGATTTTTTGGGAGAAACTTATTGGCTTTCTGAGGATACTTTAGGAAGTTTTCCTCTCATTCTAGGGTTTCTTTGCATAGGAGTTTCCTCAACCTCCACATCCTTTTTCTTGATAACCTTCTTCAGTCTCTTTGTTGCAGGAGTAGCTGCTACAGGAGCCGATTTTATTTTCTTCCCTTTCGAAGCTGTGGGCTTTTGCAGTTTGGCTACAAGAACAAAATTTCCTTCTCCTACTTTTAATTTTCCTTTCTTTTGGGTAGGAGTAGGTACATTGCTCATATGAGTGGGCGAAGGCATATTTTCTTGAATTTATTTGGTTTCTATTTCTTGGGTGTCCTGTTCAACAACTAGTTCAATGGGTGCTACATCATCATTGTTAGGTTTCTCAATAGGGTCAACTTGAGGTTGTAGGGTTTTATGCTAGACAAATTATGACCATGCTAAGGGAGAGACTTCCCTAAGAAATTTCTCAACTAGAAATTTGATTAGGGCATGGTGGGTGATAGAATTTACATTCCCCTTTGGGTTTCTTCAGCACTGATACTTAGCATATTATACAAGAAATTATGAACATTCACTGGAAGATTATGCCTTGCGTAGCTAAGTAACTTAAAATGATTTCATGCAAATTTTCAAATCTTCCTTCATAGTTCAAATACCTGATAATGTGTGTTGCCAATTCATTAAATGATGGAGGAAGAGACATTTGTTTGCACCCTTTCTTGTTAATCTCTAGAGGAGGGTCACTTGGTAAGGTAAATTGGGCCCGAGCTGACCTAGTGTCATGCACATTAGGGTAGTTTGCCCAAACTGCTGGTAACCTGGTTACCTCTGATATCCATTCTTCTATTGTGACATTCGCTAATTCCTATATGATTTCTTTCCCTTCCTCAAATGTATTTGTAAATTCAGTTTCTACTTCTTCATCAAACTCTGTTAATTTCAAGAAATATCCCAACCAACCACATGCATTAAACCTCCTTACTACTTCGACATCTACAAGAAAAACACCATGAACCACAGGCTAATGTTGTTGCACCTGCCCTCCCATTTGTTCCAAAAATTTTCCTCCAAATTTCCATTGTAGCCTAAGCTTATAAATTTTTAACTTTTTTGCTCTGCAATTGACAAGTACCTTATTCCTTTTTGAATTTCATACTGCTCCTTTTAAAACTAAGAACCTTCTTTTGCAATCTTCTATTGTTCTTGACATAAACAATGATAATGGCACTTTAACAGAAGAAATTTTAACTCTAACTATGAGTTGCCACATAGTTTAATTATAGTCTTTTAGGTCACATCAAGTCTAAAAATTAGGGATAATTTAGGAATAACAGTACAATACTTGTGCGATATAGCAAAGAGATTTAATGAGACAAGGCCAAAGTATAGATTTGAGGTGATGGGAAATCTTTATGAGTAATTATAAATGACATTATAACTTAATACACTTCCTTGTCCCCTTTGAAATAATGAAAAGTGTCCACACTTGTCATACTTGGCATGAGGTACGAAACTAGCTTAATGCCGCAATCATAGATTTATTACAGGTGTAGATATAATTACCTAAATATATGTGCTAAAAGTGGAAAAAAATGAAAATTTTATACCTGTCATGTGATCATAGCATGTGCCATAAAAAGGTGGTGAGAGTGGAGCGATGTTGGCGGCTGCATGCATCAGCTGACTTGGCTCTTATTTGAAACATAGAAATGGAAAGCGGTGATAGCGTGGAAGATGGGTGGGTGGAAGGTAAAGAAATGAAATGTATTGAAAAGAAGAATTTAGAAGAGAATTAGACTTCATGTGAACATGAATTTTTTATTATGGACATGCTCAAAGGAATGCTATGTTAAAGTTGTAGGAAGAAGGTTTCCACCCTCTGCTGCAGGAAGTGTTACCTATTGTTTGTTTTGAACTAGTTGTCTGAATTACTGCATGAAGTCTTATTTGGTTGATAAAGACGTAGCCAATGTCCATTGACTAATAACTTGAAGTGCATTTGGTCAATAGTTGTCAACTGGATTGCTCCATTGGTAAAGACATGGCTTATTTCATATGGGCCCACCCATCTTGTCTGTAGCTTGCCTGGTATTTCTTTGAATTTGGAATCATACAGTAATGCCCAATCACCAACTTAAAACTATTTTCTCTTAATATGGGAGTTGTGCCACTTCTTCCTTTGTTTTTGTACTATCTCAGTGCACTCCAATGCAAATTTGCACATTTCATCCAAGGAATTGAGATGCACTAGTCGCTCTTTCTGTGCTGCGGGGAGGTCAATGTTTAACTCCAGCATTGTGTGCAATGTTTTGCGCTCAAATTCAATTGGTAACATTGTTTCTTTCTAATATATAACTCAAACGGAGTGAACCCTATGGTGATCTTCTAGGTTGTTATGTATGCCCAGACAACTTCTGAGAGTCTGCTGCTCCAATCTTTGTGGTGTAGATGAACTATTTTTATTAAAATAGCTTCAATCTCTCAGTTTGTAACTTCTACCTAACCATTGGCTTGAGGATGGTAGGGACTAGACTTTCAATGTCTGATGTTGTATTACTTCACGAGTTTCGTTATCACATTGGATGTGAATTATGCTCCCTGATCAGTTACAAGTTCTCTTGGCACTCCATATCTAGTGAAGATTTCCTCATACAAAAATTATTCTACTTTATGATCTCTTGCGTGCTTCATGGCCTTTACTTCGACCCATTTGGTCAAATAATTAGTGCACACCAAAATGTAGGATTTCCTATTAGATGGAGGATCTATTGGACCAATGAAATCCATGCCCCACTTATCAAATGGCATTCCCACCACTTGGGGATTCAAGGGCATTTCATCTGATTTTTTTGGTTGGTCCATCCTCTAACATTTATCACATTTCCTTGTGTAATTGGTTGCATCCTTGTGAAGTGTGGGAAAGTAGTAACCTGTGGTTAATATCTTTAGGGTTGTCCTCTTAGCTACAAAGTTTCCTCCACATGGCTCATTATGAAAAGCATGGAGGATGTCATATGTCTCATCTTCTCACAGACACCTCCTCATGACTTGGTTTGGGCTAGTATAAAATAGTGTGTTGTCAATCCAAGAGAATTGGAAGTTTTTCTCTACAAGCAATCTCTTGTCCTTAAGAGAGATATGTGTGGGAATTTTGTTAGTTGCAAGGTAATTAGCTATATTAGCATAACATGGACTCTTAACAACAATATGAAACAAGTGCTCATCAAGGAATGTGTCATCTATCATAGTAGTATCTCTGTCAGCATGTTGGATTCCGGACAGATAATCAACTACTACATTTTCCTTCCCTAGCTTGTCAATGATGGTTATGTCAAATTCTTTCAAAAGAAGTCATCTTGCTAACCTACCTAAGATGGCAAGTTTGTTCATGAGATAATTGATTGCTGCATGGTCATTATGAACAAAGATGGTATATCTTATTAAATAATGGAGTAATTTATTTAGAGCATAAACTACTGCCAGTAATTCCTTTTCAGTCACTGTGTAATTTAACTTTGGCTCATGTAAGCTTTTACTGATATAGTAAATTGAATTTTCAAGGTTACTAGACTTTTGTCCTAAGACAACACCTATTGAATAGTTAGAAGCATTTTTATGTATGTGGAATGGTAAAGACCAATCAGGGCCCCTACGTATCGCTACAGTTGTCAAAAGTGACTTGAGTTGTAGGAAGGATTCATCACAGGATTTTGTCCATGCAAACTCAGCCTCTTTTGTAAGCAAGGTGTACAGAGGACTAGCTATTTGACTAAAATTTTGAATGAAACACCTATAATAGCCATCATGTCCTAAGAAATATCTAACATCTTTTTTCTTAGTAGGTGTAGGCCATGTGATAATTACCTCTATTTTTGCAGTGTCTACCTGGATTCCATCTTCTACGATGAAATGTCCCAGCACTACTCCTTCCTTCATCATCATGAAACATTTCTCACTATTGAGAGACAGGTTGTGTTCTTGACATCTGATCAACACTTTTTCCAAGTTCTTCAAGGCTTCCTCAAAGGTGACACCAAATGTAGTGAATTCATCCATATATATTTCCATGTAATCATGTGATATGTCAGCAAAAATGTTGATTACAACTGTCTGGAAAGTAGCTGGTGCATTACATAAGCCAAAAGGTAACATAGAATAAGTATATGTCCCCCAAGGCCATGTGAATGTGGTCTTCTCCTAGTCCTCTAGAGTAATGTTGATCTGGTTGTAATTGTTGTATCCGTCCAGAAAGGAGAAGTACTTCTTACCAGCCAAAGTTTCTAGAACTTGATCAATAAATGGCAAGGGAAAATGGTCTTTCTTTGTGGCATTTTTCAATTCCATATAATCTACACATATCCTCCATTTACTCCCCTTTTAGGCACTATGAACAAAGGTGATACCCATTTTCTATCAGAGATTGGATATATGAAACTAGCATCCAACAATTTTTGCAATTCAGTTTTGACTATTTCTCTCAAGGTTGGGTTAATTCTTCCTTGAGGTTGGCAAAGTGGTAGACTTCCTTCATTGATGTAGATTCTATGTGTGCAGATCTTTGGGTTCAGACCTTCCATGTCTCCATAATCTCAAGCAAAGGCTTTTTCATGCTTACACAAGAGTTTGGTTAACAATGCCAATTGTTGTGGTGACAACATACTATTAACATGGAGATTGTGACCAGGGGAAGTTCCACAGTGGTTTTTATCTCTATCATTGAAACTTTAGGTATTGGGCTTGTAGCTACTTCACATGGTAGTAATTGATTGATTATATTAGGACTTGGTGGAAAGACACAGTCCTCATAGGTACACAACTATATAACAGAGCTTTCAGAAACATCTTTTGCTATGACACATTCATTAGTAAGAATACTATGTATCAAATCATCTTTTTCTTGCATTTTCATAAAGGATTGTTTGTGTAACATCATGAGCTAAGAAACATAATTTAGCTCTTCTTCCTCATATCCCAAATCTGGCCAATAGGATCACTCAAATCTGGTTGGGGTTGGGCAGGAGGGTATAATGTTATCTTCTTTATTGCTTGGCCATTTGAAATTGTCATGTTTCCTGATCTGCAACTAATATTGGCATCAATGGTGGCTAACCAGGGTCTTCCAAGGATAACTGGATAGCCAACAAAGTTTACTTTAGGTGATAATATGAGAAAGTCTACAAGGTATTCTCATGAATCCAAGGTGACTACTATATCCTCTATGATACCATTTGGGGTGACAATGGAACTTTCTACAAGTTATAACACTGTTGGAGTGTTTCTCAAGCCTCTATACTCAACATGCATTGTATCCTAAGTCATAACATTTCTATCTTCTCCCAAATCAACTAAATCATTTTTCACAGACTGGCCATTAATTATCAAATCATCAACTGGGCTTCTGGGGTCATAATACTTTGGTATAACTATCTTTCCCAACATGATATTTGCAAGTTGACCTATAACATGGACTGTTTGAGAGTCCTTTTTCTTTCATCTAAGATTTTTGAGGCATGCTTCCTTAATATCTTTTCCATAAAGAAGAACATCTTTGATAGCTTGGAATAGAGGAATCTAGATATGCATGTTTTTCAGCTACTCAAGGATATCAAATGGTGTTTCTTCTTGGGATATAGGTTTCTCCATGCTAAGCATGTGTGGAAAGGGAGGATTAACTGAGGTGTGAACATCAGTTTTGTTTGATATATCAGTTGGTTGGAATGTATTTTACAGTGTAGCTTTTGGAAGTGGTGTTGATACTGCACAAATGTCTGCAACTTCCATAATAATAGGATGTTCAAGTGCAGGCAGATTGGTACCGGATCTCAAATGGATATCAGATATCTCTAGTGCATAAGCAAGGTACTGTTGAGCATCAGTAGTATATATTGGTTGATGTTATTGCTTGTTGTTAGTATTAGGTTGTGGTTGAGCAGGTAATTGGGTTGGCTTTGTATTAGGACTTGTGGTTGTAGGAGGTGACATTATTGTAGGTTGAGGTACTGGAGGTGGTAATTGTGGATAACCATGATTTTATTTAGGCCATTGTGGAGGCCCTCTCCATTGGTTATTTTATTTCCAACTCCCTTGTGGTGGTTGCCACTAATTCTAAAGTTGAAGCCACTGGTTTTTCTATTGGTTAGGCCACTGGTTATTCTTTTGGTTAGGCCACTGGTTATTCTAAACAGGTTAGGAGTACTGAGAAGGATTCTGATAATTTTGGTTTTTCCATTGACTATTATAAGGATTGGAAGATTGAAAATGATCTTGAGGCATACCTTGTCTTGAAGCCCATGGAAAAATTTGAGCAACAAAAAAAACTTGCTCGTCGTCTCCTTCTATCTTCATGTACTCAGTAGGCAAGTGTTGATTCTCCAAGTTCGCCACCATCTTGCATCCACAATGTTTTTTTTGTTTGCGGCAGGGAGGACAATACTCAGCTAGCTGAGATTTAGCATCTGCATGCTTCTTCTTGATAGTCATGGTATCCAAATGTGTAGCAACATCATTAATGATGTCTTTTTGAAATCTGATAGTGGGTTAGATATCTCCAGCTTGGAAATGCCCGAGTCGATCCCCTTAGTGACTATAGACCAAAATCCTTTGCTCTTCTTTATAGCTGATCGTGAATAGTTGAGATAGATTTTCTTGAGGTCATTCTAGGAAGATTGGGATATGTCCCCTCCATCCATGAGGTCCAACGCTTCCAGGAAGCTATCATTTACTCCCCTTAAGAAGCTGAGTTTCTGTGAATCCTCCTCTAGCACATGTTGGGGATTCTTCTGCATGTTGTACAAGAAATGTGAAACATAGTCCTCTAGAGTCTAATCCTCCTTTTGTGACATTCAAAAAATTTCATCTCCTCTTGGATCACCCCCCTTGCAATACTCTTTGTATTTCTGCAGAAACAGAGTCTGCATCTCATCCCAGCTAGTTGCTACATTAGCTCCTAAGCCCATAAACCATCATAGGGTAGACTCCTTCAATGTTGCTGGAAACAACTTGAGCTTGTGACCATCAATGTTATAGTCAAAGATATGAAAAAGGATTTCAAACTCAAACAAAAAGGTGTCAGGATCTTCGGTTACTAGGCCATAGAACATTGGAAGTGCAGCAGTGTGTATGTTTTTGAGATTAGCATTGTTGATAAGGCTTGGAAGAGGGAATGGAAAGGTAGGTTATGCCATTACCAAAGGTATTTGGAAATGGATTTACTACTGGAAAGGAACATTAGCTACAGGATTATGAATGGCAGGTGCAATTGGGGTATAATTATCAAGAAAGCTAGCCAAAATTTTAGCAAAAGGTCAAATTCCAACTATATCAAAAGGCTCTTCTTCAGAGGAAGATGTTGTAGAAAATTTTGGACTTGCGTCAACAAAAGGTAACTCAACTTCTTCAACTTCTTCTTTCTGATTTGCAGACTCTCCTAGAAGAAATCTACCATATTCATCTCATCTTCTTCCTCTTTGATGCATGCAATTAAATTATTCACACTTGTGAAGCAAGTTCAGGACTACAAACTACTATCTATAAATCAGAAAACTATCTAAAAATGAAAAATGACTCAATAAGATTCTCAGCTTGACACCATCCCCAGCAACGGTGCCAACAATGAACCGCCTCACAATAGGTACTAGTAATCATGCCAAAGCCTCTCATAGGAATAGTATATTCAAACTAAGGATAACTTTTCCCACAATGAGGTAAATTTAATTTTTCAACCCAGGGACGTATACTTGAAATGGGACAACATGATATGTGCACTAATTTTCTCAAAGAGTCATACTACCTATGCTGTAGGAAGTCAAAATGCATGAAATGAACCTATGCTATTGCTTCAGGAAAGAAACACTCTTGACTACTTAATGGAATTAATGTTGAAAATTGAAAAATTAACTTAAATCTATTCTATCAACCCATATTATTCACCATAATTATCAGTGTAAGTGTTGTAGGAACATACATGAATCCAATGCTGCAGGAATGAAACAGTAAAATCCTATTTGAAA
Organism: Thuja plicata; assembly: GCA_018584345.1. Taxonomy (NCBI): domain Eukaryota; kingdom Viridiplantae; phylum Streptophyta; class Pinopsida; order Cupressales; family Cupressaceae; genus Thuja; species Thuja plicata. The sequence goes on from MU225122.1 coordinate 980,647, forward strand.
TGTTGTAAATGTTGAAAGTAAATCTACTCTACTCTAATCTAATCCACCTCCCAAGTGGGCCCCCTTGGCTGGCTTCAGCTAACTACTAACATAGAAGGTAAACCAAAATCACTTCATTATATTTCAAAAATTGATTACATAGGAACAATGCACAGAACTAGAAAAGTAACTTGTTGTGCAAGATGCAACAATATATTCCCAAAAACTCTGAACTTACAAAATAACAATAAAATCCCTATAAATAGAGGATTGACACTTATTCAAAACAAAAAGATAAGTTTTGACTTAAATCTCACCATAAAAGAAAAAAGGGAACATAACAGCCCACAACATATGTAATAAAGTCTAGACGACCAATTCAACAGGATAATGAGTGCTAAGGAAATATAGCAGAGCTATAGTCCTATATTCTCTGGGATGGTGGCTCCTCCAATGTAGCAGATGTGTCTTTCAGTGCCATGATGATTTCCTAATCGCAGCTAGACTTCAACGTACGGATGTGAGAACTTTGGAGCAGATTTAAAATTTGCCAGCCAAGGAGAGAGGTTTTTTCAACCAATATGCCAATTTGGATTCAATTTTAGTGAGCACAACATTCCAAATCTCGGTGACAAACCCATGAAAAGAAAATGGGATGCCCAAAAAGAGGAAAATATGTCCATGTTGAATCCATTTCAATTTATATTAGAGAATCCATTGTGGTGTTGGAAGGAATGATTGACGATAACAAAGGGTTTTATGCCATTGGATAGAAGAACCATAAGCCAAACAGAAAGTGTCAAGGAATTGAAGAGCATTTTGGATATTCTCTTTATCCTCAATGAGGGTGAGGAAGGAATCATCTACAAAATGTCCATTGACCAGCTAAGCATCCGAGATGGGGAGTGAAATTGTTTGATGGATTTTAGTTTCTATTTTTTATCATGCTGAGGTAGTGGATCTTTAGAAATATTGTACTCGTTATTAGCCTCTAATATTTCACAGCTTTAGGGATCTTTCGTAAAGGGAATAAGTTTCAAAGGAAAATAATTGGTGATTTTTGGAGTTAGGTAATTTCAGGCTTAATAAATTATGGTTGAAGAGTAGAAGATACAATAGCCTTATGTACTTGGTTGGATATATATCTACAGTTTTGTATTTTCAATCAAAATCTAGGAGATTGCAATCTACCTTGTATGTCTAGTGGGTAAGCCTAAATTATCTCCCACTTCTGGAAAACCTTTAAACATGGATTCAATTTTTCTTCTTTATGATGCTAATGTAGTCCCATAATGTCAAAGGACAATAAACTAATTATTAAATGATATTTGCTACAAATTAAAGTGAGAATATTGCTTTAATGATTAAATTAGCATTTTCAACTTTAATATTTTTAGGTTTTTATTTATTTTAAGAAAATGAATTAGTATATTTACATGAGGATAAATGGTGCATTCTTGTATAAAGTTATATAAAATTATTCATTTCTATTCACACACAATCTTATGTCTATAGCTCTATCCTATTTTTAAGTGTATGTTTTTTTTAATCTATTTGATTGTCACACTTTTTCATGCTTTGAGCCTTAGATAGCCACTATTTACCATGATCCTTGTCTTTTTGATATGAAGTTTAGTTATGGTAATGAGGTTATGTTTTTGAATATAAACTCAATTAACCCCTCACCTTTCTTGTTCAAGGCCAACTAGATACATGTTTTTGAAATTTGGAGTTGTAAGCATTGAAAATAAAAAAATAAAAAGGCTAAAAAACATAAATATAGAAATCAAATTAATTTCGTACTTACCAATCTCAATGGAAAATTCAAATTGAAAAGGTGGTATTTCACCTTATTTTAAATATGGATGTAATTCACAATAGCACAACACTTGATTTTGATTGATATTTAGATTTTGACATAATAGATTTGCATAAGATGTGAGATCCTTAAAATTATGAACAAGATATTTTATTTATAATTTTTCCTAAAAAGTTTACCAAGGAATGAGGGGAAAATTGGCACAATGAGTCAAATGATCTAGAAATGGGAATTTATCAATTCAAGGACTCGAGAGGACAATAGAAGATTATTCATTTATTTGATGGATATTTTCTACAAAAAGTTTCCTTTTGTAGATTGACTAAGTTTATTGAGGGAAGAAGAAGAAGAATTTTTCAAATGGAAGCATTGTTAATTTGATGGATAAGAAGTTATGATAGTGCTCTCATGATTCAACTATGTATTTTTTGAGTCAAACTCATTGAATTGTGTTTCATGAATAACGGTTCACAAGAATAGATCTCTCATGAGAATGAATGGTACACTTTACATTCATTTCATCTAGGTAATTATTACAAAGGTGAAGCATTTAGAATTCTTGGGAGGTCACACATCCCAATATTACTCCAACTCAAGTGCTCTTAACCATAGAGTTTCCTCCAAGGTTAAGCCAACTTAGCTTGCTACCCCATTTGCTAGGCATAATCACTGCACCACTTCCCTAAGATCTCTGAGTCCTCTAAGATCGATGAGATGGGGTATAAATAGGAACCCTCTGTGCTACTGGCACAAACTAATTATAATCCCCTCGCCAATAACCAATTTGCCTCTACATGCTTCATACCCATCTACTAGCATTTGTGTCTTCCTGTCGCAGACTGTCAATCAACTATGGTGTAGTAGCATCCTAAACAATGGCTATAAAATCCCTCACCTGTGTCTCTATTTCCCTAGCTATCACATCTACTGCATGATACCTACTCTCCACTGCCTATATCTCAGCCCTCATACTATCTCTCTTAGCATCCATCTCCCTCGTCATCCTCCTCTCTAGGGTAGTCACTCTATCAGCATACCAGTGACTCTCTGAATCTACTGCCTATGCCATACCATCAGCCTCAACAAACCTTGCATCTTCTATACTCAATCTCCTCAATACCTCATCATACCATCCATGTAAGTCTTAGCAGTGTTGTTGCAAATTGTTTAGATCTGCAAAATCAATATCAAAACCATGTCCCTCTGCTCTCATAGCAGCATCCTATGTTGGCTCATCAAATCCTCCCATACCTACATCCATCATCCTGGCATCATCCCCTCTGATAGCCACATCTACCAAATGAGTATCATCACCCTCTATAGTCTCCTCCATCTCCTCATCATTTCTATAAGAGTCAGTGCTACTACTAGTACTCCTTGTCTCCTCTGAACTGCTACCTATCATATCAATGTAAGCCTCTTCCTCTCCCACATCCTCTCTTACTTCCACATGCACACCACTAGAAGGAATAAATGGGGCGTGTGCAACACTAAATTCCCTATCACCTTTTCATCTCCATCTTTGTCTATGTCTTTTTCTCCTCATCCTCCATCTCTCCCTCCACCTCTCCCTCCATCTCTCCATCCTCCTTGTCCTCCATCTCTCCCTTTGTCTCTCCCTCCTCCTTTCCATCCATATCTCCCTCCTCCTACATCCTTTCCTCATCCTCCATTCCTCCCTCATCCACCCTATGTAACTCTCCTGCCATGTATCCCATGTCTCCTCCTAGGTTGTTGGGCTCATCAGTCCATATCTATCAGAATTGGAACACCCAGATCCATATAAGGAATAGGTCTATATGTACCTGTATAGTCAAAAAATGGAAGCACTTCCATTTTTAGATTGGTTTAGCCTTCCAAGTGAGTATTTTTGGGTCATGACAAGCACCTTGACCGGGTTCCTGATCTTGACATGACTTCCCCCTTGATCTACCTTTCTGTCCACCATTTTCTGACCTAATTTCTGCATTCTGGGATGCAGACCTATGTTTCTGGGATTCAAGGATAGGGTCGACCTCCTAGGATAGGCTCGACCTTGACCCTAACCTAGGACAGGATCAATCTTGGCCCTACCCTAGGATAGGGTCGACCTCGACCCTTTCCCAGGGTCCAAATCCTTGGAACTTTTGGTTTCTCGGATGTCAGTCCTCACAAAAAATTTCCTCCCACTTTTGGGTCGGCTGTTTTGGGTTCCGAAGTGTGGATTCCTAAAATATATTTAATATAGGTCCTCTCCTAGTGGTAAAGGCTTTAATGGTGATTTAATTATCCTATGTAGGCCTCCTTAGAAGATTGTGCCCTAGTTTCATATAAAAGGAAGTTTTCTCCTCTCATTATCTCTAAGTCCTCTATGGAAGCCTAAGCATTATTAAGCAATTGAGAAGGATTTTCAAGTGCAATTCAAGAAATATAAGGAGAAATATTTCAAGCAAGCATCCATCCATTCTCAAGCATTCAAGCATCAATTTTCATGAAGGAGATCCATTGGAGGCCATTGAAGGATTCAAGCTACAAGGTGCCCTTTTGGTGATCTCTCCATCCATCTTCTTCCAAACCCTTTTCAAGATCAAGAACCCATCCAAGAATTGGTGTTGGAGATCTATAAGTAAGAGATTGAAGACATCCAACCATTCTAAATTCCATATTTAGAAGCATACTTGTGGATTCACGGATTCAAATCCGCCACAAGGACTTTACAAGCAAGGTGAATTTGAGTTTTTAATTTGTTATCCTTATGCAATTTCAATTATTGATTTAAAGGTTAATTCCTAAATCAAGGTTTGACTAAGGAAAACCCCTCCCCCACAACAAACATACCTTTCTTTTTGTAGGTACAGGTTTGGGACAGTAGATTTGAGACCAGAACTGGATACCCTTTTTAGTTTTCTTTCAGATAGCGCGAATAGGCACACTTTTGGATCTATGTAGGACAGGGTTGGCATTTGTGGTACAGGGTCAACCTTTTTCATAAGACAACATTGTAATGGACAAATATTTCTAGGTTTTGTTCATCTCTGCATTCTGGTTCAGGATCAACTGTCTGATTTTCCAGAAACAGTTTACAAACCTCAGAAAATAGCAATCTTTGATCTGCAATTTTGTAAGGTTAGTTCTTCCTTCTATCCTTTTCAATTACTATCACTAATCATATTTACTTAATCAATTTATAGAATTTAAGATCCCCTTTCTTGTTCTCTTTCCAAATAGTGGATTCACTTGTGCATTAACACTTCTACTTGGGTTGATCAAATTGGATCTCCTATTTGTGTATTTGAGGGTGAAAGAAAGGAACATCTTATCTTCCCCTAATTACAATATACAATCAATATCAAACTCAATTAAGTGTAAGATGTGAAATAGGTTTAAGGAATTCAACACATTTTAACAATTTATCAATCAATTAAACCTCCCCTCCAATCTTTACATTTTATCCTTAACAACCCCATTCCACACCATTAAATTTTGGTGAACCCGCGATAGACAACTCTTTCTTTTTTGGTGTTAGATTTACACTATGTATCTTAGATCTTGCATGTTCTTTCAAATTACATTTTAATTCAATAAATCTAAATTTTGTATTAGTTCATTTGCTTTATATTGGTGTATGAGCTTTACCACATCCATTCCTACTTATAGTATCTCAGTTAGAAGAAGCTGTAGACTTATGGGTTCCTTTGATCCTGAGTCTTCCACTCCTTTCCTTGGGATCCCAGATGATAACTTAATTACTCATGATTCCAATCCTTCTATGGAGCCTAACTCTTCTCACTCATCTCATGATGAGGATGACACTTTAAGATTTCCTCCTGAACAAATGCAAAACCTTTCAACCGAACTTGATAAAATGGGAAATTGGCTTATCCAAGAAAACCATAATCAAGATTCTATCCAAGCTATAGAGGCTCTTAAGAAAGTTCTCTGTGATAATGATAAAGGTGTTAATTTCTTGCGTAGTATTACTCATCTTGTGAATTTGAATGTTAAACCTTTAGCTCAAGAAGCTCAAGAGTTAGGATTCACACCTATTGTCACTAATGTAGGACCTTCTTCTATTCCTCTACCTAGTATTCCTACTTATACACCTCCTTCAATAACAACTTCTCTCCCAAGTGCATGTATTCTTGTGAGTGCTCCACCGATATCTCTACCTACCTCACAACCTTCATATCATAGTGTGCCTTTTACTTATACTAATCCTCTTCCAATCATGGTGCCTAATGTTCCATCAATTTTCTCTTCTATTCCTACTGCTTCTTACACTTTTCCTCGTGTTCCTAATATTTCTATGCCACCTGTTTCCTCTAATGATTCCACAATTATTAGTTTGGCTCAAACTGTGTCATCTTTACAACAACAACTTGCATCTTTAACTCAATCCAAATTTAGTATTCCTACATGTGATATGGGTAGCCCTTTATCCCTCAACGTTATTCATGCTAAGTCCCTCAGCAAGCCGATATGCCTCGTCTTGAGAATTACAATGGTAAAGGTGATCATGTTACTCATGTTAAAACATTTCAAATCCTATGTAGTGATTATGCTCATGACCATAGGATTTTAGCTAAATTGTTTGCTAGAACCTTTCGAGATAAGGCTTTACAATGTTATTGTTCCTTACCTCCTTATTCCATTGATTCTTTTCCTAAAATTGCCAATTCCTTCATTCAACAATTTCAAAATAACATTGGACCACAAGTGTCCTTATCTAATTTAATGCATTGTACATAAAATGTTAAGGAAAAATTGACTGATTTTATTGGTAGATTTAAGCATTTGTATGCTTAGATTTCTTATCCTATTCCTGATATTGATATTCAACATATATTTATTGCAAATTTACAAAAATATATTAGGGATAAGATTCTGCTTACTGAATTTACCTCCTTTAAACAATTGTGTGCAGCACTTCACCATTATTAATTACAAGTGAGTCAGTTTGAGAGCAACACTCCAATGGCTCCTGTTCCAGTTGATAAGGGTGACAATGCTCCTAATCCTCATAAGTTTCAAAAACCTAACAATTATGTCAAGATTAATAAATAGACGAATGTTGTTGCTGATCAAGTTGTAGCTACATCCAATAGTGCTTCTACATCCACTGCTTTCTGTATGAATTGTACGTTTACCCCTCTCTCTAAAACTTTGCACTCTATAATGAGTAGGTTGTTAAGTGCTAGTATGATTACCTCACCTCCTATTTGACCTCTTCTTCCTACCACGATAGCTTCAAAATCCTTTTATTCTATCACTTTTTGCCAATACCATCGCCATAATGGCCATGACACTAAAAAATGTTACTCTTTAAAGCATAAGATTCAAGACTTAATTGATTCTAAAGTTTTATCTGTTGATAATTTTGAGGGTAATGGGAACAAATGTGTTTCTCCTCCTAATCAAAACCTCCAAATTTATACTAATCCTTTACCTACACATGATACTAATACTATAGTTCAACCATGTTCTGTAGACATTGTTTATGATTCAAAGATGGATGCTCTTAATAACATTGTTAACCATGTGGAGAGTGTTGCACCATCTCAAATTATTGTTAAAGATCCTTCACCTCCACTTCAACTTCCAATTCCACCTAAAACTCAAAAACAAACTAAGGATAAGCGACCTAGGGATCTTTTGATTACCTTTGATGATTCAAAAATGATCAAGGCTCCCGATGGTCCCCTTTATATCTATGCTAGGATTGCTAAGATACCCACTCATGGTTGTCTAGTTGATTCCACATCTTTATTCAATGTGATTACTACGGAAAATATTTTCATGAAAGGATTACAACGTGATTTTTATGACTCATCTGATGCATGGATCCAAACTTGTAATGACTTTCTTTATCCTGCACTTGGTTCTATTACCTTACCTGTTGAACTCTATGGTAAAGTTGTAGATACTACCTTTATCATTATTCATACTTCTGATCAATTCCAAATCAAATTTGGTTTACCTTGGATCACTGCTATGCATGCTATTGCTTCTCCCATTCATAAATGTCTTAAGTTCATTCATAATGGAGAAGTAAAAATGATTAATCATAGTTTGTTTCAACCTTCTAGGCCTAGAGATTGTGCCACTCTTGATTTTCTTTGGCCTTCATTAGCTAACTCATGTCTTCCTCATCCTGATCATCTATTTCGCTCCTATCAAGCTTACAAACATCGCAAAATTATTGAGTTAAGTATGCCTCAGATTGATTCCAATCGTGGTCTTTTACCACTCATGCAATACCTTTTGTATCCATTACTGCTAATAAAATTGATCACACTTTTACTCTTCCATTACAACCTATTGAAATTCCTCCTATAGAACTTGTGAAGGAACCTATTGTCATTCCTCCTAGTTCTCAGCATGTGACAAACAAAGTTAAACGTAACAAATCTACCAATGAACGTCGTAAGAAGCGTAGAGCTAATGCTAGAGCCCGTGCTTCTATGATGTGAAACTCTTTACCTACCTTCGATCAACCTATGCCTGATGCTATTATTCATAATGGTAAGACAAATGAGTATGATGATCCTATTCACATCTTGGATCCTATTTCAATCAATCTTGATGAGGAGGAAACTCTCGATGATCCTATTGATCTTAGTGATGAATATGAGACCGTTGATCTTGATAATGACTTACCTCATATGCTTTCAACTCAATTAACAATTACACCTAGTAATGAAAATTGTGATTCTCAAGAGGATCGTTGTTTGGAATTGGCTATCATTCCTACTATATTGGATATAGTCCCTCTTGTGAGTTGCCCACCTACCCTAAATAACATAAACCAAGATGGGGAGGGTTGACAACATGCTTGATTGGCTCATCCTTTATGGTATCCCTTTGTGTGTTTGTATGTTTTAAAGTGTTTCCCCCGTAATGTGCTTCTATATGTTTGTTATATTCCCTTATACGATCTTTGTTACACTGTTGGTGCAAGGTGATACAGGAATCAAAACTATTGTTCAATTCCTCTATATGTATCTCCATTCTTCTATATGTTGTTTCATGTTATGTTGTACCCATGCTATTGTTTGTACCTATTTTCCTTGTACAATTTGCTTGGATCTATGACATGGTAGCACTGATTCTTTTTGGTCTCTAGGTTGTGGTCCAAAAAGATTCCTCTTCGTAATTCTTAAGTTTCTTTCCTCTTTTGTGATTGTAGTTTTACTTTCTTTGGGGAATGATGTTAATTCATTTGCAATAATATCATATTTCTATGTACATGTTGTCATATGATCATACTGGCCCCACATTAGGTAGATCCCTCTTGTGTTCTTATGTATGTTTATGTTTTATTTCCCTTGGTTTGACTCTCTTTGGGGGCATTTCATAGTGGAAACGTAATCCGTAGAGTTGCTTATGTTTCTGTTAAAACCATTGCTCCTTTTAAAGTGTTAGAAATGACTTTAACATGGGGGCATACACTCTACTCACTTGTTGCACACACACGCAAATTCAAGATAGTTTCAAAGATTTAACATTTTTTCCCTTTACGGATTAAAAGAAGCTAATTCTTAAAGCATGGTCATTTTAATTTTTTTAGGATCTCTCGATCCCTCCAGTTTAAATTTACACTGATCTCTTGATCCCGCTAGTTTTCAATTTACAATGATTTGATCCCTTTAAGAATGGATCTCCCTGATGGGTTGACTAGTGAGTAGCCAAATTCACAAGGTAGTTCAATTCCATCTTTCCAGTTACGCCTTCTGTGTGGTTCACAAAGAGACATAAGTTCTCATTGGGTGAGATAATCACACCCTTTTTCTCTCTACTAAACTAAGTGATGTCTCTCTTATTGTAATCCTAGGGTTGATATAGACTTAAGTCCCTTGGGGGCTTGGGCTTGAGGTTTTCTTTATCCCTTTTGATTCCAATAAGATTGTCTTTTCTGTATATTCTCCTTTACCAAGAGTTTGTGTTGAACTCATACTCTTGATAAAGTGGGGGCTAAATGAATAGTTAGAAAATGAAAGCACTTCCATTTTTAGATTGGTTTAGCCTTCTGAGTGAGTAGTTTGGGGTCATGACAAGCACCTTGACCAGGTTCTCAATCTTGACATGACTTCCCCCCCTGATCTCCCTTTCTGTCCACCATTTTCTGACCTAATTTATGCATTCTGGGATGCAGACATGTGTTTCTAGGATTCAGGGAAAGGGTCATCCTCCTAGGATAGGTTTGACCTTGACCCTGACCTAGGATAGGGTCAACCTCAGCCCTTCCCTAGGACAGGGTCGACTTTGACCCTATCCCAGGGTCCAAATCCCAAGAACTTTTGGTTTCCCGGATGTCGGTCCTCACAAAAAGTTTCCTCCCGCTTTCGGGGCGGTTGTTTCAGGTTCCGAAGTGTGGATTCCTAAAATATATTTAATATAGGTCCTCTCCTAGGGGTAAAGGCTTTAATGGTGATTTAATTATCCTATGTAGGCCTCCTTAGAAGATTGTGCCCTAGTTTCATATAAAAGGAAGTTTTCTCCTCTCATTTTCTCTAAGTCCTCTATGGAAGCCTAAGCATCATTAAGCAATTGAGAAGGATTTTCAAGTGCAATTCAAGCAAGCTAAGGAGAAAGATTTCAAGCAAGCATCAATCCATTCTCAAGCATTCAAGCATCCATTTTCATGAAGGATATCCATTGGAGGCCATTGAAGGATTCAAGCTACAAGGTGCCCTTTTGGTGATCTCTCCATCCATCTTCTTCCAAACCCTTTTCAAGATCAAGAACCCATCCAAGACTTGGTGTTGGAGATCTATAAG
>MU225122.1:1019030-1047210 GCA_018584345.1 Thuja plicata
ATTAGATTAGATTATGATTATTGGATTTAAATTAATAGTTTATTGGTATGGTGAATTTGTTATTAAATTTTAATTATGTCGAATGGTAAATGTTTCATGTATAATTGTTTAAAAGGGGAGTAGAATTCAATTAGTCATTTATTAGTGGATATTTCATTATATATGTTTAAGTGGGTCTAGGGGAAGTTAAGAAAGGTTAAACGTTTTAATTCTCAAAATTGATTTAGTTCATTCTTATTAAATTAACTAATGTGTGTGAAATAGTTATATCGGGGTTGTTTATAGATTTTAGTAGTTAATGTCGAAAGAGAATTAGTATTAGTTTTAAATGGATAAGTTGTAATCAAGGTTAAGAAATCAAAGTGAATACTAGGTCAACCTAATTCAACACATGATCCTGTATAGTCAGAAAATGGAAGCACTTCCATTTTTAGATTGGTTTAGCCTTCTGAGTGAGTGGTTTGGGGTCATGACAACCACCTTGCCTGGGTTCCTGATCTTGACATGACTTCCCCCCTGATCTTCCTTTCTATCCACCATTTTCTAACCTAATTTATGCATTCTGGGATGCAGACCTGTGTTTCTGGGTTTCAGGGACAGGGTTGACCTCCTAGGACAGGTTCGACCTCGACCCTGACCTAGGAAAAGGTTGACCTTGGCCCTACCCTAGGATAGGGTTGACCTCGACCCTATCCCAAAGCCCAAATCTTGAGAACTTTTGGTTTCTCAGATGTCGGTCCTCACAAAAAGTTTCCTCCCACTTTCGGGTCGACTGTTTCAGGTTCCGAAGCATGGATTCCTAAAATATAATTAATATAGGTCCTCTCCTAGGGTTAAAGGATTTAATGGTGATTTAATTATCCTATGTAGGCCTCCTTAGAAGATTAAGCCCTAGTTTCATATAAAAGGAAGTTTTCTCCTCTCATTTACTCTAAGTCCTCTATGGAAGCCTAAGCATCATTAAGCAATTGAGAAGGATTTTCAAGTGAAATTCAAGCAAGCTAAAGAGAAATATTTCAAGAAATAATCCATCCATTCTCAAGCATTCAAGCAACCATTTTCATGAAGGAGATCCATTGGAGGTCATTGAAGGATTCAAGCTACAAGGTGCCCTTTTGGTGATCTCTCCATCCATCTTCTTCCAAACCCTTTTCAAGATCAAGAACCCATCCAAGACTTGGTGTTGGAGATCTATAAGAAAGATATTGAAGACATCCAACCATTCTACATTCCATATTTAGAAGCATACTTTTGGATTCACGGATTCGAATCTGCCACAAGGACTTTACAAGCAATGTGAATTTGAGTTTTTACTTTGTTATCCTTATGCAATTTCAATTATATATTAAGGTTAATTCCAAAACTAGGGTTTGACTAAGGAAAACCCCTCCCCCACAACAAACATACCTTTCTTTTTGTAGGTATAGGTTCAGGACTGAAGATCTGAGACCAGATCTAGAAACCCTTTTTAGTTTTCTTTTGGATAGCGTGAACAGGGACACTTTCAGATCTGTGTAGGATAGGGTTGGCATTTGTGGTACAGGGTCGACCTTTTTCATAAGATGACATTGGAATGGAAAAATATTTCTAGGTTTTTTTTGTCTCTGCATTCTGGTTTGGGATCAACTGTCAAATTTTCCAGAAACAGTCTACAAACCTTAGAAAATAGCAATCTTTGATCTACAATTTTGTAAGGTTAGTTCTTCCTTCTATCCTTTTCAATTACTATCACTAAGAATATTTAATTAATCAATTTATAGAATTTAAGATCCCCTTTCTTGTTCTCTTTCCAAATAGTGGATTCACTTGTGCATTAACCCTTATACTTGGGTTGATCAAATTGGATCTCCTATTTGTGTATTTGAGGGTGAAAAAAAGGAACATCTTATCTTCCCCTAATTACAATTGCAATATACAATCAATATCAAACTCAATTAAGTGTAAGATGTGAAATAGGGTTAAGGAATTCAACACATTTTAACAATTTATCAATCAATTAAACCCCCCCTCCAATCTTTACATTTTATCCTTAACAACCCCATTCCACACCATTACATTTTGGTGAACCCGCGATAGACAACTCTTTCTTTTTTGGTGTTAGATTTACATTGTGTATGTTAGATCTTTCATGTTCTTTCAAATTACATTTTAATTTAATAAAGCTAAATTTTGTATTAGTTCATTTGCATTATATTGGTGTATGAGCTTTACCACATCCAGTCCTACTTATAGTATCCCGATTAGAAAAAGTCATAGACTTATGGGTTCCTTTGATCCTGAGTCTTCCACTCCTTTCCTTGGGATCCCGGATGATAACTTAATTACTCATGATTCCAATCCTTCTATGGAGCCTAAATCTTCTCACTCATCTCATGATGAGGATGACACTTTAAGAGTTCCTCTTGAACAAGTGCAAAATCTTTCAACCGAACTTAATAAAATGGGAAATTGGCTTATCCAAGAAAACCATAATCAAGATTCTATCCAAGCTATAGAGGCTCTTAATAAAGTTCTCTGTGATAATGATCAAGGTGTTAATTTCTTGTGTAGTATTACTCATCTCGTGAATTTGAATGTTAAACTTTTAGCTCAAGAAGCTCAAGAGTTAGGATTCACACCTATTGTCACTAGTGTAGGACCTTCTTATGTTCCTCTACCTAGTATTCCTACTTATACACCTCCTTCGATAACAACTTCTCTCCCAAGTGCACCTATTCCCGTGAGTGCTCTACCAGTATCTTTACCTACCTCACAACCTTCATATCATAGTGTTCCTTTTACTTATACTAATCCTCTTCCAACCATGGTGCCTAATGTTCCACCGATTGTGTCTTCTATTCCTGCTGCTTCTTACACTTTTCCTCATGTTCCTAATATTGCTATGCTACCTGTTTCCTCTAATGATTCCACAATTATTAGTTTGGCTCAAACTGTGTCATCTTTACAACAACTTGCATATTTAACTCAATCCAAATTTAGTATTCCTACATGTGATATGGGTAGCCCTTTATCCCTCGACATTATTCATTCTATTTTCCCTCAGCAAGCTGATATGCCTCATCTTGAGAATTACAATGGTAAAGGTGATCCTGTTACTCATGTTAAAACATTTCAAATCCTTTGTAGTGATTATGCTCATGACCATAGGATTTTAGCTAAATTGTTTGCTAGAACATTTTGAGATAAGGCTTTACAATGGTATTGTTCCTTACCTCCTCATACCATTTATTATTTTCCTAAACTTGACAATTCCTTCATTCAACAATTTCAAAATAACATTGGACCACAAGTGTCCTTATCTGATTTAATGCATTGTAAACAAAATGTTAAGGAAAAGTTGATTGATTTTATTGGTAGATTTAAGCATTTGTATGCTCAGATTTCTTATCTTGTTCCTAATATTTATATTCAACATACGTTTATTGCAAATTTACAATAAGATATTAGGGATAAGATTCTGCTTACTAAATTTACCTCCTTTCAACAATTGTGTGTAGCACTTCACCATTATCAATTACAAGTGAGTCAGTTTGAGAGCAACACTCTGATGGCTCCTGTTCTAGTTGATAAGGGTGACAACGCTCCTAATCCTCAAAACTTTCAGAAACCTAACAATTATGTCAATATTAATAAACAGATGAATGTCGTTGCTAATCAAGTTGCAGCTACATACAATAGTGATTCTGCATCCACTGCTTTCCATATGAATCATATGTTTACTCCTCTCTCTAAAACACTCTATAATGAGTAGGTTGTTAAGTGCTAGTATTATTACCTTACCTCCTATTCGACCTCTTCTTCCTACCACGATAGCTTCAAAACCCTTTGATTCTATCACTTTTTTCCAATACCATCGCCAGAATGGCCAAAAAAATAAAAAATGTTACTCTTTAAAGCATAAGATTCAAGACTTAATTGATTCTAAAGCTTTATCTGTTGATAATTTTGAGGGTAATGGGAAAAAATTTGTTTCTCCACCTAATCAAAACCTCCAAATTTATACTAATCCTTTACCTACACATGATACTAATACTATAGTTCAACCATCTTCTATAGACATTGTTTATGATTCAAAGATGGATGCTCTTAATAACATTGTTAACCATGTGGAAAGTGTTACACATCTCAACTTATTGTTAAAGATCCTTCACCTCCACTTCAACTTTCAATTCCACCTAAAACTCAAAAACAAACTAAGGATAAGCGACCTAGGGATCTTTTGATTACCTTTGATGATTCAGAAATGATCAAGGCTCCCAATGGTCCCCTTTATATCTATGCTAGGATTGCTAAGATACCCACTCGTGGTTGTCTAGTTGATTCCACATATTTAGTCAATGTGATTAATAAGGAAAATCTTTTCATGAAAAGATTACAATGTGATTTTTATGACTCATCTGATGTATGGATCCAAACTTGTAATGGCTTTCTTTATCCTGCACTTGGTTCTATTACCTTACCTGTCGAACTCTGTGGTAAAGTTGTAGATACTACCTTCATCAGTATTGCTACTTCTGATCAATTCCAAATCAAATTTGGTTTACCTTGGATAACTGCTATGCATGCTATCACTTCTCCCATTCATAAATGTCTTAAGTTCATTCATAGTGGAGAAGTAAAAATGATTAATCATAGTTTGTTTCAACCTTCTAGGCCTAGAGATTGTGCTACTCTTGATTTTCTTTGGCCTTCATTACCTAACTCATGTCCACCTCATCCTGATCATCTATTTTGCTCCTATCAAGCTTACAAACATCGCAAAATTTATGAGTTAAGTATGCCTCAGATTGATTCCAACCGTGGTCTTTTACCCACTCCTGCAATACCTTTTGTATCCATTATTGCTAATAAAATTGATCACACTTTTACTCTTCCATTACAACCTATTGAAACTCTTCCTATAGAACCTATGAAGGAACCTGTGGCCATTCCTCCTAGTTCTCAGCATGTGACAAACAAAGTTAAACGTAACAAATCTGCCAATGAACGTCGTAAGAAGCATAGAGCTAATGCTAGAGCCCGTGCTTCTATGATGTGAAACTCTTTACCTACCTTTGGTCAACCTATTCCTAATGCTATTATTCATAATGGTAAGACAAATGAGTATGACAATCCTATTCACATCTTGGATCCTATTTCAATCAATCTTGATGAGGAGGACACTCTCGATGATCCTATTGATCTTAGTGATGAATATGAGACCGTGTATCTTGATAATGATTTACCTCATATGATTTCAACTCAATTAACAATTACACCTAGTAATGAACATTGTGATTCTCAAGAGGATCCTTATTTGGAACTGGCTATCATTCCTACTATATTGGATATATTCCCTTTTGCGAGTTTCCCACCTACCCTAAATAACATAAACCAAGATGGGGAGGGTTGACAACATGCTTGATTGGCTCATCCTTTATGGTAGCCCTTTGTGTTTTTGTATGTTGTAAAGTGTTTCCCTCATAATGTGATTCTATATGTTTGTTAGATTCCCTTATATGATCTTTGTTACACTGTTGGTGCAAGGTGATACAGGAATCAAAACTGTTGTTCAATTCCTCTATATGTATCTCCATTCTTCTATATTTTGTTTCATGTTTTGTTGTACCCATGTTATTGTTTGTAACTATTGTCCTTTTACAATTTTCTTGGATCTGCGACATGGTAGCATTGATTCTTTTTGGTCTCCAGGTTGTGGTCCGAAAAGATTCCTCTTCGTAAATCTTAAGTTTCTTTCCTCCTTTGTGATTGTAGTTTTACTTTCTTTGGGGAATGATGTTAATTCATTTGCAATAATATCATATTTCTATGTACATGTTATCATATGATCATACTAACCCCACATTAGGTATATCCCTCTTATGTTCTTATGTATGTTTATGTTTTATTTCCCTTGATTTGACTCTCTCTGGGGGCATTTCACAGTGGAAACATAATCCGTAGAGTTGCTTATGTTTCCGTTAAAACCATTGCTCCTGTTAAAGTGTTAGCAATGACTTTAATGTGGGGGAATATACTCTACTCAATTTTTGCACACACATGCACATTCAAGATAGTTTCAAATATTTAACAATTTTTCCCTTTATGGATTAAAAGAAGCTAATACTTAAAGCATGGTCATTTTAATTTTTTTAGGATCTCTCGATCCCTCCAGTTTAAATTTACACGGATCTCTTGATCCTGCCAGTTTTCAATTTAAAATGATTTGATCCCTTTAAGAATGGATCTCCCTGATGGATTGACTAGTGAGTAGCCACATTCACTAGGCAGTTCAATTCCATCTTTCCAGTTACGCCTTTTGTGTGGTTCACAATGAGACATAAGTTCTCATTGGGCAAGATAATCACACCCTTTTTATCTCTACTAAACTAAGTGATGTCTTTCTTATCCTAATATTAGGGTTGATAAAGACTTAAGTCCCTTGGGGGATTGAAGTTTTCTTTATCCCTTTTGATTCCAATAAGATTGTCTTTTCTGTATATTCTCCTTTACCAAGAGTTTGTTTTGAACTCATACTCTTGCTAAAAAGGGGGCTAAATGTATAGTTGGAAAATGGAAGCACTTCCATTTTTAGATTGGTTTAGCCTTCTGAGTGAGTGGTTTGGGGTCATGACAAACACCTTGCCATGTTCCTAATCTTGACATGACTTTCCCCCCTGATCTGCCTTTCTATCCACCATTTTCTAACCAAATTTTTGCATTCTGGGATGCAGACCTGTGTTTCTAGGATTCAGGGACAAGGTCGACCTCGTAGGATAGGTTCAACCTTGACCTTGACCTAGGATAGGGTCCACCTCATTCCTTCCCTAGGACAGGGTCAATCTCGACCCTGTCCTAGGGTCCAAATCCTGGGAACTTTTGGTTTCCCGGATGTCGGTCCTCGCAAAAAGTTTCCTCCCGCTTCCGGGTTGGCTGTTTCAGGTTCTCAAGTGTGGATTCCTAAAATATATTTAATATAGGTCCTCTCCTAGGGGTAAATACTTTAATGGTGATTTAATTATCCTATGGAGGCCTCCTTAGAATATTGTGCGCTAGTTTCATATAAAAGGAAGTTTTCTCCTCTCATTTTCTCTAAGTCCTCCATGGAAGCCTAAGCATCATTAAGCAATTGAGAAGGATTTTCAAGTGCAATTCAAGAAAGATAAGGAGAAAGATTTCAAGCAAGCATCCATCCATTCTCAAGCACTCAAGCATCCATTTTCATGAAGGAGATCCATTGGAGGCCATTGAAGGATTCAAGCTACAAGGTGCCCTTTTGGTGATCTCTCCATCCATCTTCTTCCAAACCCTTTTCAAGATCAAGAACCCATCCAAGACTTGGTGTTGGAGATCTATAAGTAAGAGATTGAAGACCTCCAACCATTCTACATTCCATATTTAGAATCATACTTTTGGATTCACGGATTTGAATCCGCCACAAGGACCTTACAAGCAAGGTGAATTTGAGTTTTTACTTTGTTATCCTTATGCAATTTCAATTATATATTAAGTTTAAATCCAAAAATGGGGTTTGACTAAGGAAAACCCCTCCCCCACAACAAACAAACCTTTCTTTTTGTAGGTATAGGTTCAGGACTATAGATTTGAGACCAGGTCTGGATACCCTTTTTCAGTTTTCTTTCAGATAGCGTGTAGAGGGACACTTTTAGATCTATGTAGGACAGGGTTGGCATTTGTGGTATAGGGATGACCTTTTTCATAAGATGAAATTGGAATGGAAAAATATATCTGGGTTTTGTTCATCTCTGTGTTCTGGTTTAGGATCAACTATTGGATTTTCTAGAAGCAGTTTACAATCCTCAAAACAAAGCAATCTTTGATCTATAATTTTGTAAGGTTAGTTCTTTCTTCTATCCTTTTCAATTACTATCACTAAGAATATTTACTTAATCAATTAATATAATTTAAGATCCCCTTTCTTGTTCTCTTTCCAAATAGTGGATTCACTTGTGTATTAACCCTTCTACTTGGGTTGATCAAATTGTATCTCCTATTTGTGTATTTGAGGGTGAAAGAAAGGAACATCTTATCTTCCCCTAATTACAATTGCAATATACAATCAATATCAAACTAAATTAAGTGTAAGATGTGAAATAGGGTTAAGGAATTCAACACATTTTAACAATTTATCAATCAATTAAACCCCCCCTCTAATCTTTATATTTTATCCTTAACAACTGTTAGGATTAGGCTGAAAGCTAATCTCCCAAGATCACCTGCATGCAAACCTGTCACGAGAAGAAGCAAGAAACAGACAGAAGAAGAGAAACAGCTATGGAGGCCAAAAAGCCAGAGACTGGAAAACCATGTTGAAAGAAAAGAGCTTCTATATTATCAACAATAGAATTATAAAATACAATCTCTGTAATGAAAAGTAAAGAAGTGAATCCTTATAAATGGAATCACGAAACCCTAAAGGTGAAAAACCTAGAGAAATATAAAGCTGCCTAAGTGAAACTTAAGCATAGAGTAAATAGACTAATAATTAAATGATTTAATTATTAGCTATGCTATGACTACTCTAACAAACCCCCTTAAGTGTAACTTAGGGAGAAGCAAAATAGCTAAACTACTGCAGAAAGCAGGAAAGATGGGTCCCGGCAACAAGGCCTGATCAAGTACCTAAAACAAGAAAGCAAACTAGATGAAGGAAACTAAGCCTTCAATCTAGGGAAAATATGTCCCAGAGAAAGGAACATGAAAGAGAAAGAAACATCTCCGAAGCATGTAGCTGAAAACTCTGTCAGAAGAGACTGCTGGAACCCCCACTGAAGTGCATGACCAAGTAAAGAAGACAATATCTGAAGAGCTGATCAATCAAACCAGGAAGAAATAGAACCAACAGGTGAACCCCCCCATAATGCTGAACTGGGAGAGGTGACAGGAACACTGAAATGCAATGCCAGAAACATCTGCAGAAGAAGAACCAGGAACACCAACAGTGCAACAGAAGTACACACACAGGATAAAGGGCGGTGTCATCGACATATAGCATGGGCTAATGTCATGGAAGGTATGCTCACTTGACAAAGGTGGATGCGCCTAAAATGGCAAAAGCATCATAACCCCCCATGACACTTTATAACAGAGTGCGAGTACAAAAACCATACAAGGTGTATAAGCTCCCAGAAATGTAGAAGTAGGCACTTTATCTCAGTGCGTTTACAAAATAAAAATGCTATAGAAGAAGCATACAAGCTCATAAGTCAGAAAGAAGAGTGAACCAGAAGTATAGTAGAAGAGATCCCAGGACCTGTAAACCCAAGCAATCCACCAGAGTGCATAAACTGTCAAACTTGGAGGAGAGAAAACCTAGAGAAGAATCTGGAAAAAATACCCCTGCAACTAAATAGATCACAGAACCAGCTTTTCGACAATATCTGGTTTGCCAAAAAAGGAGTCCGGATGAGCCAGATATGGCTCCCAGAAGGCAAAAATAGACATCAAACTTCAACAGTAAAAAACACTATCAAAATGGCAGAACTCAAAACCCCAACCTCCATCATCAAAAATTGCTTGGAAAGAGCTTTCCGACGGTATATGGAAGTTGGAAAAAGACCCCCGGATGCTCAAGATAGAGCGAAAACACTCCAGGGGGTCAGAAAGCCCTCAAAAGTCAAAAATAAGCCCCTGGGGCTGAAAAACTCCGGCCCCTGGGTGCATGGCATGCGTAGGGGGCTGGGGTGGAGCCCGTGGTCACCCATGTGACCATCGCTATCCAAAGAAGCCCGCGGTGGTTTAAAACAAAACGCCGCCGGGCGGAGCGGGGGCGTAGGGCGCCGGGGGGAGCGGCATAGGCCGGCGGGGCCGCTGTGGAGGAGGGCCGGCTAGGGCCGGCAGAGCAGAGCCGCTGAGGCGGTGAAAACGCCGGCAAAGCGGCGGGGCCACGGTGTAATTAGGCGGGGTGGCGGGAGCGTAGAGCCGCTGGGGCGGTGGAAACGCCGGCGGAGGCCGGGGGGAGGCGTGCAGAGAGTGGAGGGCCGCGCACCGACCGGCGGCGGCGTGGTGCTGGTGGCCCGGCAGTGGCGCGGCGGTGGCCGAATACCTTTTGTACTATACGCGTTATAAAAAATGTATAAAAACCTAAAAAATAAGGTTTTTTTTGAATTTTTTTCTCGATTTCCGTGCCCGTACGGCACTGGAAACCAAAATTTTTTTGCCTCAGGGCCAAGTTGTCCAAAATGGACAAGCTTTATATGGATTCTGGGGTTTTTGGGCCTTCCGAACGCAATCATGAGGTCGGTTTTGGTCCAAAGTGCCTCAAAAAATAAAGACCCCCTAGATCCAATAAAAGACACTGAAAAAACTTCTTAAACTCTCTGTGCTTCAACAAAACAGGAACAATGAACAACAGGAGAGCTCTGATACCATGTTAGGATTAGGCTGAAAGCCAATCTCCCAAGATCACCTGCATGCAAACCTATCACAAGAAGAAGCAAGAAACAGACAGAAGAAGAGAAACAACTATGGAGGCCAAAAAGCCAGAGACTGGAAAACCATGTTGAAAGAAAAGAGCTTCTATATTATCAACAATAGAATTAAAAAATACAATCTCTGTAATGAAAAGTAAAGAAGTGAATCCTTATAAAAGGAATCACGAAACCCTAAAGATGAAAACCCTAGAGAAATATAAAGCTGCCTAAGTGAAATTTAAGCATAGAGTAAATAGACTAATAATTAAATGATTTAATTATTAGCTATGCTATGACTACTCTAACAACAACCCCATTCCACACCATTACAGATCCTATCAACTAAATTACCATCATGATACTATATGTAGTTAAACATGAATCCATAGTTAATTAAACCTGACCCAAGAGTTCATGTAACCCACACAACAAGTTGATGCTCCAACTCTACATCTGTATGTGGTGTAACCCTAATTCAATCTATGATTATACCTTGCAACTCAAATTTTGACTTCACCATGTTAGCACATTTCCTCAACATATCCATTGGTAGTTGTATGTACTTGTGCTTTTTTTTTAAAAAAAAATCTGTGTTTTGCCCTAGTTTTGGGCATGACATTTTGGTATCAGAGCAGTGAACCTAACCCATTACGTTTCAACTCATTCAAAACTTAAATTATTGTGTAGGATGTCTGCTATCACCAGAGCTAATCGATGAGGCAGAGGTCGTAGAGCTCCTCAAGTTGGGGCGGGACAGGAGGATGCACCACCACCACCACCTCAAAACCCTAACCAGGATATTTTGGATGTTCTCCAAAATTTGATTGGGGTAATTCAGAAGAGACTACCACCCATAGTTTAGCAGAAGATTCCTGAAGGGGAATCACATATTTCAAAACATGATAGAGAAGTTAGTAGAGAGAGAAGTAGGAGTCCCCCACCCAGGTCTATTGAGGGTCATGATGATCAGGAGGGTTTGTCAATTCATCGGGTTGTAATACCATGCAAGCATGAGATACATGCTAGAGAGAGACCTCCTAGAGATGTTGGAAATGAGATCTAAGAGTTATTATGACTCCAGCCACCTTTGTTTATGGGATCCACTGACGGATCAGTAGCAAAGGCCTGGTTACAGAGTTTACAACAATGTTTTGGATTGCACCCTTATGGGAGTAATCTAAAGGCATGACTTAAAGTTCATCTCCTATGAGAAAAGGCTTCCACTTGGTGGGAGTAGGAGGTGTCCATAGGTGGAGTGAGTATTGACACACTCACTTTGGAGTCTTTTGTAGCCCAATTTTGAGAGAGTTATCTCTCTGAGCATTTTAGACAGACTCAGATAAGGGAGTTCCATGATCTCTAGTAGAGAGGCCTCATAGTGGCCCAGTATGAGAGTCAGTTTCTTGAGCTCTTTCCATTGTTGATTACATGAAGGATGAGAAACTGTGTATCCACTATTTCATTAAGGGACTTAATATTTTTCTTTAGGGCGTAGTATGCCTAGCCTTTCCTACCACATTCAGAGAGGCAGTTGAGATGACACTTGTAGTCGAGGATATCCATTCTAGATAGGAGTCTCAGGATCGGTCTCAGCATTGAAACCCCTACTCGCAATAGTTAGGACAGCAGAGACTCCCTTGGAAAGGGAAACAAAATCACTCAGTAGGATCCTTTAAGGGTCAACAGTCTCAATAGCAGAGATCTTAATAGGATTCTAGATAGAGGCATTCACAGCGTTATCAGGGATCTAAGCCCAAAAAATGGCATTCTCAGGGTCCTAGACAGGATCATAGGACACAGACCCCTCAAGAACAACCTGCTAGGACTTAGCAGTCCTCTAGGGGTAGATACAATGGTTCTAGTAGGACCAGAGGGTCACATCAGCCTAGGACACAGGGAGTACAGATTTAGACCTGAGGGCCATGTTACACTTGTGGTGGTATGGGTCATATAGCGAGAGAATGCCCATAGGGAGAGTCATCCAGTGTTTAGAGAGGGGCTACCTCATAGCCTACAGTTGGAGATATGGGTAGATCCCATAGAGTTTTTGCAGCGGTTGATAACCGCCAGGCTGAGCACAAGGCCACGGTCATATAGGCCACAGGTATGATTCAGGGTATCAGTGTTTCTATCTTATTTGATTTAGGAGCCACAGACTCCTTTATATCTCCCTATGTATTGGAGCATTGCAGGCTGGTGGCAGTTAGACAGGATGTTGATTGGGAGGTCAAGTTAGCTTCAGGAGCTAGGGTGTCTATTAGTTCCTTAGTTCGTAGTTGTCAGAGTCAGATTGGAAACTTAATCATGATGATCGATCTTCATATTACCCCTCTAGGTTATTATGATGTAGTACTTGGCATGGATTGGCTATATGCCCATAGCGCCAAGATGGACTTCCGTCAGAAGAGGGTTGAGTGTGTTGATGATCATGGTACTTCTATGGTGATATTTGGGGTACAAAGACCCGTATCCCATTGCACGATTTCCGCTATACAACTTAGGCAGTCCGTGTGAAAGGGATGCCAGTTATTTATCGTCACCATTAGTGATAGAGAGGAGAATTTAGAGGGGGAGCCTTTGCTCAAGGATTATTCTATTCTTCAAGAGTTTGCAGATGTATTTCGTACTGAGTTACCTAGTATGCCTCCACCTACAGAAGTTGATTTTCACATAGATCTTGTACCAAGAGCCGAGCCCGTATCTAGAACACCTTAAAGGATGACCACACATGAGCTCGAGATTCAATTACAAGAGCTCTTAGAGAAAGGGCATATCCAACCTAGTGTATCACCTTGGGGTGCACCAGTGATTTTTGTGAATATTAAGGATGGATCACTTAGATTGTGCATTGATTATCGACAGTTGAATAAAGTAACAATCAAGAACTGATACCCACTCTCCAAGATTGATGATTTGTTTGATCAATTACAGGGTGCCCGAGTGTTCTCAAAGATAGATCTGAAGTTGGTGTACCATTAGTTACAGATTGTGGTAAGTGATATCCATAAGACTGCTTTTCGGATGAGATATGGTCACTATGAGTTCATAGTAGTGCCATTTGGCCTCATGAATGCTCCAACTATGTTCATGAGCCTCATGAACAGAGTATTTTGTACATTCTTGAATAAATTTGTGGTAGTGTTCCTTGATGACATTGTGATATATTCTCGCAATGAGGAGCATGAGGAGAATCTGAGATAGGTTCTACAGCATTTGAGAGAGAATTAGTTATATGGAAGCTTGTCAAAGTGTGCCTTCTTTAGACCCGAGGTGCATTATCTTGGTCATGTTATATCTGGCAATGGATCTCTGTGGACTGATCAAAGATTAGAGCCATTATAGATTGGCCAGCACCCACCAATGTCACTGAGGTCAGAAGCTTTATGGGCTTAGCAGGATATTACATATGCTTCATGGCAAGATTTTCTAGAGTAGCTCATCCCATCACCTCCCTTCAGAGAAAGGGGAAGAAGTATGAATGGACAGAGAAGTGTGAGAGAGCTTTCCAGGAGCTCAAGAGAGCCCTCACTAGTGCACCAATTTTAGCAGTGCCAGATCCTTCGGTAGATTTTTTTGTATGTATGGATGCTTCATTGGATATTATTGGAGCCGTCCTTATGCAGGAGGGTCATCCTATAGCTTTCGAGTCTAGGAAGCTAAAGACTCACAAGCTTAATTATCCCACTCATGACCTAGAACTCGTAGTGGTGGTTCATGCCTTAGTGAGATGGTGACACTTCCTTCTAGGTCACCGATTTGAGCTTCATTTAGATCACTAGAGCCTACAATATATCTTTACATAGCCCAATCTTAATTCTAGGCAGAGGAGATGGATGGAGTTTTTATGTGAGTATGATTTTGATGTTCATTACATCAAGGGGAAGGATAATGTAGTTACACATGCCTTGAGTAGGAGGCGGAAAGAGCTCTCATCTATGACTTCTTGTACAAATTTGAGGGAGTGCATTTTGCATCACTTTCCAGAGGATGGATTATATGTGGAGGTTTGTTAGTTTATCCATTCTCAGAGACCACTTGAGGGGAGATTTGCAGAGTATTCTTTAGAGTCTGATGGACTTCTACGTCATAGGGGATGCATCTATGTACCTTCTACGGGTGACTTGTGAGAATTTAATGTACTTGAGGCTTACAAAGCACCTTATGCAGCTCATCTGGGAGTTAAGAAGTTGCATGCCGATCTGAGATAGTTTTATCATTGGTCGGGCATGAGGTTGTAGATTGTCAGCATAGTTCCAAGATGTTTAGAGTTCCAGAGAGTGAAGACAGAGCACAGTCATCCAGGTGGGATCCTGCAGCCACATGAGATTGCCGAGTGGAAGTGGGATACTATATCTATGGACTTTATTTTTGGTCTTCCTATGTCTTCTTGCCACCATGATGCCATCTTGGTGACAGTTGACACGTTGACCAAGGTTTCCCACTTCTCACCCATGCGTACTACATTCACAGCACAAGACGTAGCCCAGGTCTTTTTGTGGGATATTGTTAGACTTCATGGCATTTCCCATAAGATCATCTATGATAGAGACTCCTTGTTCACATCAGCTTTTTGGAGAGAGTTACAGGCAACATTGGGCACTAGACTAAATTTTAGTATAGCATATCACCCTCAAAAAGACGGACAGAAAGAGAGGGTTAACCAGGTGTTAGAGGATATGTTACGTATGTATGTGATGGACCATCAGGTCAAGTGGGAGGAATACCTACATCTGGTCAAGTTTTCCTATAATAATGGGCATCATTCTTCTATAGGTATGCTGCCATATCAGGCCTTGTACGGTAGACCATGCAGGACACCACTGAGTCAGGACAGGATTGAGGATAGAGTATCTATTGGACCCTAGTTGGTAAAGGATATGGAGCAGTAGGTAGTATTGATTAGACAGTGTCTTAGAGAGGCTCAATATTGACAGAAGAAGTATGTAGATGCGAAGCGGGTTGATCGTGAGTATATGGTTGGAGATAGGGTCTTTTTGAGAGTGCGCCCGCATAAGAGACCAATCTATTTTGGAAAGGGCTCTAAGTTAGCGCCTCACTTTTTTGGACCTTTTGAGATATTGGATAAGATAGGACAAGTTGCCTACTGTCTAGCCTTGCAACCCAGCCTGTCACACATCCACGATGTGTTTCATGTATCTATGTTATGAAAATATGTTTATGATGAGTCTCATGTGATAGATTGGGATGCCTAGCAAGTGGAGTTGGATAGACAGCTGGCACTGGAGCCCATTCATTATATCCCGACAGACACTTGCACTTCAAGCCTAAGAGCTGGACCAGGTTATGGTCAACTGGAATTGTTATGATGAGGTCATAGCTTCATGGGAGGATGTAGCACAGATGAGATCTTAGTACCCATATCTTTTTGATGAACTCCAAGAGGAATTTCATGCCTAGTGGGGGAGGATGTGAGGTCTCACCCCGACCCATCATAGCTCAGTTGATACACTTATTTTGATATATTGATACACTTTTTGATTATCCTGACAGAGACTTGAGATATTATATTTATGGTGATGATTATATTGTATGGAATTATATTTTGATATGGATTAGACCTAGAACATGTGGTTGATTTTGATTATATATGTTAGATAAGTGAATTGATGAGAAGATCGAATCATGATTAGACTTGATTATTTCATGGATGTTATGTCATGATGATTATAGAATTATTATGTTTTTAACATTTTTGTATGAAAATTACAATTAGAAATTTAATTTTGCTATTGATTAATGTTGCTAATTATGAATCGAAAATGTATATTGCATGTGATTTTATTATCTTGGACTACTGATGCTTGAGTTTGTTGTGCAGGAAAGAGAACCATGAAATTATTCAGAGAATCAGGGCTAAACACATGTGAATTGAGTAAGCCAAAGTTTAATCCAATAAGGGGTTGAAACCTCATTGTGATGTGATCTTTGTTGTAAATGTAATCTGAATGTATGTTAATAGTTTAAATTCATGTTGTTGTTTGGACATGTCATTGTGAATGTGATGTGTATTTTTTTAGTGTCACTTGACACTTGTATCGTCCATGTGGATGGTGACATGTCAAATTAGGGCTTGGACAAGAATCACCAAACCTTTTAGGATGTTATATTAATCCCACTTGCATATAGATGTCTTGTAGGGATCACATCAAGTTGGAACTCACATTTGAACTTTAGGGGTACTTTGGAGGAGTCAAAAGTGACCCTAGAGTGTATTTTTGGCCAAAATTAGTTAACCCTAATGGGGTACCATGGGTTAGGGCTAGTTTTTACTTATGGGGAAAACCTAGATCACCATTATGGCTCTCCAAAATGCCTACTTTTCAAAAGTGGCGAAAATAGAGATGGCCACATGCATCTAACTTGTCTCACACTCCTTACAAAACTCACAATTAAGAAGGGAGACAAGAGGTAAGACCAAAGGACTAGAGGTCATGTCTCATTAATTGCTAGGTCTTGAGTACACTTCTAGGGGTATTTTTAGAGGGTTTTGAGAATCTTAGTGGGTCTTCACCCACTCTCTAATTTTAGAGACAATTAGGGTTGGAGGAAGGAGAGGGGAAAGGATAAGGGCTTCTTCTCAACTAGCTTATTGTCATTTTTCTTGGACCAAGGTTGGTGGATTCTTGTCACGGAGAAATACTCTTGCATTTAGATTTGTATGTTATTATTTTATGAATATGTAAATCTTGTATTGTGTTCATATATATAAATCGTGTATAGTGTTTTTGTATGTAGATTTTGTTGTTATGTGTTGGGTTGGGAATGCACTTGGATTTTGTTTCACTTCTTTCTCTTTTGGATTGGGAGTATTATTCATGGGAATTTAAGGCATTACTCACCCTTTGGGAAGGGAAGAAGTGGCCTTGGATGAAGAGGTTAGTTGGGCTCTCCATTTTAGTGAGAGTCTCTTCTCTTGGAGAAGAGGGATAATTTCATGGAGTATGGGCTCCATGAAGCCATGTTGTAAATATTTTTTTGGTATTGAAATGATGAAGTGTGTATATGGAAGGAATGTCTATGTAGCCCTGGAAACGCATGGAATGACTCTTGTTGAGAAATTTGAAAATGTAATGGCATTCTCCTCCTTGGAAAAGCCCATCTTCACCCTACTTCAATGCGTTTGAAAAACTCATTTGTGAAGCCTTAGTTGGGAGTTAATTGTTGTGTTGTGCATATATGTTAGTTGTGAGAATTGGGATGTGTTATATTGTTTAGCCTTGGTTCTCCAAGCTCGGGGGTGGTCTCTTTGAGACCTTTGTTGTGAGGTGAACTTCCCATGGTTCCCCTCATGTATTTGCAAGTTTGAAGCCAACTAAATTGTGGAAAAGCTTGGGAGAAATCTCTATTTTTTGTGTAGTTGTGTGAGAGCAACTTTAGTGTTGTATGATTACTCCTTTGTATTGAGATTCATTTCTTGTGGAGTGATGAAATGTCCATATTTGAAAGCTTTATCAAGCCAATATATAGAGCTCTTATTCATTATGTAATAGATTCATTAAAGGATGTAAAGCAATTTAATGGTCTTTCATAGTATATATAATCTTGTGGAATTATGTTATTCTAATCCTCATAATGTAATTGATTGCAAGTTTTCAAGTTTAAAAAAAAAAAAAAACCACTTCATTATTCTTTGGAAATCTACATTTAATTTGAATAGGTTCAATACTTGCTTTAAAATCTCTATTAGAATTTCCATTTTTTAGAAGAAAAGATAAACAGGAAACAATAGTAAATCAACAAGTTAGTTATTAAAGTAAAAAGAAAATCAACTAATAACAATGTCCAAGTATAGTTCATTTAGTATATTGCTCTAATAGAATAAATCAAATGCATACATTTAACTCCAATAATGTAACCATGAAATCAATATGAAAGAGTTAAAACCAAATCAGACCCATGACATTTTTTAGATTTTTGAGCAAAAAAATGCTCTCTGAAATTTGTATGGGAAGGGAAATAATTCTCCCTACCACAGAGAATATTCCCTTCCCAAGATGCCCTTCATAATTAAAATTAGATTCCTAATACCCTAACATAACCTTGTAGTTAAATACTAAATACTAAATTAATTTTACATTACCTTTATGCCCATCCTCGTGGGCCCCACATACTTATGTTGAAAGAAGATTTTTAAAGCAAAAAAAAAACGTGATATACTACTTGGGTTTTGCACCCATTTCCCCATATCAAGCGAAATCCTTCCTTGGTTGACTTTTAATTTTAGTTTATGCACTTTGTAAGGAAGATTTGAGGTGGTCCCCCCCTCCACCTTGGTACCAACAAATGTCTTGTTTAAAAAGGCTCTTCTCCATGTAAACTCATGCCACTTTTTTTAATAGATTGGGATTTCAAATTCCCACCCCCCCCCAACCCACTTGGCAAGTGGGCCATGGGGATAAGAGGGGGTGATGTGATAGGCTAGAAGATATGTGAGGTGATAGGTTAGTAGATAGGTGGATAGCTTAGTAAGTTAGTTAGTAGGTAGTTGATAGATTAGACTAGTAGGGTTAGTTAGATTAGTGCTTAGCATTGATAGTTAATAGGTTTAATATCATAATCATATTTAATTGGTATTGAACAACTTATTTTAATAGTAATTTATTCTATCCAATGGGTGAATATTTAAAATGAATCATTGATATTAATAAGTTTAAATAAGTTAAATGGGTTTAATTTCTTATTGTTTTATTTAAATCATATAGTTTTGTTTAGATATAGTTTTATTTAATGGTGTAGTTAATTATTAGATTAAAAGATGTAGTTTTTATGTAATATGTAGAGGTAGGCCAATTTGTTAATGAATTTATACTTGAACTAATTGCCCAGTTAGAATAATAATTTAGTAATTCACGTTGTTAATGGAAATTGAATAGTCTATCGGAGAAATAGATTTATTCGAGTAATTTAAAATGAATAGTTAGTTGTTAATGTAATTATTAATAGAGGCTAAATTGATTTCCTACTAGGGGTAATTTAATGTTCTTTTTTATTTAAGGATAATTTAAATTTTGTTAGGGGATTAATGTATTAGGATTGCATATGTTTTTATAAGGGGAGGATTTAATTAGAACTGATACTAGTAAGTTAGGAAATTAGATTAGATTATGATTATTAGATTTAAATTAATAGTTTATTGGTATGGTGAATTTGTTATTAAATTTTAATTATGTCGAATGGTAAATGTTTCATGTATAATTGTTTAAAAGGGGAGTAGAATTTAACTAGTCCTTTATTAGTGGATATTTCATTATATATGTTTAAGTGGGTCTAGGGGAAGTTAACAAAGGCTAAACATTTTAATTCTCAAAATTGATTTATTTCCTTCTTATTAAGTTAACTAATGTGTGTGAAATAGTTATATCGAGGTTGTTTATAGATGTTAGTAGTTAATGTCAAAAGAGAATTAGTATTAGTTTTAAATGGATTAGTTGTAATCAAGGTTAAGAAATCAAAGTAAATACTAGGTCAACCTAATTCAACACATGATTCTATCAACTAAATTACCATCACGATACTATACATGGTTAAACATGAATCCATAGTTAATTAAACCTGACCCAAGAGTTCATGTAACCCATACAACAAGTTGATGCTCCAACTCTGCATTCGTATGTAGCGTAACCCTAATTCAATCTATGATTATACCTTGCAACTCTAAGTTTGACTTCACCATGTTAGCATCTTTCCTCAACATATCCATTGTTAGTTGTATGTACTTGTGCTTTTTTTTATAAAAAAAAAAATTGTGTGTTTTGCCCTAGTTTTGGGCATGACATTTTGGTATCAGAGTAGTGTTTAGACACTAGGAACCTAACCCATTATGTTTCAACTCATTAAAAACTTAAATTATTGTGTAGGATGTCTGCCATCACCAGAGCTAACCGACGAGGTAGAGGTCGTAGAGCTCCCCAAGTTGGGGTGGGATAGGAGGATCCACCATCTCCACCAACTCAAATCCCTAACCATGATATTTTGGATCTTCTCCAAAATTTGATTGGGGTAATTTAGAAGAGACTACCACCCATAGTTCAGCAGGAGATTCCTGAAGGGGAACCACATATTTTAGAACATGATAGAGTAGTTAGCAGAGAGAGAAGTAAGAGTCCCCCACCCAGGTCTATTGAGGGTCATGATAATCAAGAGGGTGAGTCAGTTCATCAAGTTGTAATACCATGCGAGCATGAGATACATGCCAGACAGAGACCTCCTAGAGATGTTGGAGATGAGATCCAAAAGTTATTACGACTTCAGCCACCCTTATTTTTTGGATCCACTGACAGATTAGTAGCAGAGGCCTGGTTTCAGAGTTTACAGTGATGTTTTGGATTGCACCCTTATGGGATTAATCTAAAGGCATGACTTGCAGTTCATCTCCTATGAGAGAAGGCTTCCACTTGGTGGGAGCAGGAGGTGTCCATATGTGGAGTGAGTATTGACACACTCACTTGGGAGTCTTTTGTAGCCCAATTTTGAGAGAGGTATCTCTTTGAGCATTTCAGATAGAGACAGATAGGGGAGTTCCATGATCTCCAATAGAGAGGCCTCACAGTGGCCTAGTATGAGAGTCAGTTTCTTGAGCTCCTTCCCTATGTTGATTACATGAAGGATGACAAACTGTGTATCCATTATTTCATTAAGGGACTTAATATGTCTCTTCAGAGCACAGTACGCCTAGCCTTTCCTACCACTTTTAGAGAGGCAATTGAGATGACACTTGTAGCCGAGGATATCCGTACTAGATAGGAGTCTTGAGATCGGTCTCAGCACTAAAACACCTCCTCCCAATAGTTAGGATAGCAGAGACCCCCTTGGAAAGGGAAACAGAATCACTCAGCAGGATCCTTTAAGGGTCAACAGTCTCAGCAGTAGAGATCTCAGTAGGATTCTAGATAGAGGCATTCACAGGGTTATCAGGGCTCTAAGCCCAAACAGTGGCAGTCTCAGGGTCCTAGACAAGATCAGAGGACACGGACCCCTCAGGCACAGCTAGCTAGGACTCAATAGTCCTCTAGGGGTGGATACAGTGGTTCTAGTAAGACCGAAGGGTCACAGTAGCCTAGGACATAGGGAGTACAGATTTAGACTCGAGGGCCATGATACACTTGCGGTGGTATGGGTCATATAGCGAGAGAGTGCCCATAAGGAGAGTCAGCTAGTGGTCAGAGAGGGGCTATCTTAGAGCCTATAGTTGGAGATATGGGTAGATCCCATAGATTTTTTATAGCGGTTAATAACCGCCAAGCCCAGCACCAGGCCACGGTCATAGAGGCCATAGGTATGATTCAGGGTATCAGTGTTTCTATCTTATTTGATTCAAGAGCCACAGACTCCTTTATATCTCTCTATGTAGTGGAGTGTTGTGGGTTGGTGGTAGTTAGAAAGGATGTCAGTTGGGAAGTCGAGTTAGCTTCAGAAGCTAGGGTGTCTATTAGTTCCTTAGTTCGCAGCTGTCAGATTCAGATTGGAGACTTGATCATGATGACTGATCTTCGCATTACCCCTCTAGGTTCTTATGATGCAGTCCTTGGCATGGATTGGCTATATGCCCATAGCACCAAGATGGACTATCGTAAGAAGAGGGTTGAGTGTGTTGATGATCACGGTACTTCTATTGTGATATTTGGGGTACAAAGACCCATATCCCTTCGCATGATTTCCACTATGTAGCTTAGGTGGTGCGTGTGGAAGGGATGCCAGTTATTTTCTGTCACCATTAGTGATAGAGAGGAGGATTCAGAGGGGGAGCCTTCACTTGAGAATTATCCTATTCTTCAAGAGTTTGCAGATGTATTTCCTACTAAGCTACTTAGTATGCCTCCACCTAGGGCAGTTGATTTTCACATACATCTTGTACCAGGAGCCGAGCCCATATCTAGAGCACCTTATAGGATGACCACACATGAGCTCAATGAGCTCAAGATTCAGTTAGAAGAGCTCTTGGAGAAAGGGCATATCCAACCTAGTGTATCACCTTGGGGTGCACCAGTGATTTTTGTGAAGAAGGATGGATCACTTAGATTGTGCATTGATTATTGACAGTTGAATAAAGTAACAATCAAGAACCGATACCCACTCCCTAGGATTGATGATTTGTTTGATCAGTTACAGGATGCCCGAGTGTTCTCGAAGATAGATATGAAGTCAGGGTACCATCATTTATGGATTGTGGTAAGTGATATCCACAAGACTGCTTTTCGCATGAGGTATGGTCACTATGAGTTCACAGTAGTGCCATTTGGCCTCACAAATGTTCCATCTATGTTCATGAGCCTCATAAACAGAGTATTTCGTACATTCTTGGATAAATTTGTGGTAGTGTTCCTTGATGACATTCTGATATATTCTCACAATGAGGAGGAGCATGAGGAGCATCTGAGACAGGTTCTGCAGTGTTTCAAAGAGAATCAGTTATATGGCAGCTTGTCAAAGTGTGCCTTCTTTAGACCCGAGGTGCATTATCTTGGTCATGTTATATCCAGAAATGGGATCTCTATGGACCCATTGAATATTAGAGCCATTATGGATTGGCCAGCACCCACCAGTGTCACTGAGCTCAGGAGCTTTATGGGCTTAGCAGGATATTATAGACGCTTCGTGGCAAGATTTTCTAGATTAGCTCATCCCATCACCTCGCTTCAAAGAAAGGGGAAGAAGTATGAATGGACAAAGAAGTGTGAGAGGGATTTTCAGGAGCTCAAGAGAGCCCTCACTAGTGCACCAATTTTAGCAATGCCAGATCCTTTAGCGGATTTTTTTGTATGTATGGATGCTTCATTGGATGGTAATGGAGCCGTCCTTATGCAGGAGGGTCATCCTATAGCTTTCGAGTCTAGGAAGCTAAAGACTCACGAGCTTAATTATCCCATTCATGACCTAGAACTCATAGTGGTGGTTCATGCCTTAGTGAGATGGTGACACTTCCTTCTAGGTCACCGATTTTAGCCTCATTCAGATCACTAGAGCCTACAGTATATCTTTACATAGCCCAATCTTAATGCTAGGTAGAGGAGATGGATGGAGTTTTTATGTGAGTATGATTTTGATGTTCATTACATCAAGGGGAAGGAGAATGTAGTTGCAGATGCCTTGAGTAGGAGGCAGCATGAGCTCTCATCTATGACTTCTTGTAAAAAATTTAGGGAGCACATTTTGCATCACTTTCCTGAGGATGGATTATATGTGGAGGTTTTTCAGTTTATCCATTCTCAGAGACCACTTGAGGGGAGATTTCTAGAGTATTCTTTAGAGTCTGATGGACTTCTACGTCATAGGGGATGCATCTATGTATCTTCTACAAGTGACTTGAGAGAGTTCGTTGTACTTGAGGCTCACATAGCACCTTATGCAGCTCATCTGGGAGTTAAGAAGTTGCATGCCGATCTAAGATAGTTGTATCAATTGTCAGGCATGAGGTTGCAGATTATCAACATAGTTCCTAGATGCCTAGAGTGCCAGAGAGTGAAGGCAGAACACAGTCATCCAGGTTGGCTCCTGCAGCCACATGAGATTTCCAAGTGGAAGTGGGATACTATATCTATAAACTTTATTGTTGGTCTCCCTATGTCTTCTTTCCTCCATGATGCCACCTTGGTGACAATCGACATGTTGACCAAGGTTGCCCACTTCTCACCCGTGCGTACTACATTCACAGCACGAGACGTAGCCCAGGTATTTTTGCAAGATATTGTCAGACTTCATGGCATTCCCTATAAGATCATCTTTGATAGAGACTCCTTGTTCACATCAACTTTTTGGAGAGAGTTACAGGCAATGTTGGGCACTAGACTAAATTTCAGTACAACATATCACCCTCAAATAGATGGATAGACAGAAAGGGTTAACCAGGTGTTAGAGGGTATGTTATGTATGTATGTGCTAGACCATCAAGTTAAGTGGGAGGAATACCTACATCTGGTTGAGTTCGCCTATAATAATGGGCATCATTCTTCTATAGGTATGTCTCCATATCAGGCCTTGTACGGTAGACCATGCAGGACACCACTGAGTTGGGACAGGATTGAGTATAGAGTATCTATTAGACCCCAGTTGGTCAAGGATATGGAGCAGCAAGTAGTATTGATTAGACAGTGTCTTAGAGAGGCTCAAGACCTATAAAAAAAGTATGCAGATGCGAAGTGGGTTGATCGTGAGTATATGGTTGTAGATAGGGTCTTTTTGAGAGTTTGACCGCATAAGAGTCAAATCCATTTTGGAAAGGGCTCTAAGTTAGCGTCTTGCTTTGTTGGACCTTTTGATATATTGGAGAGGATAGGACTAGTTGCCTACCATCTAGCCTTGCCACCCAGCATGTCACACATCCACGATGTGTTTCATGTATCTATGTTATGAAAATATGTTTATGATGAGTCTCATGTGCTAGATTGGGATTCCTTGCAGGTGGAGTCAGACGAACAGCTGGCACTAGAGCCCATTCATATTATAGTCCGACGGACCCTTGCACTTTGAGGCCGAGAGCTAGACCAGGTTAGGGTCAAGTGGGATTGTTATGATGAGGTCACGGCTTCATGGGAGGATGCAGCACAGATGAGATCTCAGTACCCATATATTTTTTATGAACTCCAGGAGGAAGTTCATGCCTAGTGGGGGAGGATGTGAGGTCTCACCCCGACCCATCATAGCTCAGTTGATACACTTATTTTGATATATTGATACACTTTTTGATTATCCTGACAGAGACTTGAGATATTATGTTTATGATGATGATTATATTGTATGGAATTATATTTTGATATGGATTAGACCTAGAACATGTGGTTGGTTTTGATTATATATGTTAGATAAGTGAATTGGTGAGAAGATCGAATCATGATTAGACTTGATTATTTCATGGATGTTATGTCATGATGATTATGGAATTATTATGTTTTAAACATTTCTGTATGAAGATTGCAATTAGGAATTTAATTTTGCTATTGATTAATGTTGCTAATTATGACTTGAAAATGTATATTACATACGATTTTATTATCTTGGACTATTGATGCTCGAGTTTAGTGTGAAGGAAAGAGAACCATGGAATTATTCAGAGAATCAGGGCTAAACACATGTGAATTGAGTAAGCCAAGGTTTAATCTAATAAGGGGTTGAAACCTCGTTGTGATGTGATCTTTTTTGTAAATGTAATATGAATGTATGTTAATAGTTTAAATTCATGTTGTTGTTTGGACATGTCATTGTGAATGTGATGTGTATTTTTTTGGTGTCACTT
Organism: Thuja plicata; assembly: GCA_018584345.1. NCBI lineage: Eukaryota > Viridiplantae > Streptophyta > Pinopsida > Cupressales > Cupressaceae > Thuja > Thuja plicata. Next base: position 1,044,693 of record MU225122.1, read on the forward strand.
GACACTTGTATCATCTATGTGCATGGTGACATGTCAAATTAGGGCTTGGGAAAGAATCACCGAACCTTTTAGGATGTTATATTAATCCCACTTGCATATAGATGTCTTGTAGGGATCACATCAAGTTGGAACTCAGATTTGAACTTTAAGCGTACTTTGGAGGAGTCAAAAGTGACCCTATAGTGTATTTTTGGCCAAAATTAGTTAACCCTAATGGGGTACCATAGGTTAGGGCTAGTTTTTACCTATGGGGAAAACCTAGATCACCATTATGGCTCTCCAAAATGCCTACTTTTCAGAAGTGGCGAAATTGGAGATGGCCACATGCATCTAACTTATCTCACACTCCTTACTAAACTCACAAGTAAGAAAGGAGACAAGAGGTAAGAAAAAAAGACTAGAGGTCATGTATCATTAATTTCTAGGTCTTGAGTACACTTCTAGGGGTATTTATAGAGGGTTTGGAGAAATTTAGTGGGTGTTCACCCACTCTCTAATTTTAGAGACAATTAGGGTTGGAGGAAGGAGAGGGGAAAGGATAAGGGCTTCTTCTCAACTAGATTATTGCCATTTTTCTTGGACCAAGGTTGGTGGATTCTTGCCATGAAGAAATACTCTTTCATTTAGATTTGTATGTTATTATTTTATGAAGATGTAAATCTTGTATGGTGTTCATATATGTAAATCTTGTATAGTGTTGTTGTATGTAGATTTTTTTGTTATGTGTTGGGTTGGAAATGCACTTGGATTTTGTTTCACTTCTTGCTCTTTTGGATTGGGAGTATTGTTCATGGGAGTTTAAGGCATTACTCACCCTTTGGGAAGGGAAGAAGTGGCCTTGGGTGAAGGGGTTAGTTGGGCTCTCCATTGTAGTGAGAGTCTCTTCTCTTGGAGAAGAGGGATAATTTCATGGAGTATGGGCTCCATGAAGTCATGTTGTAAATATTGTTTTGGTATAAAAATGACCAAATGTATATATGGAAGGAATGTCCATGTAACCTTGGAAAGGCATGGAAGGACTCTTGTTGAGAAATTTGAAAATGTAATGGCATTCTCCTCTTTGAAAAATCCCACCTTCACCCTATTTCAATGGGTTTGGAAAACTCATTTGTGAAGCCTTGGTTGGGATTTAATTGTTGTGTTGTGCATATATGTTAGTTGTGATAATTGGGATGTGTTATCTTGTTTAGCCTTGGTTCTCCAAGCTCGAGGGTGGTCTCCTTGATACCTTGGTTGGGAGGTGAGCTTCTCATGGTTCCCCTCATGTATTTGCAGGTTTGAAGCCAAGTAGATTGTGGAAAAGCTTGGGATAAATCTCTATTTTTTGTGTAGTTGTGTGAGAGCAATTTTAGTGTTGTATGATTACTCCTTTGTATTGAGATTTATTTCTTGTGGAGTCATGAAATGTCCATATTTTAAAGCTTTATCAAGTCAATGTGTAGAGCTCTTATTCATTATGTAATATATTCATTAAAGGATGTAAAGCAATGTAATGGTCTTTCATAGTATATATAATCTTGTGGAATTATGTTATTGTTCCTCATAATGTAATTGATTGCAAGTTTTCAAGTAAAAAAAAAACCACTTCATTCTTCTTTGGAAATCTACATTTAATTTCAGTAGGTTCAATACTCGCTTTAAAATCTCTATTAGAACTTCCATTTTTTGAGAAGAAAAGATAAACATGAAACATTATTAAATCAACAAGTTAGTTATTAAAGTAAAAAGAAAATCAACTAATAACAATGTCCAAGTATAGTTCATTTAGTATATTGTTCTAATAGAATAAATCAAATGCATACATTTAACTCCAATAATGTAACCATGAAATCAATATGAAAGAGCTAAAACCAAATTAGACCCATGACATTTTCTAGATTTTAGAGCAAAAAAATGCTCTCTGGAGTTTGTATGGGAAGAGAAATAATTCTCCCTACCACAGAGAATATTCCCTTCCCAAGATGCCCTTCATAATTAAAATTAGCATCCTAATCCCCTAACATAATATTGTAGTTAAATACTAAATTAATTTTACATTACCTTTATGCGCATCCCCGTGGGCCCCACATACTTATGTTGAAAGAAGATTTTTAAAACAAAAAAAAAATGATATACTACTTGGTTTTTGCACCCATTTCCCCATATCAAGCGAAATCCTTCCTTGGTTGACTTTTAATTTTAGTTTATGCACTTTGTAAGGAAGATTTGAGGTGGTCCCCACCTCCACCTTGGTACCAACAAATGCTTTGTTTAAAAAGGCTCTTCTCCATGTAAACGCATGCCACTTTTTTTAATAGATTGGGATTTCAAATTCCTCCCCCCCTCCCCCCCACCCACTTGGTAGGTGGACCATGGGGATAAGAGGGGGTGATGTGATAGGCTAGAAGATAGGTGAGGTGATAGGTTAGTAGATAGGTGGATAGCTTAGTAAGTTAGTTAGTAGGTAGTTGATAGATTAGACTAGTAGGGTTAGTTAGATTAGTGCTTAGCATTGATAGTTAATAGGTTTAATATCATA
>MU225122.1:1047260-1065642 GCA_018584345.1 Thuja plicata
TGAACAACTTATTTTAATAGTAGTTTATTCTATCCAATGGGTGAATATTTAAAATGAATCATTGATATTAATAAGTTTAAATTAGTTAAATGGGGTTAATTTCTTATTGTTTTATTTAAATCATATAATTTTTTTTAGATATAGTTTTATTTAATGGTGTAGTTAATTATTAGATTAAAAGATGTAGTTTTTATGTAATATGTATAGGTAGGCCAATTTGTTAATGAATTTATACTTGAACTAATTGCCCAGTTAGAATAATAATTTAGTAATTCATATTGTTAATGGAAATTGAATAGTCTATTGGAGAAATAGATTTATTCGAGTAATTTAAAATGAATAGTTAGTTGTTAATGCAATTATTTATAGAGGCTAAATTGATTTCCTACTAGGGGTAATTTAATTTTTTTTTTTTATTTAAGGATAATTTAAATTTTATTAGGGAATTAATGTATTAGGATTGCATATATTTTTATAAGGGGAGGATTTAATTAGAATTGATACTAGTAAGTTAGGAAATTAGATTAGATTATGATTATTGGATTTAAATTAATAGTTTATTGGTATGGTGAATTTGTTATTAAATTTTAATTATGTCGAATGGAAAATGTTTCATGTATAATTGTTTAAAAGGGGAGTAGAATTTAATTAGTCCTTTATTAGTGGATATTTCATTATATATGTTTAAGTGGGTCTAGGGGAAGTTAAGAAAGGTTAAACGTTTTAATTCTCAAAATTGATTTAGTTCCTTCTTATTAAGTTAACTAATGTGTGTGAAATAGTTATATCGGGGTTGTTTATAGATGTTAGTAGTTAATGTCGAAAGATAATTAGTATTAGTTTTAAATGGATTAGTTGTAATCAAGGTTAAGAAATCAAAGTGAATACTAGGTCAACCTAATTCAACACACGACCCTATCAACTAAATTATCATCATGATACTATACGTGGTTAAACATGAATCCATAGTTAATTAAACTTGACCCAAGAGTTCATGCAACCCATACAACAAGTTGATGCTCCAACTTTGCATCTGTATGTGGTGTAACCCTAATTCAATCTATGATTATACCTTGCAACTCAAAGTTTGACTTCACCATGTTAGCACCTTTCCTCAACATATCCATTGTTAGTTGTATGTACTTGTGCTTTTTTTAAATAAAAAAAATTCTGTGTGTTTTGCCCTAGTTTTGGGCATGACAACTAAACCAACACTCACACTTGATCAAAAGATTAAAGAACTTAAAGAAGGAAGAGCTATGAGTTCTTTAAATTCACTGAATTATGCTTCTAGGACCAAGGAAGAAAAGAAGAAGATTGAAGAAGCAGTGGTGGAGAAGATGGGAAAATGGAAATATGACCCCTCCGAGCTGAAGAATTATATGACTAAAGACCTATTCAAGGCAGTCTCCATTCCCTGGAACAATGCAGTCCAAACTAAAATGGACATAAGGGAATAGACACTGAAGAAATTTATGCCTACAATGAAGGGCAAAGAAGTAAAAGAATCCTTGAGCAAATATGAGAATAATCACACCCCCAGATTTAGGGCATTCCAAATATTGAACAAAAACATAGAATATATAGTCCAGCATGCCACATTAGTGTGGAAGTTAATATTTGAGATGAAAGAAGATAATGAGGTAGAAGTACCGAATACAGACCCTCCTAAATAGGTAAATGATGATACATTACCCAAGGTACAGACCATTGAGGAGTCAAATGCTGAGAAGATTACAGTTGAGGTAATGGCATCATTACCCCAATCTCCTATCTAGAATATAGTACATCCAAGCAAGGAAAAGGTTGCAGAATCCACATCTGAACATGTAGTAACCGAGCAACAGGCTCCACTTACTAATGAGCCAAGCACACCAAATTCGTAGAAAGATAAGGTAGATATTTCTACTGCTAGTATTGACTCATGAGTTAATATTGATTCAACAATTGGTACTGTAAAGGTCAATGACCTAATTGTAATGAATACTAAAGAAAAGGATGAGGAAGGTAAAGGAAAAGAAATTGTCCCTTCACCGAGTCCTAAGACAAAAGGAAAATAAAAAGAAGTATTTACTAATGAGACAGATTTTGATAAAGAAATTATGATTCCAAATTGGGATCAATCCAACTTATCTGTAGAGAAAATGGATATTCTAGGAGAACTATGGGAGAAAAGAGCTACACAGCAGAAGCTCCGAAAGGAAAGAGAAAGGAATAAAGTACTTGAAGATGTTAAAGGCATATTTGTAGATGCATTTCAGATTGAAGTAAATGAGAGTGACTCAATAATGGACCAACTTGTTGACATTGTCCACAAGTTCAACACAGATATGAATGGTCAAGAGAAGTTACTCGAGAAGGAAAAAAAGAAATTTGAGAACAGGGTTCTAGAAAATATTGCAAAGAAGATTAGAATTGACCAGGTGCAGCTTAAAAATATCATCAGCACTATAGAAACCACCATGAAAAATGTGGTAGCATTGTTTGTAAAGTTCAATGACAACTCTAACTTTATTGTGGAGATCAAGAACAAGATAGTGAAGATTGATGCAGACATGAAGGAAAGTGCAAGATAGTTAGCACTTGACCTGAGCACCAGTTCCGCTCACTTCATGAAGATCAAGTATCTTACTAATCTATAGGTTGAATTGTTGAGAGAAGAAGCAAGGACCAAAGAATCACTTATAGAAATCCAGAGCCAACTTCTACCACACATGGATGGGATGTAGAAATGCATAAAACATGCAAAGACACTCATCCATGACACCAAATTATCAGTTGTTGAGCTAATGATAGAGTTGTCTACAGAGCTACAAGTTGAACTGCACATCATGAAGGTGCTATAGGACAATTGGGACAACACTTTGTCTCAGATTTTGAAGGTACATAGTGATTTCCTATTCTACTTTGGAATAACCTTATAAATATCACTTTTGGCATTTTTGTCAAAAACAAGGGGGAAATATCATTATTTTGTAATTAAGGGAAAATATATTTGAGGAAACACATGTATAGTGGAACAATGTAGAAAATATACTATACAAAAATAATTTTGAAAAACACAAAAATAGAGTCAGTTGGACCTGAGCAACAGAAGCAGTGTCAAAACCTGAGCAGACAGTAAGTGGGAGTTTTGACATATCAGACACAGAATTTAATGATAAGTGTTTTTGTCACTAATGCCAAAGGGGGAGATTGTAGACCTTATGGAAAGACATATTTTCAATTAGTGTCAAAACACTTAGTCAACTAGTGTCGATCGAGCCAGCAAGCATTATGCAAAGTCCTGAGTGATCAACATTGCCTGAGTGTTCAGCATCACCCAAGTGATAGTTTATCACCTAAGTAGACTTCTAGACCCGAGTGACAGTTTGAACCCGACCTTGCATATATTGTTAAATATAATTTTGTTTATTACAAGCTAACTTACATAGTTATTTGTTGGATAAAGATATATATGTAAGATAGTTTGTTTTATCCAATGTGTATGTAAGAAAAGAATAAGTGAGAATGTATGCATAAGTGTAAAGGCATGTGAATGGCATTTTGATTAAGAGAATAAATATTCAGGACAACAGAGTCTCATCTATCACATTTAGGTGATCAGTTATATTCAGAAAGATCTTATTCAACAATCACAGTTGCACAGAGCAGATCATCAACTGGTTCATTCTCACAGGTGGATCAACAAAATCCTTTAACAAGGTGGACCTAATAGTCCTTTCTTTAAATCTCTTAATACAGTTGCATTACTTATTGTATTGTACAAAATCCTTTAACAAGGTAGACCTAACAGTCCCTTTTATGCTCCTAACAGGGCAGACCATCAAAAGTGGTTATTGTAAGCTCTAACAGGCTAAATTTATACTGTAGTACTAAATCTTGTGGGTATCATCCCCACCCTAGTTTTACTTTCTTTTGGAAGGTTTCTGGGTAACCAAATATTATGTTATGTGTTGTGTATGAATATTTACTTTCAAGTACCATGCATGCAAACAAATAAGTTAATCTAATTGTGGATTAAGTTTTATTGGTTCTTGATTCACCCCNCTTCCCCCCCCCCCCCCCCCCAGTCACTAGGCACATCATATATTTCCAACACTATCTTCTTACCATTTGACGAGCAGCGACCTAAGAAGATCAGAGAGCAAAGAGATTCAAACTATCTAGAAATTACCTTGCGTGATCGATCGAAGTGAATACTTGAAAATTAGCAAGTGAAAGACCTAGGTATAAATTCAAGAAACATCCTTTTAAATCCTATGAAGAAGACCCTGAAGGAGCATTTTCCCAAAAACCTCATGACGTCTTGCATGTTGAAGACATTAGGGTAAATATTCATTGCAAGTATGACATATTAGGTATCGATGACATTTCTATTGAAATGGAATACATTACTGATAATGGCATTATCCTAGATGAATTCAAACATGTTAATGAGTTAAATATTATGAAAATTCTAGATTTACACAAATTCATCGAAGAAGAATGGTTTAAGATATTATTGAGTAGAGTAGATGACCAGTTTATTTGGATACATGAACAACCTATGAAGATATGTAGTGAATTGATACATGAGATTACTGGACTAGACAACACTAGAATCATCCCTATGATAGAGAAACATGTTAAGAATAAATTTGAACCCTAACACACTTGAAATGGGATAGGCTACCTATGACAGTGAATGACATCTTTTAGCAGGATGTGAGATTGATTAATATGTTACTTGGTTACAAATTATACTATAGTAGTAGACCTAATTCTCTATGTGCTAGATTCATTATGATGGCCTATAGAGTGGTGAATGAAAACACAAAGTATAACCTATGTGAAGTGTTGGCGTAATAGCTTTTGGAGAATGTGAAGTTGATAAAGAAAGAAAAATCCATAACCTTAAAATTTGGTTCACTTTTAATGCACATGTACATACACATTAAGCACAAATTTCCAGGAATGCACCCTAGTGGTTGGAGAAAAGGGATACTTACTGGTATTCAGATTTCATAGAGTTATCAAAGACAAAACAACACATGGGTTTATGGAGAACTATTTGGAATGATTAAGATTCTGCATAGGCATATGAAAGAAAGACATAGGATCCCTGAAGACTTAGTTGAAAAATACAAGGATACAATTTGTTTCATGGTTGAAACCAATTGTGTGTGCTTTGAGGCAGTTGTTCAAAGGAAGAAATGGTGTTATCCTATGGGATATGAAGTGAGTTCATAAATACTAACTATGCAGATCAAACATGTTCTGGCATCTAAGGTAGATACATGAGAAGAGATGGGGTACTTATGAAGAAAAATCAGCTGAAGTGAGAGAAGAACAGACCAGAGTCTTGAGGAAAAGAAAAGTGGAGAACATCATTCATGAATGTGGAGTTAAGGAAGGATTTACTAAGGAATAATTGAGGGAAGTAAAGAGGAAATTAGCAGAATGATCTTCTGGATTGGCAAGTGTTAGTACTTCAGCCCTTCCACATCCTGAAGTTGTGATGACAACTACTGCACCTACTAAATTTATTGATGTAGACACCCCTTCATCATCTTTAAAGACCTTGCTGGCAGTAAAATTGGTTCCTAGAACAAACACCAGATCCTCCAAATAGAAATCACCACCTAAAGAACAGAGGACTGAGAGAGAAGAGAAGAAATCTTAAAGTGATAGACAAGTATGGAAGCCTGACTTGAAAATGATTGAGAAGAGAGCTATTAAGCAGGGAAAGCTAGTTACAATAGACAAATACTATGACAGGTATGAGGAATCTAATAGAATTAAGATTGAAGATATATTAGTAAATCATTTACTTGTTTTCAAGAAAAATTATTGGAGATTGAGGGTAGTGTACCTGAAAATTTGTATGGAAAATTGGAAATAAGAAAATAGATAGCATACATTGAAGATGAGTATATTAGGATTCAAGTGATTGATAAAATGTTTCCTTTGATATCTATGTAAGAGAGAGATAGAATATTCAAAGAACTAAAACCTTTATTGAGGATAAATACAAGGTTAATGAAAATCATGGCAAGAAAGTATGAAGATGTTACTGAAGAGACTGAGAAAGTAATGGATCAAATACTTATGTCTACTATTCTTGAGAAGACCACCTCCTAAGACTCCAATGCCTACACCCTTAGGAATGGGAGAGAGTTCTAAAGTATCTAAAGCATGATTTGAGTAGAGCGAAGATGAAATGCAACCAGATTTCTATGTTTCTGGTGTGCCTGTAACACTTGACACTTCTCGTGATGAGAAGGACCCTTTAGAAGGAAACATTGATAGTACTATGGCTGAAGAGGTAGAACAGAAAGAGGAAGTACAGAAAGAAATGAAGCAGGAATAAGAAGAAAAAGATGAAGTCAAGACTAAGATAAACACATCTTCTATCCTAATGTTAGAAAGCAAAGAAAAACCTATAGATGTTGATGTTGATTGCATGGATGAGGATGAGTTGGTGAGCTTAGCTTTCACCGCACTTACTAAAGAAAAAGAGAGATCAGAGGATAAGAGTGACAAGAAGACTAAGGTAATATCCAGGGCAATTGATACTATGAGTAAATTTCTTCTAGTACATATTTTTTTCTAGAGGAGAGATGATATAGAGAACTTGAAGATGACGCTTGATGAGTTTGATGGTCACTATGAGAACCTAGTGAAGATTGTTGGAGATAAGGAAGAGAAGAGCTACTTAGAGAATAGACTGATTGAAGTTTTCCAGTCTATTTCATGGGACTTGGACATTCTGAGAACTGTTACAACAAATGCTAAGAGTTGTTTTGCACATGGAAGGAAACTATTAAGTTATTGCATGAACCCAATCAGACATGTTCAGAACATCAAGGACATTATTGCTAATGATAGGGAAACCTTGAACAGTATGATGGACAGTTGTGAGACCTCCTCACAATCTATGATGGAGATGGAAAGCGAAGTAACAAGAATTTTGGATAAGCTAAATCTGTTGGATATTGAGAAAGGGAGAGTCATGACAAGGTTTGGTTTGCTAAAGAGTTTAATCACTCCTAAGCTATCAATTCTTGAAACCCACCTATCTGACATGGAGAAGACCGCAGAAGAATTATCAAAATCTATGCCCATAGAGTTGAAAGTAGCAGAGACAACATCATTTTCACTAAATGGACTAATTCATGTTATTCAGCTATTGATTAATTCATGGAGTGCAGAAGTGAAGATCTTGGAAGATTCTTTTCAAGATATTCTGAAAATGGTGAGCAAGCACTAGTATTATTACTTTGTGTGCACCTTTATCGTTTTTTTCAAAGGGGGGAAGAGAAGAGAAGAAAAAATGAAATTAAAAAATGAATAGAGAAGAGAGAAAAAGTAAAATGAATAAGGGAGAAGAAGAAGAAATACAGAGGAGACAGTTTTTGTTTTTGTTGGAACACTTAGTCAATTTCTGTTAAGTGTTGCCATCAATGCCAAAGGGAGATATTATTGGAAGGTGATCAATTTTGTGTGTTATGATTCAATTTTTGGTTTTCATTTATGAAAACACATTTTTCATATTGATCGATTGATCTAGAGTTAAGTTTTGGTGATTCTATTTTGGAATCGACTAAGTACAGAGCAGAAATATAGAGGTATTCTGGGTATCAAAGATTGAGATTGGTGAGTTAAGATGAGTGAGATTAGAGGGAGATAATATGGGGTATGTACAATCTACATTTAAGATCAATTTTATTTTGGTAAAGTTTACATAGAGTTACAATAAAATGAAGACATGCGACAGCAGCAGAACAGTGATACAGAGCAGTTGAACTGAAGCGATGATTTGGGGAGTATGATGTGGACTCCTGGAAAGATAAGATAGATTATGATTGTTGATATTCTATATTTTGATTATCTAAGAGTGCTGACTATCTATTTGATATTTAATTTATTAATTATATTTTGTATTGAGAGTCGACTATGTAATAATTGGTTAAGAGAGCCGACTTGGTAAAGATAAGGATATATATATATATATATATATATATATATATATGAAGGCTTTTGTTGAGAGAAGTATGCTGGTAGAATATGTGACATGAGATATGTGAATGGTAGAGAAGAGGGTTGACAGAGATCATTGAAGAGCTATGACTGGAACTATCTAAGCATTGAAGATGTTTGTTTTGTTCATTACTGAGAATACTTTGTAATAGAAATATATTGTAAGAGTTGTAAGCTCAGTTAGCCCCTAACAGGGTGTTGTATACCTTTAACAAGGTTGTTATTCCTTTAACAAGTAAATGTACTATGTAATATTCAGCTCCTAACAGGACTAGGTCTCCTAATAGGGTCAATATACTTTAGTGCATGCTTGTAGGTACCATCCCCACTGGGGTTTTCCCTCGGCCAGGGTTTTCTTGACAAAAAATAATGGTGTTAAGAGTACTATGTTATTTTTTTATGTTCCTTTTATTTTAGTATGCTTATGGTTAATGTTGAATTGGTTTAAAGTTTATTTTAAGTGATGTAATATTGATTCACCCCCCCTCTCAGTATCACTTAATCCTAACAATTACTATGCATAGTTCTATTATTAGTGAATTCAATAATAGTACTTTCTATTTTGTTGATCAAACATGTATGGTCCATTTTAGAGTCTTGGAAAATTTGTCTATTCCTTTCTTTCCATAATTCCCAAAGGGTAATAGAAGGAGCCAAAATACATATCAAGCTATATATGCTATCTTTATACAGAGATGGCTAAGAGAGAATAAAATTTGAGATGGATTGAGGGAAAGCAGATTGTCATCCCAATTTACTACAAAGCTAGTTCCACACCTACCTAGATAAGGAACATCCCAAGAAGAATGTGATCCACCATTTCTTCCTGTTGTTCACAAAGAGGACACCTACTCAAGCCATCGAAACCCATGTTTTGAAAATGATCGGACGTAAGAATCTTTCTATTCCATACTAACCAAGCAAAAAATCCCGCTTTGGGCAAAAACTCATCACCCAATAGAAGGGTATAAGGGGAATTATCTTTTTGAAACACTAATTTGGATCTTAGGTAATTATAGCCATCCTTAATTTTATAAATGCCACTCTTATTACCATCCCAAATTAATTTGTTTGAGTTTTTATGGAAAGATAGTTTTCTTGAATTCAAGACAGATCTAAGGCTTTCTTCTTTCGCACTTGGAATATTCAAGAGACTTCTATCCTTCCACTACCAACCCCTATCCTTATCTATAGTTATATAGTCTCTAACTTTCGTTCCCCAGATATTATAAAATGGGTTTGGATTGGGCCCAAGAACCTAGCATATTTAAGGCTTTATATCCCTCCCAATAATATGACCAAAAGAGGGCATCCTCACCTAAACCTAGGTTCTAGGTGAGCTTTTCTTGAATAATGAATCTAAAATCTAGCATGAAGTTCCAAATTTGAGAGCCTCTAGGAGGATTCTTTTCGCGGAATATATTAATAGGAGTTGGTTGATTTAAGTATTTTTGAGATAGGATTCTAAGCCATTTGAGGTTAGGATTATTAAACATTTTCCAAACTAATTTAGCCCCAAAGGCTTTTCTTTGGATCTTTAAATCTTTGATTCCAGCTCCCCCTTCCATTTTAGGTCTGCATACTTTATCCCATGCTATTAGGGAGATTTTTTGTTTTTCTCCTGAACCCTGCCAAAAGAAATTTCTCAGTATTTTATTTAGTTCATTTCTTTGATTAACAGGAAGATCTAAAAAAGCAAGTTGGTATAAAGGAATAGAAAATAGGACTGATTGTACCATTATGGCTCTCCCTGCTGCTGATAACCACTTACCTTTCCAAGAAGACATTTTACCTCTAATTTTTTCTAAAGTTTGATTCCATAGTGAAGAAGACCTAGAGCCTAGATCTAAATAAATCCCCAAATATTTACATGGAAGGTTCCCTTTTTTAAATTTCATAATCTTAATGATTTCCTGTTCGAGATCAGGAGGAGAATTAAAAAAGAAGATCTTTGACTTCTCCTTATTAATTTTCTGGCCAGAGGCTAAATAATATTGGTCCAGAATCACTTTGAATTCTCTAGCCTCCCTAATAGATCTAATGCCATAGAGAATAGTATCATCAAAAAATTGTTGATGTGTTGTTGACTCCACATCCTTCATAATTTGAATGCCCTAGATTTTATTATCACATTTTTCTTTGTTAATAGTCCTACCTAGAGCATCAGCCATAATGATAAAGAGGAAAGGAGATATAGGATCACCGTGATGGATGCCTCAATTAATTTCAAAGAATCCCTTGGGGGAACCATTAACAATCACTGATAGTTTGGGTTGAAATACAAGCATAGATCAATTTTACCCATTTATTTGCAAAACCAAAGACAAAAAGGCATTTCATTAAAAAGGACTAGTCCACCTTATCATAAGCTTTTTTAATGCCTAATTTAATAAGCATACTAGGTTTTTTGTTCAAATTTATTGAGTGTATAGCTCATGGGCAATAATAATACCATCATAAATTGATCTTCCTAGGACAAAACCATATTGTTCATCGCTAATAATACACTCAGAAAGAGATTGAAGTCTACTTGCCATTATTTTAGAGAAAAGTTTATATAAAGTATTGCATAATGCTATAGGTCTATAATCACTAAAGGTTTCTGGTTTCTCTATTTTGGGAATAAGAGCTAAGAAAGTGTTGTTTACTTCCTTTAAGAAGTTCCCAGAGTTCCTGATACCGTCTAAGGCATCTGTAACTTCATCCCCTATAAAAATCCAACATTTCTGAAAGAAGCATGTAGGGAAGCCATCCAGACCAGGGGATTTGTTAGGGTTCATCTTATTAAGGGTATTCTCCACTTCATCTTTTATAATTCTTACTAAAAGTTGCTTATTTTTCTCTTCTGAATTGAGTTTAGGAATTTTTTGCTAAGATATTTTCTTGACTCGCTAAAGTTGGAGTCAGGTTAGATTGGTAAATATCTTTGAAGAAATTAATTGCCTCATTAGCAATATCCAAAGGCTACTCAACCAGCTAGTTTTTCATGCCCCTAATGGAAGTAATTATATTTGTACACCTATGCTATTTGGTACTATTATGGAAGAATTTAGTATTTCTCTCTCCTTCAGCCAACCACATTTCGCAGGACTTTAGATGCCAAATTATTTCCTCCTTGTCCAACAATTCCTCATATTGTTTTATCAGATATTTTTCTTCCTCATATAGGGTATAATTCATACCATACACGAGGACTTTTTCCTTAAGAGATTTCAATTTTCCTTTGAGAATGCCTTTGTTTTCAAAGATGTTTCCAAATTTTGTTTTATTCCAGGTTTTTAATTCTTGCTTAATAATTTTAAGTTTGTTAACTACCTGATACAATTTTGAACCCAAGACATCTATCTCTATCCATAAACTCTTTATCATTTCTAAAAATCCCTCATCCTTAAGCCACATCTGTTCAAATTTAAAGGGAAAGTTCTCCGGGCTCTTATCTTTTAGTATTTTAAGTTCTACCGGGAAATTATTAGAACCAGAAAAGGGTAAAAATTTCACAGATAATGTAAAGGGAAGCACATCTAAGTTCCCTCGCAAGAATAATCTGTCCAATTTTTCAGCTATAAAACTAAATCCTTTACGTCTATTATTCAAAGTAAAACAATCATCTGAAGTAGCTATATTCATAAGACTATTTCTATCTATCCACTCATTAAAATCCCTAGCTTCTCTAGAGAGTGGAACAGAACCACCTCTTTTCCCATACTCTTTTGTTATAGTGTTAAAATCACCACCAATTATAATAATGTCATTACTAAATTCAAAAAATTTACTTTCAATTTCATACCATACTTTTTCCTTATCAGATTTGAGAATTGGACCATATACATTGAAAATATGAAGGCATAGGTTAGTGCAAAGACAATTAACCATACCACTACACTAGTTAGGATGATCTTCAAGCTCAGAGAGATCAATCGATCTAGGTTCCCAAATAATACCCAAGCTCCAGAGGCACCCATGGTCGAAACACCCCATAGTTCTCTAATATCGAATTTGTTTTTAAGGTCCTTAAGTCCTAATCTATCTAATTTAGTTTCTTACAAAAAGATAAGATCTGAATTACTGGTTGAGATGCAATGTAACAAAATACATTACTTTTTAGGGGCATTAAGACCCCTAACATTCTAGGTTAAGATATTCATGGCGACTTGGGAAGGAAATTCCCCTTCCCAGTATAAAAAAATATCAGTTATTTTGACTTGTCTTATTGCATCCCCTACTTTGGATCTTATTTCTTGGGTTGATTTCCTGCCTCTTTTCTTTAGAGTTCTAGCACAATCAGGATGATCTCTACTTGGCATTGAAGTTTCAATACCTAATATCATGTTTTTTCCTTCATCTTCATCCCCATCCTCATTGATAATAGAATCTATATCGGTAATTGATACAGGGAAATCAGACGACAATAATTCCTTAATCAAGAGTTCCCTTTGATGAATAGCTTCCTCTTCATCACATATTTCATCCATTAGTTCATTTACCACCAATTCACATAAATATTTATAAATTAACCATACTTCTTCTTCTTTCTTATGTTCTAAAATCGGACTAGCTCTAGAATGGGAAGAGAGATGAGACCCTAGGAGAATTCAAGAAGCAAGAGAAGAGATCCTAGACTCTACATTATCTTCCTTCTAAAATAATTTGACATTTTGTACTGGTTCATTAATGCTTGACATCTCAACCTGCTTCGACCTCATCCTATTCTCCGAAGGTAAACCACGGTCTAAAATAGGCGTAGTAATCACATCCACACTAAAGTGTAATGGAAGACTAAGCAAATCCAAATTTAAGCATGAAATACCCCCAGCCAGACTTTCTTCATTTAAACTTGACAATTTATTAGAACCAGGAAGGGGCACATCGAGTTCCCCACTATTTATAGACTTCTCATTTAGAACTATCTCAAAACCTCCTTTATTAATGAAAAAATTAATACTCGCATCATTATTTGTCAAGGGTTTAAGGTCATCAATAATATTATTTTTACTGAGTTTTAGGTTTGAAATAGGAATTTCACAATTTTTCCTGTTAATGTTATCCTGGGCAAACAAAGTCAGAGAATGAAGATCATATGTGGTCTCATTCACATCAAAATCATATTCTATAATACTAGGGTTTATCAATACAGATGTTGATTTACAACAGATCTCTAATGGGGAAAGAACTTTTTTATTTAAATCCATTTGTACAATAATAATATTCTCCGCATAAAGCAGATTCGAATCAACAAACCCTATGGATTTACCTATGCAATTTCCTATCTCTTTCACAAATTCATCTTTAGAGAGATCAATTGGTAAATTTTTAAGAAGAATAGCCTTTTCAACCAATAAATTTTATAGCTTTGACGGATTGCAAAAATGAGTCCATTCTAGGGTAGAGAGACCTATATTTTTAAATTTCAGACATCCCTCAGAAAGTAATTTTTCTTTCAGTTTCTTGTATGAACAATCAACATATAAAAAATTGTCCTGGAGAATGGTTATACTTACCTTTACACATAGTTTTTCTTTTAACCACTTCACAATCTTGCATGTCGAGGTTCTGAAGCCATTCCATCTACAAAAAAAAATGAAAATCGAACACAATTCTTGCATTCCTTTGATCAGCCCATTCTTGATACATAATTTGCAATTATTTTTACCTGATTAGGGTTTGAAGAAATAGCATTTAACCTATTTGATAAATTCACATCCTTTACATAATTAGTACAACAGAATATTTTCTCTTGATCTTTATATATTTTATGAGGGGGAGAATATACATTACCTTTGGGTAGGCCATATTGAAACTTATCCTTACCAACGACATTTATGATGGCTAGTCTGGGGCCTATTGCTATAGATTCATCTTGAATCTACTCTAATTTCTCTCTCTTAGACCTTCTAGGGTATTCTAAACCCTAACCAAGGGAAGTCACTAAGAACTTCACCTCTCCCTCAAGACCCAGTTCCCCACCAACAAGTTATCTCTCCATGCTCACTGAACCTACAAGGGAAGATTCATTCTCTTGGCTAAATCAACTCATTCAGCCAACACTCTCACAACATCTTTCTCCACTTTTCTTCCCTAACCAGACTATCACCAAGCTCGCCTAGGGTAAGAACTCCACCTTCATGTTCAACACCTCTCCTACAAAAACAAAAGATAAAACTATGTACAAGGGCTCCTCTCGAATTCTATCTAGGCACATGGTTCTCACCGTGGATTCAAGAACCTTGAGGAGCCATGAAATATTACTACCCAAAATGGGCCAAGAACTCACAACTTGCAAAAACAAACAAACTAATCTACTTGCACTTGAAACAGACAATGAAACTCAAAAAAAAATACCAAAAAACACACTGCAATTTCTATTAACTTTTTCAATCTCTTACAACACACACACACACTAGAAACAACATGCATCTAGGTATATATCCCACATTTTCCAACAACTTTCACCAACCTCATGAATGCAGGCATGGGCGATCATTAAGAAACCTCCCATCACTTCAAACAAGTGTAATTACCTATTGAAGACAAGGTGACACATAATGAGCCGTTACAATTGACTAGGCTAGTCATAAAAGACAAAGTCATGATTTCCAGGTCATTAACCGACATTATCGAGCATCAAACTAACATTGTTGAGCATTAGACCGAGCGTCGATACAAACAAAACATCAACATTGAGCGCCAGTCGGCAACCCCAACAAATCATCACCGAGAAAACATCCCTGAGAGGCTTAGGGTAACCCGAGCCACATCACCAAGTGATATCACTGAGCAACCTGAGCAACATAGTGTAACCCGAGCACCAGTACTGCCCAAACACCAGTGTAAATTGAGCACTTCATCTTAGTGCTATTTCTCCTCCTTTGGTTACTAGAGCCTTGGTTGGATTTCCATAGGTTTCACACTACCTCAACACATACTGAACTAAAAAACAAAGAAACTAAACAACTATGGTGTTAGTTCACCGAATTGACCTCGGTCATTACAAAAGTGGTAGAACAAAACACCTTATAAACAAATTTCAAACCTAAAATGCTTTCTAACCTAGGTGCTCCTGCACCATAATCCCTTGAATGAGAGAAATCAACTTCCGGGTGATTGGAACAAGTCAGGATCGATGCCTAACTTCTTGAAATTGGCCTCTTGCACCCATGTAGCCTCTGAATCAGCTTGTCATTTCCATTTTACCAGATGTTCCATGTAGGTCTTCCTTCTAGTCTGCTTGGCAACTCTTGAATTTAGAATCTTCTCAGCCTTTGGTTTCGGTGCAACTAGAAGTTTTAGTACTTTGAGATCAATTAAATCATGACCTCCTTTTGGAATTGTTCCTTTATAGGACACCAGATCTGCCACATTGAAAACTAGAGATAATCATATGTCTGCAGGAAGACCAAATTTATAAGCATTATACCAATACTTTTCCAAAATTGTACAAGATCCTATCTTCCTCATCTGAAGCTTACTCAGAATGCCTTTTTGTAGCCTTGCTTTGTTTAGGTGCACCATGACTAAATCTCCAACTTGAAATTGAACATCTCTTTTCTTGGCATCTACCTTCTGCTTGGTGTGAGTTTTACTCTCCACTAATGCTTCCTTCACTGTATCATGGACTTCTTTCATGGATTGAGAAAAATATTCAACATGCCCACTATTTTTTGCATTGCTTCCAAGATCCCTGAGTTCACATATACCCCTGGGATGAATCCCATGGACTCTTTAAAAAGGGCTCTTTCTAGTGGATCTATTGACTGTATCATTATAGGCAAATTCTGCTTGAGCAAGTAACCGATCCCATGATTGCCCATATTCTCTTGTGAGACATCTCAACAGATTTCCTAAACTTCGGTTCACCACTTCAATTTGACCATCGATCTATGGATGATATGTCGAGCTAAAGGAAATATTAGTGCCAAGCTTCTGCCACAAGGTTTTCCAAAAATGACTCATAAACTTAGAGTATTTGTTTGATATAATACTCAAAGGTAATCCATGTATCCTTAATGCTTCTCTAAAGAACATATTTGTTATGTAACATGCATCATGTGTGGTTTTACATGGCACAAAGTGAGCCATCTTGCTGAACCTATCCACAATAACAAAAATATTGTCCATTCCTTGCTTGGTCTTCAGAAGTTCAACTACAAAATCCATACTGAGGCATTCCCAAGGTCTATTTGGGATTGGAAAGGGCTGATACAATCCTACATTGGATGAAATCTCCTTAGCCTTTTGACAGAATATACAAGTCTCTACATATCTCTGGACATCCCTACTCATTTTTGGCCAATAGTAGTACCTCTTGACCAGCTCTAGAGTTTTATTCAACCCAAAATGTCCACTCAATGAACCATTATGCTTCTCTTGTACTAGGTTCTCTCTCATTGAACCTCTCGGTACATAGAGTTTTCCTCCTTTAATAAAAATACCTTCTTGAAGAGTATACTTAGAATACTCACTATGAAAATGGTTTTGAAATTCTTGACATACCTTGTATGCTACTGAAAAGTATTTATCTATTGGATATAGATCCTTGAATCTTTCTATGCCAATGCTTCTTAACCTAACTTATTGTACTGTGAGCAACCTTCTACTCAATGCATCCTCTACCTTGTTCTGTACTCCCTTCTTGTGCTTTATGGTGAAGGTGTAGGCTTGCATATACTCTATCCATTTCATATGCTTATGGCTTAGTTTATCCTGTGAATTCAGAAAACTTAAAGCCTGGTTGTCGGTAAAGACCAAAAATTCTTTGGGAAGGAGATAATGTATCCACTTCCTTAGTGCTTGCACTAATGCATACAATTCCAAATCATATGAGGAATAATTCCCCTTTGAATCATTGAGTATTTCACTGTGAAAAGCAACTGGCTTCCCTTCTTGACTCAAGACTGCACCGCCAACAATATTACTAGCATCACACTCCACAATAAAAAACTTGTTAAAACTAGGAAGCATCAGTATAGGTTGAGTTTCTATCCTCCTCTTCTGACTCTCAAATCCTTTATCAGCCTGCTCATTCCATTGGAACTAGGCTTTCATACCTCCTTTTATGGTATCTAAAATAGGTGCGTTGATTTCACTAAATTGTCTGATGAACTTCCTATAGAACTACGTTAATCCATGGAAGCTTCTTACTTCTATAGCTGACTTTGGTGTAGGCCAATAAAATATTGCTTCCACCTTTCTTTTATCCATCTTCAAGTTACCCTCTGAGATTAAAAAAAAACCTAAGTATGCCAACTCTTGCTTCATGAACTCACTCTTTTCCAAGTTGATTGTCAACTTCTCCTCATGCAATCTTTGCATTACCATTTGCAGATGTCTAAGATGATCCTATTTGGTTTTGATGAACACTAGGATGTCATCTAAGTACACTGCAACACATTTATCAATGAAGTCCTTCAAAACCTCATTCATCAATCTCATAAATGTGCTTGGGGCATTTGACAACCCAAAAGGCATAACAAGTGATTCATAAAGTCCTTCGGTAGTCTTAAAAGAGGTCTTCAACTCATCTCCGCCTTTGATTCTTATCTGATGATATCCACTCTTAAGATCTATTTTGGATTAATATCTAGCTCCACCGAGACAATCCATCAAATCTTCTATCTGTTAGCTCTTTTTCTTGCAACACTTACCTAATGATGACAGTATACCTTGTATACTCAGTTGCAACCTCTTTTAGGCAAGAGAAAGACTAATTTCTAAGGATTGGATAATATCCTTCTTCATTTTTGAGCTCCACAGACTCATGCAGGTTTTACCTTTTAAAGATTACTGATATCTCAGCCTGTATATTTGGTGGATTGTTTCATTCACTGGGTATGAACCAGAAACCTCACTGTAACAACTTATAGAACAATTTGGAGATTGCAATGACTAATTTAAAGTAGATTACTATAAGCCAAGCTATGGTTTTGAGAACATACACCAATGAGTTAAGGATTTGCATCCTTCTTCCTTTTTATTTTAGGAGGGATAACCTAATGATTCACTCTCTAAAGAATCAATAAAGTGGACACTGTCCTGCTGACATAAGTCCTTGATGAGTTCATCTCATATATTTTAGTAACAAGTGTGTTTAGAATAGTTTTGAATGTTTTGAAAACTCAGATGATGATAGATTATCAGACTCAGGTCTAGATCAGTGCCAATCCTTTGGTTTACAGAGTCAAAAGCTTGAAGTTTCACATAAATAAAATATTGTAAGCTGCCTTACAACCTACATGCAATTAGGATAAGTTGTCTTACAAATTATCTGATTACCTCTAAAATACTGTATCAAATCCTTAAATACTGATATGCTTCCTGAAACTACTCACAAAACTTAGTTCTTTACATGAAAGAAACTTGCAAG
>MU225122.1:1069022-1087866 GCA_018584345.1 Thuja plicata
CCCTCATGCATTTCATCTATGATGTGTTGAATATAATCATAACTAGTATTGGAGTGGACCTCTTGTAGGTCCAACACCATCATCAAAATCCCTGCATCAATCTTCTCTACGTCACCATCTATCCCCAACACTCTACACAGGGCATAGGCAACATACTTGATATAGAAGTGTAGATCTTTATAATAATATGGGTAGCTCCCGGACATAGGATCTAAATACTTTCTCACTGCTTTTAGCATATGTTTTAGCAACTGGCTCCTAGCAATCCCAGGCTTCAAAGTATACCTTTGTTGCTGCTTTGTCATGTCAATTCTGGTAGACATGGTGTTGTATAAGCTGAAAGCTTGCATGAACAAATTTCTGTTTAATATCAATAAGGCAGTGCCATCATCTCTTCTGATGGTCTTGGACAAAACATCAGTGATTGGCTTGGTCTAAAAACAAGTCTACATCCAGGAAGACATCAGGAACAATTAACCTGGCTAAACAACAGGTCCAAGGGTTTGATACTGGGATGGCCTTGTCAGAATTTTTATAAAAATAGTTAAAGAGAGAAAAACATGTTGTTCCTAGAGTAATAGCACCTCAAACATCTTTATATTCATCAATGAGCACATTTGCATTAACCTTTTTATTCTATGTCGAACCAGGAAGGAGACAAAGGAATTCATCTGAATAATTCACTTTTCCCTTTGCCTCGTCCTCCACCCTCTCACTTTCTCCACTGGTTGAGGCTACACTCACAACTCTGCTCATGTTTTCAGTGTTTGAATTCCCTCCTCTTTACCGGTATTTGAAACAAATCTATCACCAAGATCCAGTGACTGTTCTGTGCACAATTCTGGGAACATTGAAACTTTAAAATCACAGAAAACTTTACTCTATTTTGGCAACTGAACTCTTTAAGTTTAGAAACTTTGAAAGCAAGGTGAATGTAAATGAAAAAGCAATCATCTCCTTATAGTAACCGTTCAAAGTACATAGCTCATGATTCTCAGAACATCAATTTTGTCTTTAATTCCACATACTGTGAACATAATTGAAAACCTAGCCGTAGTTTCCTGAGTGTGACAGGAAAATCAAATTTGTAAAACTGAATCCTCAGCAAAACCTTATAAAATTCAAATCAGTTGACATGTCACCCTGGGATTGGCCCTCTGTCATACATCTCAGCTACCCTTTTTCTGCACAGTGATCAAAATCTGAAAATTTGATTGGCCGCCGAATAATTCATACTGACATATTTAATACTAGCGCCTTTTCACAGAAATTAGCATTAAGCGACAAGGTGACTGCACTCATTTTCTTTGTTGTTGATCCCAATCCTTCACCTGTGATTTATTCGGAGACATGGCGACTACGCAACTTCCTTACCTTCACTAACCAGAGTCAACATTTGGCGATCACGCGACACAAGGAAATCTAAGTCGCCAATGGTTATCACTAATCCACATTCTTTTCTCAGACTATGCGACTAACAGTTAGTGTTATCTTTCATAGTTATTTCTTAGTCACCAAATGTTTTCTTTCTTCTGCCAGACTGTGCGACAACCCTTAGTCGCCTGATCGCCAAATGAAAATGTTGAATGCCAAAAACTTTTTGAGACATCGTGACAAAACATCCTGCCCTTAAAATCATCTTGTCACCTCGCGACATACCCTTAGCCGTTGAGTCGCAAGGACTTTTCTCTTTAGGCTTTTTAATTCTCAGACTTGGCGACTACCGTAGGATCCTTTAATGATTTCATCTGACGGCTGTCGCTTAATCACCAAGTAACTTATCACACCTTTAAAACATCTTGAGACCCTGCAACTAGCAGTAACCCTTAAGTAGTCTCGTAGTCACCGAATACTCTTATACCTTTAAGTGATCATTATGAAATCCATTTACCTCCGGACAGATGTCTTCTTTTGATTTGAAATCAGAGTTATCTAGCGACAACCCGACTGTGCTTCATCACAAACCGTAAGAAGTTAGTCGCGAAGTCTCAGAAGTTTCAACTTAACCGGCCTCTTATCTAGAGACTGCGCGACTAAAGGCTTTGCATGATACTTAATATTAAACACTCTTAGCGATTATGCAACAAAAGGTAATCACGATGTCTCTTAATAAACTCTTAACTGTGGAAAACATCTTGCGACCACCTGACTCACCTGTGGGCCCACTGACATATTACTGCTCTGTTCAAATGATTCAGCGATTATGCGACATAGAGAAAATCACAAAGTATGGGAAAGAATAGGGAATATTCTATTATTACATGAGACAACGCGACAAAAGTGAATTGCAAAGTCGGGGATAAAAAGGAATATGCTGTTTTAAGTTGTGCGACTAAGCGATTAGAATAGAGCTCGTGACTTTAAATGAGGCAAAAAGTAACTGAGAAACATAAGGGGACAACGCCTTAGGGTTTTTCTTCAAATTTGAACACTGAACAAGCTAGGGTTTCAAGTCTTTGAATATTTTCACAGGTTTTAGGCTCGAAAACATGAAAATTTGGAGAGGAAAAACCACAAAACCGCGGGAATGAAGGCAAAACCAGGAATACAACCAACACTATCCTTGGTATGGGAAACCTATATCAGATAGTGATCCTATTTATGGCCCTAGAATCATTACATAGCCTCCAAGTACCATCCTTATTTGGGGCTAAGACTATGGGAATAGCACATGGACTTATGTTCTTTGTAATCAGCCCTTGGTCAATTAGCTCTTCAATCTGGTTAGCAATTTCTACATTTTATTGTGGGGTCATTTTATAAGTAGCTTTTTTTGGAAGTGAGGCTCCTGGGATGAAGTTAATCTGATGACTAATAGACCTCTCACATGGTAGGGTAGTTGGTTGACCATCACTAACTATGGTCTGGTATTGAGTTAACAACCTTTGGATCTCTAAAGGTAACTCTTGTCTCTTATTTTCCTCTTCATTCTTCAGTTTCAAAAGAAAAGCAAAGCCCAACCCATTTTCTTCCTCCAATGTCTTCAAGAATTCCTTCTCACCGACCAACAGTAGGTTAGGACCCCCTTTCTTCTCTGCACCTTCTTCCAAGATTGACTGTATCATGAAAATCACTCCATCTTTCTTAAAGGAATAGGAGTTATTAACTCCATCATGCACTGTAGCTCGGTCAACCTGCTAAGGTCTACCCAATAATAGATGAAAAGCATCCATGGGTAGGATATCACACAACACTTGGTCCTTATACCTCCCTATGGAAAATTCTACCCAAGCCTGTTCAATAACTAGCACATGTTGATCTTTATTCAACCAAGTAACCCTATAAGGATTAGTATGAGGAATCCATTTTAACTTTATCTTTTCAATAGCTTCTAAAGAAACAATGTAATCAATAGAATGTGAATCTATGATAACTTTATAGACCTTACCGATTACCTTGCATTTGAATCGAAAAAAATATCTTCTTTGGCTTGGGTCTTCTTTGTTGGGTTCTTTGAGCAGTGCTCTATGAATCATTAGATTCTCTCCCCTCTCAAAATCTAGAGAAACTTTTGTTGTCTTGCTGCTAGAAGACTCTTCTTGCACATATTGGACTCTCTTCTCCCCTCTTTGTGATGTAGAACTCTTTTTAGAACACTGATATGTAGGATGCCCAAATTGTTGATAGTTGTAACACTTTATTGAAGAGAAATAGGATCCTCTTCCCTGGTTATTGGTTCTTCCTCTTGAACTTTTATTTGAACCTCTTCCTCAATTGTAACCACCTCTTGTGTTACTGGATTCTCCTTGATTCTCAATGAGTGTGGACTCACTCTAATTCTTAGCTTCAAAATTCCTTCCTCCTATCCTCCTCTATGACCTCTACTGTCTCTTCCTCTTCCTCTGATGTTTGAATCTTGTTTCTTCTTGAACTTTTTCTCTGCCTTGAGGGAAAACTGATATCATTGGTGTACTGTCTTAGGGCTTAAGAGACTAATTTCATCTTGGATACTCCACTTGAGACCATTCAGATACCTGGCCACTTTTAGGCTCTCCTCTTCCATTACATGCGACCTTAAGCATAGCTTGTGAAATTATTCTATGTAGGCACTAACTTCCAAGTCTTTATGTCTTAGATTATGTCCCTTCTTATGCAATTGCACTTCATAATCATCGGGGAGATAAGTTTCCTTCATTTTTGCCACCATACCTTTCCAACTGGTTATGGGGTTCTTTCCTTCTTTAGTCCTTTCATCTTGGACAAATTTCCACCAAGTGAGAGTAGTTCCTCTCAATCTTGTATTAGCTATTCTCACATTCTGAACTTTGGTCACACTGTCACAATCAAAGTGATTCTCAAGACCTTCTATCTACTCCATGATTAACTCTGGTTCCATCTTGCCACTAAATAGAGGCACACCTTCTAAGGAATTACCACTCGTTTCCTTCAGCACTTTCAAGAATGGCTCTTCCTGAAGCACAGGGTCTGGCTCTAGTATTATGTCTTCCTCGGCCTTTGATTTACCCTTTTTGTCAGCTTCTCTCATCAGTTCACTGACTCCTACAGTCCTAAGCTCCACTTCTTCTAACTTAGTTTCCATTTCGGCCAACTGTTCCTTTAGGAGTCTATTCTCCTCTTTTTTCTCTTCTATATTCTTTGCCAGCTCTGCGTTGGTCACCATTTTGCGTGAATCTATAGACTCGTCTAAAGACAACACTCAAACAAAACAAGCCCAAATCTTCTTGCTTTGATACCAATCTGATGGCTAGTCTGGGGCTTGTTGCTAGAGATTCAGCCTAACTCTTCTCTAAGGTCTCTCTCTCATACCTTCTAGGGTATTCTAAACCCTAACCAAGGGAAGTCACTAAGATCTTCACCTCTCACTCAAGACCCAGTTCCCCACCAACAAGTTATCTCTCCATGCTCACTGAACCTACAAGGGTAGATTCATTCTCTTGGCTAAATCAACTCATTCAGCCAACACTCTCACAAAATATTTCTCCACTTGTCTTCCCTAACCGGACTATCACCAAGCTCGCCTAGGGTAAGAACTCCACCTTCATGTTCAACACCTCTCCTACAAAAACAAAAGATAAAACTATGTACAAGGGCTCCTCTAGAATCCTATCCAGGCACATGGTTCTCACCATGGATTCAAGAACCTCGAGGAGCCATGAAATATTACTACCCAAAACGGGCCAAGAACTCACAACTTGCAAATACAAACAAACTAATCTACTTGCACTTGAAACAGACAATGAAACTCAAAAATAAAATAGACCAAAAAACACACTCTGCAATTTCTATTAACTTTTTCAATCTCTTACAACACACACACACACACACTAGAAACAACATGCATCTAGGTATATATCCCACGTTTTCCAACAACTTTCACCAACCTCATGAATGCAGGCATGGGCGATCATTAAGAAACCTCCCATCACTTTGAACAAGTGTAATTACCTATTGAAGACAAGGTATGAGTCGTTACAATTGACTAGGCTGGTCATAAAAGACAAAGTTATGATTTTTGGGTCATTAACCAACATTACCGAGCATCAGACCGAGCGTCAGTACAAACATAACATCAACACCGAGCGTCAGTCAAAAACCATGAGAAATCATCACCGAGAAAACATCCCCGACCGGCTTAGGGTGACCTGAGCGACATCACCGAGTGATATTACCGAGCAACCCGAGCAGCATCCCCAAGCAACATAGTGTAACCCAAGCACCATTACTACCTGAACACCAGTGTAAACTGAGCACTTCATCTGAGTGCTATTTCATCTCCTTTGGTTGCTAGAGCCTTGGTTGGATTTCCATAGGTTTCACACTACCTCAACACATACTGAACTGAAAAACAAAGAAACTAAACAACTATGGTGTTTGTTCACCGAATTGACCGAGCAGTCATTACAAAAGTGGTAGAACAAAACACCTTACAAACAACTTTCAAGCCTAAAATTCTTTCTAACCTAGGTGCTCCTGCACCAATTTACCAGAAGGGAATTAAACTTAGGAGAGTCTTTCAAAAGCACCGCATTTTGTGTCTGGGGGAAGAAAAATCCCCAAACCCTAGATCATTCGGCTTCCATGGACTTCTGAGGATATTGGCTCTTCGATGTGGCAGAGAGTATACAACACCGAAAGATGGAGCACATGGGAAAGAAACACAATTACCCAGCTTAGCGATTTTCTTGCAAAAATCATTAGGGTTAGTAGAGGTAGTTGATATATGCTCTTGTAAATGTCACTCCCGTGATAAAACCCTAGGAGATCTCCTAGGGAAAGATGACATTAGAGAAGAGAAGTGATTGGAAGTCGAAACAGAGAAGGGTTTCACATAATTTTGTTGGGGTCATCAATGAGATCTAGAAACAAACTTCCATTCAGACTCCTTAATAACACCAGGCCCAACAAAACTAGAAAGAATGGGGAGAACAAATTCACAGGCTTGATTGGCATATTTCGTCAATGAAAAAGATTGTAATTAACTGTCGAGGCTTTTGATAGATAGAAACTTCAAACGCGTAGAAAATTACAGAACCATCTCAAGAATATCACCAGGTAAATTGCCTCATTTATGACTCATATTACCCAATTTGTGACATTTATCCCGCTAGGTATACTATGGCAATAAATGGAAATATTTTCTGATTTCTTCCTCTAGATCGACTCCCCTTTGGGCTTGTCGTATGATACATTTGAAATTCTCATTTTCTTATTATTATTATTACATTTAAATAATAATTAAATCAATTTCCCTATCATAATTAAATAAATAATATTTATTTAATTAACTAATTGTTCCTCTTATAAACAAATAAAGATTAATTGTTTATTTATATTCCTCACATTTAAAAATAAATAAACTCTTTTATTTATTTAATCATAATTATCTTCTCAATTATGAGTTTCAGTTAAACTCCACCATTCTCTCTCCTAACTGATCAATTAAATCAAGTTATCTATTCTTATACTCCACCTCCTCAAACCAGAATCAGTTAACTCTCCCATCTATTTCAACACATGGAATCAGTTGATTTCAACTCTCACTCACTCTGAGTTTAACTCTTAAATCTATCCTCTCAACAAATCCATATATTTTATCAACATGCAATTAGTTGAGTTCAACTCTTTAATCATAGACAATCAACCCACCAATCATGGAATCTTGATTGGAAACCTGAAATTCTATATAATAAGAGCTTGTTTCTCATATTTGGTAACAACAATTGCTTTGAATTCTCATGTTGGCACATAGAGCACTCAATTTCTAAGAGCCTGCATTGCATAGAGGAGAACACTGAAGGAGAACTTTTTGGTTTGCATGTTCATGATTTTGATTGATTCCATGATTATTTGATGATTATGCATACTATTATTTGCTTCATCTTTCGATATTGGGAATACTAATTTCTTAACAAATCTCTTTGTGGTTGAGATTATTGATGTTATTGCAGGCTTCTACATGTACCTACATATCCCCAATTACATATACAAATAAAATGAAATAAACCAACACAAATAGAAGAAAGAAATAATAAATAATAAATAATAAAATAAGAGCATAAAAGCATATGTGTGTGTGTGTGTATGTGTATGTGTATATATATGTATATGTGTGTATGTGTGTGTGTGTGTGTGTGTCCCAACGGACGAGAGACCCAAAAAACACTAGGGGAGAAGGGAACAAATAAGAAAGAGACCAAAAAGGGGAGAACAACTAGAAAGATGGAGAAAAGCGATGAGGGAGAAAAAAGGCAAACGAAGGATAACCCACCCAAAGGGGGGGGAGGAAAGAGGGGGACATAAGAACAAGAACATAGAGGCAAAGAAAGGACAAAAAATGGGGGGAGAGAGAGGGAAGCAAGACGTGGAGAAGGAAGGAAGGAACAAGAGGCAAAAAGAGATAACGAGAAAGGAGGAACAAAGCGAGACCAGGAGGAGGAAGGAAGGAGCAAGAGGTGAACAAAGGAATCAAGAGAGGGTGCGATGGTGGCTATTGATGGAGGATAATAAGGGGTGTGATGATGAGTTTAAAGTCCACCCTTCATCTTAGTTAAGATTGGAAGGATGGTTAAAGATCTCAATGGTCTATCCAAACATATGTGATGCCTTGTTGAAGAGGAGTGCTCAGTCAAGGTCGACTTAAGCACACGCTCAATTTTGATGTCAACATCATTTTCTTTGATCCTAGTGTTGAAAGAGCGGCTAGTTTCACCAACATAAGGAGAACCAGAAGAATAGACCACTTTGTAGACCCCTGAATTCAAAATAATATCCCTATGATATTTAAGAGGAGGGATACGATTATTTAGGGTAGTGACAAGTTTAAAGGAACATCGAAGACCTTTTTTAAGAAGAATTTTGGAGATTTTGCGGGAAAGGCCTCCAACAAAAGGAATAGATACAATCGGGAACATCAAAGTTTGGGAGGAAATTTGGACGGACAAAGCATGGTAATAGGTTTTGGCTTGGTGGAAGGCTCTAGAGATTTTCTTGTTGGAATGCCCATTAAGCCTAAAGACTTGTCAAAGATGCAAAAGCTCTTGGTCTAAGCTTTCTTCTTCTCAAATACGATAGGCTCTAAGATAAATGGTTTTAAGGATCCCAACCTTTTGGCACAGGTAGGGTGGTGATGAAAAGAGGCATGAAGATATAAGTAGTATGGGTCGCCTTGCAAAAAAACCCAATGACCCAAAGAGCCATTAGATTTTTTGAGTAGCAAGACATCTAGGAAGGGTAACTGATTATCATCTTCTAGCTCCTTGGTGAACGAGATTACGACATAAGGGCGACACCATTGAGGTGAGTATGGAACTCCTCTAACTTATCAAGACCATGGGGCCAACAAATATTGGTGTCGTCCACGTAACACTTCCACCATTTAGGCTTGAGGGGAAAGGAACGTAAGGCAGTATCTTCAAAATGCTCCATGTAGAGGTTGGTGATAATCGGGTAAAGAGGGGATCCCATCGCCACACTGTCGACCTGCTCATAAATCACTCCGTGCAAGGAAAAGAAGATCGATCGCAAACATAACTCAACCAAGGAGGTGATTTCGTCATTAATTAAGCGTTTGATAATCTCAACTGAATCAGGAATGGGCACCTTGGTGAAGAGAGAGATGACGTCAAAACCAGATTGGACCGGGGAAGGATGAGAAGGACGCAATCCTAAGGGGAGAAGGGATCACAAGAGCGCCTCTCCTAGGATAGGATGGACAAGTACGCTGCTGAAGAGATACTTCGCGAACATGACACGAAGGATAAGGAGAATGAGAATCGTGTTGCGACAAGTGAGGGGGAGAGGCTTGAGGAGACTGAAGCTTGAGAGAAATTCAATAGAGCAATCAAATCTGGGAGAAGAAACGTCCATACCTGACAAAGCCTGAGGCGAGCCATTGAAAAGAGAATGTTTCTCGTACGATGTCTGCGTTGCACCATTGGAATAGGCATGTCGCTCTGGAGAAGTCTGAACTTTTTGAAAACTGCCCCCAATGCTGACAAAAGGATTAGTCACCCATAAAAGAATGGCAAATGGAAAGAGGATGGAAATACATCGACAGATGCGGCAGAGTAGAAACAACCTGAGTGTTGATAGAGATAGGAGAAGAATGAGGGGTGGTCGAGGGAACACAAGAAGAGGAGGAGGCGCTCGTAGGATGAGAGGGAGGAAGTGAGTTATCTATTGGCATCCAACCAGAGGATGCATCATTTCAGTTTGTGGAGGATGGGCCAGCAAAAGGAATATGCACCCACAAAGGAGAGGAGACGCAAACATGCGGTGGGGACAATTGCTTGAAGAATGGTATTGAAACTTGAGTGAGTTAAAATCCTATTAAGAAAATTGTGGATGCCCCTTGCATGCCTCAAGGGCTAGTATGAGGCTAAGGGTGTATTGGGAAGGCCTCGAAATCACTGCGGCATTCATCTGGTATGATCGAGTCTCCTTATCTGTATGAGAGGACTATTTCTTTTGGGTGGTGTCATCCTTCAAGCACACCTAATGAAACTCCCTACACTAGCATCCTAGTATTTAAGTCATGATAGTTGAATAACATTTGGGGGATTTATTATTGCTTGCTCATTTTGGTTATTGTGTTGCAATATTGAGCCTTATGTCAAATTTACTGTTGCTCCTTCATGGTTCTCTTCTCCTTCTATTGTTTCTCATTATTGTGAATTTATTCTTAATTGTGACTTATTATTGTTGGGCACCTTTGTATTTTGATGTTGCTCTATGATCATATATTACATGTGTATATTTTAGGATGACAAGTGTATTCTTTTGTATCTTATTTAACCATCTAAATTTGACCATGTTTTTAAGTGTCACCTAATGGCACAAGGATGTTTTTTCACCCCTTGTTCTCAAACATTTTTTTTATGATTTTTCCCAATCTAGGGGTCATTATCATATTATTTCTTCACAAATGTGTCCAATATGTCCAAGAGATCTTAAAATGAAGCAGAGAAGCTCACTACCCTAGACAAATGCACATATTAGAGGATGACATCATGAGTTTCCCAATTTGAGGGACGCCAGCATAGAAAATGGACACTTATGTATTCCCGGGACACTTGCATGAGTTGGCAACACTTTTGCACCATTAATTAGTCATCAAAATTCACTAGTGTCCCATATAGATGCTTGTGTCCATTGTGTGTAACATTCTCTTATATTTTAGTGTGGAGGGGTTTTTTGGGAGCTCTAAGTGTCTATTTGGCCCCATTCTAGTTGCATTACTAAGCTAGTAGAGGATGGCATTCATGTACAAGTTAGAGCTCATCAGTAATATCTAGAACCTAGGAAAAGGTCCAGTTTTCCAAGTTAAGTTATGAAATATTAGGGAGAATCTTGAGTGATTTAAAGTACCTTATGAATAATTTATAATGTGTTATAAGACCTTTTTCTTTCTTTTTTGAGTTTCATGGCTTAAAATATTCTACTTGTGCAGTGTTGCTTGATGACAATTTGACCTAATTAGGAGGTTTGAGCTTTAGAAATTTGCATCTTGCATGTGATTGACATTAAATGTTTCAAAAAAAAATTCAATTTTTTATATGTATTTTTAGCTCTTTTCCTTGAGTGTTCCTTGGTTGGGCATTATAATTCAAATTATGATATTATTATCAGGATTCAACTGTGTATTTTTCAATTCAAACTCATCGACCCATATTTTGTGAGTAGCGGTTCACAAGAACCCGTCTCTCATAAGAATGAATGGTACACTTAGCACTCATTGCATCTAGGTAATTCTCACAAAGGTGATGCATTGCGCCTTCTTAGGAGGTCATCCATCCTAGTACTACTCTAACTCAAGCGCACATTTGTGGAGAAAGTGCATATAAAGCTCAAGTGGCATAGAAGGGATGTTGGATTTCTTTGGAAGGTAGGATTATGCTCATCAAATCATCTATGGTGGTCATCCATGTATTTACAATGACAGTATTTAAAATTGCAAGGAAATTAGGGTACTAAAACAATATCCTACACTAACCTTTAGAGGAGGGATATGCAAAAAAAATCTCAGGTCATTACAATAGTTACAGAACATAAATAACATGCACACAGCAACACAATGATTTACATGGGGAAACTCCTTCAAGATGAAAACCCTGCACTTCAAAATCCACCCAATATATTTTTTAAAAATGAACAACTAAATACAATATACATACGGAGAAATATTCTCAAAAGAGTATCACCAAGAAGGGATTTGTAGGTAACTCAATAGTTATAAGACTCTTATACACAACCTCCATCTCACACACCTAATATATAGGAGATACAATACATGAAGCCATCAAATGATATTATAAAACCATAGGCTAAAGCCACCCAAAAAGCGACACCCATCTTATATCAAATCCAAGATGCCTTGTGATGTGTCAAAATACACATCAACACCTATAGCTACCTTTAAAATCTCATTTATGTGTCCAACACTTTTTTAGATTTCCTATTTCAAGATACCCAAATTCTAGAGGCCACTTTTGAACTGGGTGTCCAATTGATGAAATGTTTGAAGCACCAGAAATTTTATGACATGTTTTATCAACATATAAATCAGTACACTGACCACAAACCTTTTCAGTCCATTTAGGAGCCTCTAAAGCCTTCAAAATTGACTTCAAAACTTTTGTTTCAAATTTTAAAAATAGAAACTTTAATATCTTCAAATCTAGACACGACCTTGCAACAAAAATTTAATGGCATGCTTATCTAGCTCATATAAAGATTTGGGTAAAATTTTAGACCAATTTGTGCTCAAATGTAAACTTACTAGAACTAGTAACCTTATTTAAATTCAAGGTTGAGATATCATTTTCCTAACATTCTCCCTCCTGTTGAACACCTTGAAAGAGCAAAGGGAATATCTACACCATAATTTAATTGCTAGGGGCCATGAAGCCTAAACAATGTATGAACTTATCTATGTTGTGAGTCTTAGTTGATGAATCTACAACATTGATCAAAGTCTCTACCTTAACAAACTTCACCCTATAATCCTTGACCATATCTCTAAAAATGATATTGAACATTAATGTGCTTGGTGCTAGCATGAAAACTTGGCTTCTTAGCTAGGAAAACACACTTTAACTATCAGAAAAAACTATCATTGTTTATTCCGATATCTAAACATTGTTTCATAATCCAAATAGAATTTTTTAAAAGCATGATAAGTTTCCATATACTCAACTTTAGTAGTAGACAAAAAAACTGCAACCACCAACAACTTTCTCATCCAATAGATTGCACTACAAAATAAAGTAAACACATAAGCATTGGTGGATATATTGTCATCAATATCACTTGTCTAGTTTGAATATACATAACCATGAATATCAAGGGAAATATTGTCTTCTATCAAATTACCATAATAACACAATAAATAATTTTGAGGTACCCTTCAAATGTTTGAAGACACTTTCAACTACAAATAACAAATAGATCATTAGTTTAGTAATTTTTTATTACTATTAAAAGTTCCAAAACAAGGGTGTTTCCCTTATAAACACATACCAAAAAGGGCCATTTACAACAACCTCAATAAAAAACCATTAACAACACTGTAGTAGAATAACTAGTAACCCACGCAAGTGTGGGTAGATAGTTCACCCACTATGTTGAGACGAGAATGGGATACTAAAGAATGATTTTTCCTATGCCATCGTACAACCGTGTAAGTGGTACTATCACTAGGATCACCATGGAAAGGGGGAGAAATTGGTGGAACTATATTTGAGAGTCTATTGTTAGCACATGGGGAAAAGTGATAACAAGGTTGCACATCGTCAACCAAAGGTTGCAGTAGAGCATCAGTAGTAGATTGAGAAGGGTCCACACAACCAGAGGGGTTGCACCAACAACAAGAGGTGGAGTAGGATCCACTAGGTTTGAGAAGGCCAAATTAGTAGCAGGAGCATCATCGTGAGGGGAGTCATCAACAACCTGTGAAGAGTCATCAGAGGAAGAATCAGAAGCCTGAATAGTCAAATGATCATAATGACCATCCTTGGACGAAGTGGATGTGCCTTTATGATGTGAAAGAGAACAATCTATTTCCAAGTTCCCAGTTGAGGCACACCAACGACATCGAAAGAGGAGGCCCTCATAATCCAACAACTGATTCCATGGTCTATGTCTAATTCTTTGTTGCATATTATTGGAGAATGACAATTTCTAATACACTAAACCTCAACGTAAAGTTTAGAATGCCCTTCTTTAAAGAGGAACTTTAAAGATCTCAATCACAAGATATGATGGAATTTATTTTTGAGATAATCCACTCTCCTTAAATGGATAGAGCATTTACTAGTTAGATTTTTGTGATATGTCTCAAGGGAAAGGTAACGTTATTATTGACATGTTGATGTGAAGGGGTTAGTTTGAGTTAAAACACAAGCAATAATTAATTCTATTAGAACATATTTATTGTATTCTTTTTCATATCATTATCATTCCTAAAACGCTATTATAGTTTTTTATTGTTTCAAAACTTTATATGTTAAATGCATATGTAAGAGAAGCCAGTCCCTTCTTCTAGTGATTAAATGTTGTTCACATTACCTGTCTGTTGACATTATAGGTGTCTAAAAATGAATAGACATGCACAACAATCTAATGATCACTAAATTATCCAATTCATGATCCCACATGACAAAATTTAATAAGAAATTGCTTATTTCTCCATGTTGAAAATACCTACTTGGCCTCTAGAAGCCTTCTTGCCATCTTAAATCATCAAAGGCACCCCCAAATAATTAATCT
The DNA here is from genome assembly GCA_018584345.1 of Thuja plicata. Taxonomy (NCBI): domain Eukaryota; kingdom Viridiplantae; phylum Streptophyta; class Pinopsida; order Cupressales; family Cupressaceae; genus Thuja; species Thuja plicata. The sequence continues at coordinate 1,083,249 of MU225122.1, forward strand.
TTTTTCTTTGAACTATAATTCTTTATTTTTTCACATAATATATTAGCTCTCTCCTTTGATCAATGGTTGGCTCCCAACAAATGGTTTGTTGACTCGGCAAATAAATTGTAGCCAAGGCATGCAAGCTTGTATTATCTTTTTCTCATGATTCTTTTCATGCACAAGATTTTTCTAAAAAAAATTATCATTTTATGGTTGGCTCCCATAAAATACCTAGTCGGCCTCTAGGAGCCTTCTTGTCATCTTAAATCATCCAAGGCACCCTAAAATAATTACTCTTTTTTCTTTGAACAATAATTCTTTATTTTTTCCCATAATATATTAGTTTGCTCCTTTGATCAATGGTTGGCTCCCAACAAATGGTTTGTTGACTCGATAAATAAATTGTAGCCAAGGCATGCAAGCTTGTATTATCTGTTTCTTGTGATTCTTTGCATGCACAAGATTTTTCTAATGTTTTTTAATATATTTATTATGTTTTCTATGTATGTGAGAGCAATTATTTTGTGTATCCTAAAACTAAGAATTATTTGGCTATATGTACCAACTTTTGATTTTTTTTGCAATTATGCAACAAAAACTTCCAAGCTCATGTTTGATTTTCTTACCTATCATAGGACAACCTTTGTTGGGAATTGTTTTTGTGTTTTGGTGAAATTTGTTAGAATTTTGTAATTTTAGTATCCCAAACATTACTGGTAAATTTGAGACCCACTTATAAAGTTTCTAAGATTCTATTGTCACTCTTACAAAGTGTTCGACTCAAATAAAAATTCAAGAAAAGAAATTCATCGCATTTTGATCTCAATTTTAAATGAACGAGAGTCCATGAATTCAAATCATAAGGCCAAGTATAAGTAAATGAAATCTTAGGTAAATTTAGAGAGTTTTTTTTTATGTTACTACTACTAATATTGAAGAACAAGAAATTATTTTGATGAATCTTTGATTGTGGATATGCACATTTAGAGGGAGCATAAAAAACAAACAAACAAAGATAATTTTTTATGTTACTACTACTAGTGTTGAATAAAAATGAATTATTGGGTTGGGGGCTTGGATCGATTGGAAAGAGCTCCCCATGGTCATAAGGCCTAGTCTCCCCCAACCCATGTGGTACCTAAGAACATGTCACACCAATGTCATTGGTCACATTAAATAATTTACTAGGCGTAATGCAATTTATAGGAGGTTCTATACCCGATCTAAAAAAACATTCTTGATGAATCTTTGTTTGTGAAAATTCACATTTAAAGGGTGCATAAAACACAAGAAAACAAAGAGTTGACAATATTTTTATAGAAATTAGACATAAATGGAAAAAAGAAACACTACTCATTCTGTAGGAATAGATTAGTCCCTCTCACTCAACACTATTAGACCTTATTTCTACATAATTAATCTTGATAAAATTAGGTAGACTACTACAATGAAAATAATTGCAAATAGTTGAAATTTTGAAATATCTAGATAAGAATATAGAAAAAATTTACAATTTTCTACAATAATACACCTAACTTAATACAACCATCCAATGCATCCAATTATACAACCATCCAAGCCATCGAAATGGTTTTTCAAAATGATATGACAAAAATACAATGACCAATCAATCAATTACCATAAGAATAATGTGCCATAATGATAATATTTTTTAGCAATAACTCCATGTCACACTTCTTAATTATTAATGCTTATTGGTTTCACAAGTGAATCTACAATATTATTCTAGTTGTTAACCTTTTTAATCGCAACCTTATCCTTAACATAATCTCAAGGAAAAAGTTATACTAAATAGTTGTGTGCTTAGAATGAACATAGTAGATGAAAATAATTAATACATAATTCACCCAATCACTTGTAGCCATCAGTGTACTCATTCCCAAGGTATTTGGAATGTATGAAGTATGTAGGATATGCATGAATAATATCATTCTCCCACTTGATATTATATATTTCAATAAATTTAACTTTATATATAAAATGAATCAAGTATAGGATACAAGAGGCGTACCTTCCTTGTACCAAAATAACTTATTTGTGTTCACTGATTTTGCAAGTGAATTAACAACATTATTCTATGAGTCAACCTTCTTGAACTTGAATTTACGATAATATAACATCATCTCAAGAAGAAAGTGATACTAAATATTTATATGAATGGATACCACTTGGACTATCACATTTGGTAAAAAAATTACCCTATAATCAAAATACAATATATGTACCTAGACTATCTTTAACATGGATTATTTTGTTGCTTTAATAGCAAACAAATTAATTGTGGGTTGCCTTCTTAATCTTGAATTTACTATCCAACATTACCTCAAGAAGAAAATGATACTAAATAATAATATTGTAGACACCTAAATATGATTAACAAATTTAATTAAATTCAGCTCTCTCCTGTACATTATTAATTTAATAATTATGCATTATTTTACTATTTAATGTCAGCCTTCAAACAATAAATTTAATTAATTAGATATAGCCCAATTAATTTAATGGCAACCCATGACCATTTATATTAATTACTCCCCCTTCTTCTATTGATTTAAATAAATACATCTATCTATTTAAATTAATTTACTTTATCCTAATTACCCTAGTTGTGATTAAATATTCCTATTTAATCTATTTTAGCACGTCTCCTAACTTTAACCCTCACCTAAACTCACTCCAAATACATAACCAATGCTTCCAACCCAGCCCACTTGCCAACTAATTAATCCTAAACCTAAGCCTAATCCTCCTCTTAATCATTTGCACATTCCTAATCAAAAGATTAGCCCCCAAAATCAACACGTGTCTCTTGTCAACCTTAAGTGCTCTTACAACCTCTTACACCGTTGTCTGCTCCAAGGAATTTTTTATTCCTTCTTCCCACTTCTCCAAATCCCTCCACACTTCCCAAAATGGTCACATTCCCCAAATTTGGCCTTTTTGGGTGTGGGACAAGATATGCCTTATGACAAATCTACTCCATCCCAATGTCTTATTAACCCTTCCCATTGTGACACTTGTCACAATGCTATATATTTGAGAAAGAAAAATCCATATGCTTACCTCAAAGATCATCTCAACCCTTCATAATCTCTTGATCTCAATTTTCCATCCTCCTCAAGCCTATAAATTGAGCCCTCTTCCTCTCACAAATCATCCATTTTTTATGAAAACTTATAATGCCATTTTGAGTTCCAATAAACATCTATCGTATCATTACAATGTTGAAATCCTCCTACATCCATTGAAGCTTGAACACAACAAGTGAGAACACATCCCTCCATCATTGGTGAAATCTACACCACAAAGGAGGCTACATGGTTTTGTGAAAGGTTTGCAATCTCATTTAGTTGTTATATGTTTTCTTTACGTCTTATCTTATATTTTTCTAGTTAGTGTAGTTTGAGTGCTTTTGTTAATATTTGTATATTCCTATTTCAAACTTACACTTTCATTGCCTATATTTTGACACGCCCAATGGGACCCACTTCACGGGTATTTTAAACTAACCTCCTAACATTTTTTTGTCTGTTAGTGTTTGCAAGCTTCTTTTCTAACTTGTCTCACCAAGTTTCGCGGGATTGAAGGCTAGCGCATCTACAACAACTTTCAAATTTTTCAAAATACTTGTTTTAAACACTCGTGAGAACACTCTGTTTTCCAAGAGGTTCATTGTCAAAGTTTGTGGGATTGTGATCCCGCAAGAATTTTTTTGTTTTTTTCAGGTTTTATGAGAATGTCAGTAGACACTCACGGGAATGTCAGGCAATAAAATTTTAATTAAATTATTTTTGTTTGTCTGTCATTTCCAACTTTTAACAAAACCCAACTTTCGAGGGAATGCTAGAAAAATCTAGCACGAATGACAACAACAAATTTCTAGTAAAGTCTAGTTTGTCTACTTTTTTACTCTCTATTTTTACACTAGTACATTTCACCTTAAATTTTGACCAAAAAATTTGACCATATCATAAAAATGTTTAGCTTGGTCGCATTACAAAGGAAAACTTTTATTTTTTTTTACTTTTAATCCCGTGTTGGTCTCAATTTCGACCAACGTAATAGTGTTGGTCTCAATTTCCACCAACGTGTTTTGGTCGAAATTGAGACCAAACTAGGATTAAAAGTTAAAAAAAACAAAATGAAACTTCATTTGAGAACTCAATCAGTTCATTAGCCGATAGGCTTCCCCTGCGAGGTCGCTCGTGTCCGTACACAAGGGAAACTTGTCTCACGCCTATGAAACCAGTCTCATGCCTATGAAACCAGTACGATGCCCCAGAAGCCAGTATCATGCCTTGAAACCAATAAACATCACATCTTCAACCTGCATCTCTCGCTAAAATTACTGTCACGGGAATTCAAGGCGGGAGGTTGGAGTTGTTGGCGATAGCAGGAATGCCGTATAGAGAACCCCAATATTTGTAAATCTTATCTCCTGTGTATTAAATGAGGCTTAAGAAAATGGTTTTTCCTCTATGGATCATCGCAGTCACCGAATTAGGAGGTTTTCCAGACGCAAACCTAAAAACAAAAATAGTTGTAGTCCATTCATTTCACTGAACTTTTATTTCATTTCAGAGAAATACTTATTGGGAAGTTTTTGTTACGCTTG
>MU225122.1:1087966-1101437 GCA_018584345.1 Thuja plicata
GCTAAAAAATTACTATTTACAATCTTGGAAAAATGTTTGAGCTTAATAAATACATGTGTGATAAATACAAACACAATGGCTTCAAAGATTGTTTTGCACGTATTTCTGAACATGAAAGCCACAAGCAACAGATAGGTGAATATAATAACAACAGCATGGGTGTTGGCAATGCCCAGAAGAACCAAAGAGAACATTACTATGATTATAATCACAACTGCATTGATCCTAATGTTAATTTTTTATTTTAATTTTTTTTTTAAATTTTTTTTTTTTAAATTAACTATTGGTCGAAATTTCGACCAACTCTATAACCAATTTCCACCAACGATTGGTCAAAATTTTGACCAATACACTAACAAAACGACAAGAATGCCATGCTTTCGACCAATCCAATGGTCAAAATTTCGACCATTGGTTTGGTGGAAAGTATGGCATTCTCCTCAATTTTTTTAGTGCATTGGTCGAAATTTTGACCAATCGTTGGTGGAAGTGTTGGTCAAAATTTCGACCAATGCACTGAAAAAATGACAGCAATTTAAGCCTGGGATATAGTCAAAATTTTGACCTTTTTTTGGTCAAAATTTTGACGAATTATAAATACGTCGAAAATTCGACAAAAAAAGACCGACGAAAGTTTTGGTCGTAAATTTGACCAATTACTGTTGAAATTTCGACCAAGTTTCATTGAAATTTGAGGTCAAATTTACTAGTGTTATCAACACTAAATCTTGTGGGATTGTTATGATACTCTGTGGGAATGCTTGCAATTTTTTATATTTTGTAACTATACAGGTCTAGGGAGATTGACAAGAAACATCTGCAATTTCACAAGTATATCTAACTCCCATGGGAACGCTCTATGGATCTACAGGATTGTTGTTTATTGTGGATTCTGACTCTTTCATCTAATTTTTTTAGACTAACCCATTAATCTCTTTTTTTGTTTGCCCATTTTTTCTAGCATTCGTGCAGGTTCATTTGTCCAAGGCCCCTTAATAGCCCTTTCTTGTAGAGGGGTTATCATTTTCAAACCAAACTAAATAAGAACATTTACATTGATTTAAAATAACCTTTCATTTTGGGTTAAAACAACTTTTTGGCTTTCATTTGTTTTCTTTAACATAGGAACCTTTCATTTGGATTAAAATAAACCACATGTTTTAAGTGTTTTGTGCACTTGCACCTCGTAGAGTAGTCCCACTGCTAACACACACTATCCTCTCCCCTTTCTTTTGTGGTATTGGGTGTGTTAGTACTCTAAGATTTTGGAGAAATTTGGAGTGACTATACTGAAAATTCCTCTAAGGCAAGATGAATAACCCCAAAAAACTTGCAGAGAATCCTTACTTTGAACACATGCAAAAAGAGGCCTGGTGATTTTTGTGAAAAACCGCTTGGGAGACATGTTCCTCATCTTTCATTTGGCATATGCAGTGGGTTCCAGCTCCTAAATTTCAGTTTGGATATGTTTTGGGGATAGCCATTCAAAGGTGCGTGTCCAAATCTGCACTTTTTCCTAAGTATCAATTTGCTGTAACAGGCCTAATTTTCCTTTGAATATCTTGTGTCCTATTAAGTTTCATGGCCTGTTACTTTGAGGAATGTTTTATATTTATATCAGAGAACTTATGTTCCAAATCTCAATCCATTTCGAATCCATTTGATAGGTTTTCCAATCCCTCAAAGTTGGTCTTCCAGAAATGTCACGTTTCTTTGTTCTGCCCAAAATTCTGAGTAGCCCTGTTTGACCAATTGTAACTTTTGACCTTGTGACCTAATTGAAACAATTCCTTTTGTATCATATTACAAAGGTCAAATAATTCTTATATCTCCGTATTTAGGTCATGATGAATCCATTTGGTTAGTTTGCTAAGCTCATTCCGTTTGCATTTTCTATCAATTTGCCAAATGGTCAAATGCAGAATTCTAAAGTAGCTTACTTTGAGGTCTTGCAAATGTGTATCTGGATGAATGACTTGGGTAATTTAATTTTCCCTCATATTGTAAGCATGGATTTTTACCTACCTAGAGATTTGCAGACTTCTACCAATCTGATTGATCATTTTTCTTTGATGCTTCCAAACTCGATTCCTCCATTTTCACTATGTTTAAATTCAGGAAAGTTGTAAAGAGATGACTTTGCAGATTAATCCCAGTTGATTGTCAGAGAAATCCAGTTGAAGTTTCATATTACTTGTGGGAAAATGAATCAAGTTCTAAAACCTCCGACCATTAGGTGTACATTGGGCAAGTTTTTGAAATCGGATCCAAAGGGAATTTGTGCAGATTGTCAGTATGTGCAGAATAGAGTTTGCAGAAAAACAAACTTCAGTGGTTTGTAACTTTGCATGGGATGAGTGTTTTGAGATGAGATTATTTTCCTTGTACTCCATGTAGCTGAAGGTATTACCAGGATCAAGGATTGAGCCTCAATACATAGTTTGATGTCTTTTCAAAGGCTAATCTGAGGGCAACTTATGTAGACTACCAGTATTGACAAAGTTGCTTTCACAGAGAAGTCATTTTCAAAGTGTTATAGCTTTATGTTAAATAGATATTTTGAGATGCTAATTATGGATCTATATTCTTTGTATGTGATTCTATCGCCACACTCAGTGGCGGAGTCTCAGTAGTTAGTTTAATTTTTTGCAAAGTTAAGATCTGAAAGCAATTCATATCAGTTTCCAATTCGCAGTAGTGAAGTTTTCCCAAGGAGCCAATTTGACACTTCAATTTCTTGAGGCTTAAGAGTATTCACAGAAAATGGGTTAGAGGACTAAATTCTAGACATCTAAAATTTTCTATCAAAGTCAGAAGTGGAGTTTCAGAGAGTGTTTTGCCATTTTAAAGGGTTGAATCCAGAATTATTTTACGTCGTTACAATAAATGCTTTTCCAGCTTGTGGTGAATTGGTAGAAATTAAAGATTTAGCATGAGCCATGGAAAGGGCATCTCTAAATGAAGATAGGAGAAGTATGAAAATTTATGGTTAAATGGAGGTGGTTTCAACTGCGGCATGAGTCATCTAATGGAGTGAGGAACTTTTAGTGTTTTCATTTAAATGTCGGGTGCTATAAGTGAAATTTTCCATGGCCAACATACACTATTGGTAAATAAAAAAGTTAAGATGGTGCCAACAGATGAAAGAAAAGCTGGCTATTGCTCATAAACAACAAAACAATTCTCTAGAATCTTCTCTTCTTCATAAACACCCACATAAAGTACAATATTAGCATGAAGACGTGAAGCCACAAGAAGTAACTGAGAGAATTTCAGAAATATCAATTGGAGAGTTAGATCAACAGGATAACACATCTATAGATTGTAGATCAGCTTTTGATAATGAATACTCCTTATTGAGGAGCATTAAAATATTAGAGTAAATGCAAATGTGGAAAAAAAACAAAGGAGCCCACGCGTGGAAAATATGGAGATTGCATATAAATTTCAATGGCTAGAGAAACCTGCGCATAAAGGAAAGCAAATACAATCCTAGCATTCACGCAGGAGTGAGCATAAGATGGATTTTTAATGCATTTTAAACCATATTCAAATACACATTGGATGAACTACATAGCATTTAAAGAAGTCAAAGAAGAACTTAAAAATTACAAAGTGAATGTCCACGCCAAACACAGAGCATAGGAGGAAATTGGAAGGCAATGTGGTAATGTAAACAATGCACCAGCAGATGTAAACACCTTGCAACCTGTGCCAAATACCAGTAGAGGCTGTGCAGACTGGAAAGGGGACTTTGCAAAGAATTTGTTATTGGCAGGTATGAAATTAAAATTCCCTACCTTTGCCAACATTTCTAGCTGCAAAATACATGGAGGAGACCACGTGTTATAATGCACTGGCAAGTGTAATTAGCATGTGAAAAGTTTACAGGGAATTCCACATGGTTATGCCAAAATCTTGCACAAATAACAAATAGGAAATCGACACTTGTTGAATCTATGGAAGCTAGAAATTGAACCATGGACATTTAAATGTATGGCATGGGAAATTAAAATAGTGTTCAGAACAAAGCGTTGAGTCTACATTTAAAAAAAAAAAAAAGAGAGAGAGGGGGAGATGTGCCACGCTGAGTATAATATGAAGGGAGTTTATGCAAATGTAATGGGGCGTTTAGACTAAGTAAAGCCTGTTGTTTGAAGTAGAAGAATCAACGCCCCATGGGAGAAAGGAAGCAACATTTTCAAACCTCTTAGCATAGAACATTAGCAAGGGGCTGCGAGGTAGAAAGAGAAGACTGCATAAGCTGCTGTAATTTGGCTTGGAAATTTCAAAATGTGTTATCCCACATGTGTGGGGAGTTGGTATTTTGAGATATCTTTATATTGCAGTGCTTACAGAATGAAATAAGAAAGAAGCCAGGAGGCTTGTGGCAGGCCCCCTGGTTGGAAGACTTTAGTGCATGGTGGGCCCCTAAATTTTGAACAAAAATGGATAGAGTCTTTAAAAACACTCAGGGTATTAATCCCACATTGGTGCTACAAAGGAAACTCGTGGTCTTTATAAGAAACAAGCCTCACATATGACTTTGAAGACAAAGAGGAAGTTATCCACATGCAAGCGGTTGGCACCTTGCCTCGGGAAACGTGCTTGGTAGGTCGACCAACAAAATTTTGCAGATGAAGTCGCGCGGTCGCAGAGGAGAAAAGTAGCTCGCCGCGTGGTCACAGAGGGTTCACGGTCGAGGTCAGACACTGCGCGAGTGAGTGACAAGGTCATCACGCAGTCACTGGTGGATTGCAGTTGACCAAAAATGAGGCACGAATGCGCGACCGAGCTTAGTCATGTAGTCGCCCAAGGTTTTCCAAGGTCATGAAAAGGCACATGAGTGGGCAACTCAGCTCGTCGCACACTCGCGCAAGGTTTGTAAGGTGATGAAAAAGTGTTGTGACTGAGCGATTCAGCTTAGTCGCGCACTCGCGCAAGGTAAAATTGGAGCTAGTCAAGGATGTAGAAATGGATTTTCAGAATGAATCAGCGAGTGCCACCTGTCCAATTTTGGTGCACTGTGAGAAAAATGATTAAAATATACATATTTTAAAATGTCATTTCAATTCAATAGTTTGACTATTGAAAAGATTCCAAAACATTTCAAAGTTATTCAGGAAATGTGCATGAGAAGGCAAAGTCTTTTTAATAATTTAGGGGCGAAATATTATCAGAAGTATCAACTATCATATACCATTGGAAAGGTATTGAAGAGAGGATTCTGATTTTGTGAGCCTTTTGAATGCAGATTAAATCATATTTTTGTAGTTAGAGGAGGAAGCAGTTGCAGATATTTTCTGAGAGAAGAAGGATAGGTGTTGGTGACTCATTTTGTTTTCCAATTCTTCTATATCTCAGATTCTTCTCAATTGTACAGGGATGGTGAAATTAATGCTGCAAGGCAGCTTTCTGATTTTGGGTGTCTGGTTTTGAGTTTTCTGTTGTGTAAATGCATTGAATCAAAAAAAATTTAATGAAAACAAATGGAATCCCTTACTAGTATTTGTTTGATGTCTTTGTGTTTGATCCTAAATCTTTGTGCATAAATTTGTAAGGCATTTTAGTGCACCAGTTATAAGGTAACTGTGAATTTGTGTTTTAGTTTCTTTCAAGGAAAGAGTAAATCTTATAGACAAGTTCGAAAGTTTCAAGGTTTCACATGAATTTGATGTCCAGGTGTTGGAGTGAAAATAATGATTTGTAAGGCACTTCATTTAAGTCATGTATGTTTGTATTTAGAGGGTTTTTTGTGAATGTATTTTTATATGACTCTGTTGCCCAATAGAAAAGGCACTAGTCTTTGCTTCTTTATGCAGTTGTCATCATCAAATTTGAAATATCAAATCATTTTACTTTTCTATTTAATGAGCTGTAAATGATTTTCAGATTTAGTGTGATGGACAGGAATCCATCCCTTAATTCACTGAAAGTGTGAATCCAATAGGTACACCCGCCTGAGCCTTTGAGCTCAAAGTGTAGGAGGATTGTTCGATCCTCGTTAATTAGCCTTTTATTTGACAAGGTCAAGGAAAAACACTAACAAAATGGTGAATCTACTGGGGATTAAGAAATGCAATAATCTTGTTGAACTTTCCTAGAATCTATGGTTTTCTAATTTCCAAATCTTTCAATCTAGTTTCAAGTCAGCCCATTTGAGTCGCATTAACAGAATGGCGACTCTGTTGGGGAGTTAAGTAAAGTTTCATTAAAATGGTCAGTGAAATAGGAGATTTATTTCCTTGATTTGCTGTGTTAACCCCAGAATCTAGTTGAAAGAAAGAGTCAAGCTAATAGAATCTGGAAGTAGTTTCAGATTTGTAGAAGGATACCTTGGAAATATTTTATTGCAGTGATTTCAAAAGATTATGCATCTTTGTTGGTTGGATAGAACCCAGAAATAAATATATGTGTCAAATGGCTTTTGTTGTTTGAAGATTTTCCTATGCAAGGAGGTGGCGACTCTATGTTGAAATGAACCTGATGGAGCTGTCAAGAAGGCTCTAGATCTACCATTTCCAGTCAAAGAAATAAGAGCAACAGCTGCAATTGTATTCCTAGGTAATCCTCATGTTCGTTATGTGAAAGAAAAGTTTCCTCAATAGGTGAAGAAGTCACGAAAAAGGGGAAAATAGTTTTGAATTTTGTCATACTTCTTGGTTCAAAAGATTCAGATATCAAGTCAGAAGTATGTTGTTATTTTAAAAGACAGATGGTTGAAGTTGCAAGGTTCATGTCAAAAATATTTGGTATATTTCTGATTTGTTCAAATATATGTTAGAAGTACCGTATATGATTTCATAAAAGATACAACCAATAATGAATTCTTGCAGAAATTTTTCTATAAAAAGATATGCGCCATTATGCTTTGATGGCATTCATGGTTCCCCAAATGAAATTCCTACTGAGATTAGGAAGCATCTACAAAAGTTTGAGGGGAAACAATCACATTCAGCATGTAAGCATTTGCAGGAATTTGTTGATCTGATGGGTGACTTTGAGATTCAGCATGAAGATATATACATGAAGTTGTTTGTTCAAACTTTAAAAGATAATGCTAGGGACTAGTTTTCCTTTTTACCAGCTTGTTCAATTTCTTCTTGGGATTAATTTCATGTTGCCTTTATGGAAAAATTTGGTGAGAGAAGGAATTCGAGCGATATATTTACTGAATGGTTGAATCTAAGGATTGAAGAGGATGAACTAGTTCCTGATTTTAATATCAAATTTGCAAGAGCTTTACATGAAATACCTGAAAGTAGTAGACCTCAAGACAATGTGTGTTTTGTGGTATATTATGGTGCATTTGAAAAGAAGATGAGTTATAGGTTGAGAGATGGGGAACCTAAGCCTTTACATCAAGTGTTCAAGACAGCAATAGAGATTGGAAACAATGCCAAGTATGAAATGACAAAAAATCATTTCTCTAGAGGGATTTGTTGGAAAAATACATCTGAGATTGGAAAAGGATATTATGATAAGTCTGCAACTCCCATTAGGGGTATTAATACCTCTGTTTTGATCTCTAATCAGGTCTTGAATTCAGATTTGAATAGATGTATGGTTAGTAATCCTTTGTTGCATACGGAAGAAACTTATAATGATGACAGCAATACATGTATCCAAGAAATGGTAGCAATGAATGATGTTTCAAATACTTATGATGCTGACTTGCTCAATGAATCTTTTCCTTACAAATTTATGTCAGAAATACCCTCTCATTTTGATACTAGATGCAATGATACTAACAATATTTTGAATGCTGAAGAGGATGTATGTGTTTTACACTCCTATGAGGATCAAGAGGATGTTAAAACTTATGTTTCACAAGAAAATGATATGTTGGAAGATGTTGATTTGTTGTTATTATGTGAGCATAATGTAGCATGGGAAGATAAGAGAATTTGTGGAAGTGAATGCAAACCATCATGTGAAGGTAAGAGTATCTTCACCAATCCTGAAAATAATCTTTTACATTAGCTTGATACAAATGAGTTTGGTAGTAAGAGTTTTGAAATGGATTTGATATCAAAACTTAAGGAAAGGGGGATAGTAAATGAGGGTCTTCCTTATGAGATGGAGTACGATACTATCTTGCAACTTTATCATGATATTATGAATGAAAATAAGAATGAAGATCAATCAGTTGACTCTTTTCAGTCAAAGGGTAAAGTGCTAGATAAGTGTGTTTTTGAAATCCCTTCATTCAATAATGATTTGCTTCAGCATATGAATTGTTTGTGTAATGAAAATCCTACCATGATGAGAAAATTGAGGATGATTGGTGTCTTTCCCCATCTCCTTTGGTTGAAGAAGGTAGTATGAACTTGTTATCTACTTCTTTGCCTAATGATAGAGGTGTTGAATCTACTTATGATGATATCTCGGATTCTGAATCATATGCTGAAAGTGATTATGATAGTGATTATGACAGCAGGGATACTAATGTCTTCAAAGTTTTTATTAATGATGCATTTGATGAAGACATTGATACAGATTAGCTATCTTTTTGTTACCATATTCATATGGGAGAAAAACATGGTGTTCTTAATCCATTATTTGAGGAATGCATTGAGTTTCCAGAGTTGGTTTATTATGATTTTGATGTTGAAAATGTGTCAATATGCAGTGAGAAATTAGATTGTGTCTCTTCTCGGGCTAAAAATGATTGTGAGTGTTAAATTTCATTTGATGAGTTCATTGTTCCATGTAATGAGTAGGACTATGATGTTGATCAGTTGGCTCTTTGTAACCATGTGGGTAATTTGCAAGTGGAAGAGACTTTCAATCCATGTTTTGAGGAACATGCTGATATGTCTTTCCATTATGAAGCTTTTCTAGATTTTGGTATTCATGGCTTATGTGAGTATGATTCATTTAATTTCTTTACGGATTAGCCGGTTAATGAGGGGATAGTGCAAATGGGGTTTGATGGGTCTTATGATGATACATTTCCTTATTGTCACGGTTCTTATTTTCTGACATTTGCGGATGTGAAGAATGAGTTTCATTATTTTGATAATGATGCCTCTGATGGAAGAATTTTTGAAGACATGAAAGGAATTACAAACAATGTATTCTTCATTTTTGTGATTCCTTGTGAGTTTGAGCAACAGCTATACAAGTGCATTTTCAGTTTGATATTTGTATGCCAAGAAGAGAATCAGATTTTTGATAGAGGCAAGTGCTTATTTCAATTGAAGAAGGGCTTGAGGTTCTTGTAAATAATGTATATACATTGTATAGTTGTTTTGTCTTCAGTTGTGTGTGTTGTGTGGTTTTCAATAAAGATTCCCAGTTTGAGAAGACAGATAGTTTTGAAGAAAGAGAGAGGAAGAGAAAAGTCTGATTTGTTTTTGAATGGTCTGTTGTACCAATGATTCTAAATTCTCTACATGCCCACATGGGTCACGCATCCCTAGATAGATCCAATTTTAGTACTCTAAAATTTTAGAGAAATTTGGAGTGACTATACTGAAAATTCCTAAGGTAAGATGAATAGCCCCTAAAAACTTGCAGAGAATCCTTACTTTGAACACATGCAAAAAGAGCCCTGATGATTTTTGTGAAAAACCGCTTGGGAGACATGTTCCTCACCTTTCATTTGGAATATGCAGTGGGTTCTAACTCCTAAATTTAAGTTTGGATATGTTTTGGGGATAGCCATTCAGAGGTGCTTGTCCAAATCTGCACTTTTTCCTAAGTATCAATTTGTTGTAACAGGCCTAGTTTGCCTTTGAATATCTTGTGTCCTATTAAGTTTCATGGCCCGCTACTTTGAGGAATGTTTTATATGTATATTAGAGAACTTATGTTCCAAAGCTCAATCCATTTTGAATCTGTTTGATAGGTTTTCCAATCCCTCAAAGTTGGTCTTCCAGAAAAGTCTCTTTTCTTTGTTCTGCCCAGAATTCTGAGTAGCCCTGTTTGACCAATTGTAAATTTTGACCTTGTGACCTAATTGAAACAATTCCTTTTGCATCGTATTACAGAGGTAAAATACTTCTTATATCTCCATATTTAGGTCATGATGAATCCATTTGGTCAGTTTGCTAAGCTCATTCCGTTTGCATTTTCTATCAATTTGCCAAATGTCAAATGCAGAATTCTGAAGTAGCTTACTTTGAGGTCTTGAAAATGTGTATACGGATGAATGAATTGGGTAATTGAATTGTCCCTCATATTGTAAGCATGGAGCTATACCTACCTAGATATTTGCAGACTTCTACCAATCTGATTGACCATTTTTCTTTGCTGATTCCAAACAGGATTCCAGCATTTTCACTATGTTTAAATTCAGGAAAGTTGTAAAGAACTGACTTTGCAGATTAATCCCAGTTGATCAGCTGATTGTCAGAGAAATCCAGTTGAAGGTTCATATTCCTTGTGGGAAAATGAATCAAGTTCTAAAACCTCTGACCAGTAGGTGTACATTGGGCAAGTTTTTGAAATCGGATCCAAAGGGAATTTGTGCAGATTGTCAGTATGTGCATAATAGAGTTTGCAGAACAACAAACTTCAGTGGTTTGTAACTTTTCATGGGATAAGTGTTTTGAGATGAGATTCTTTTCCATGTACTCCATGTAGCTAAAGGTATTACTAGGAACAAGGATTGAGCCTCAATACATAGTTTGATGTCTTTTCAAAGGCTAATCTGAGGGCAACTTATGCAGACTACCAGTATTGACAAAGTTACTTTCACAGAGCAGTCATTTTCAAAGCGTTATAGCTTTATGTTAAATAGCTATTTTGAGATGTTGATTATGGATCTATATTCTTTGTATGTGATTCTATCACCACATTCAGTGGCGGAGTCTCAGTAGTCATTTTGATTTTTTGCAAAGTTAAGATCTGAAAGCAATTCATATCAGTTTCCAATTTGCAGCAGTGAAGTTTTCCCAAGGAGCCAATTTGACACTTCAATTTCTTGAGGCCTAAGAGTATTCATAGAAAATGGGTTAGAGGACTAAATTCTAGACATCTAAAATATGCTATCAAAGTCAGAAGTGGAGTTTCAGAGAGTGTTTTTCCATTTTAAAGGATTGAATCCAGAATTAGTTTACGTCGTTACAATAAATGCTTTTCCCTCTTGTGGTGAATTGGTTGAAATTAAAGATTTAGCATGAGCCATGGAAAGGGCATCTCTAAATGCAGATAGGAGAAGTATGAACATTTATGGTTAAATGGAGGTGGTTTCAATTGCGGCATGAATCATCTAATGGAGTGAGGACCTTTTAGTGTTTTTATTTAAATGTCGGGTGCTATAAGTGAAATTTTTCGTGGCCAACATACACTATTGGTAAATAAAAAAGTTAAGATGGTGCCAACAGATGAAAGACAAGCTGGCTATTGCTCGTAAACAACAAAAAAAATCTATGGATTCTTCTCTGCTTCATAAACACCCACATAAAGTACAATATCAGCATGAAGACGTGAAGCCACAAGAAGTAGCCGAGAGAATTTCAGAGGATAATGCATCTATAGATTGTGGATCAGCTTTTGATAATGAAGACTCCTTATTGGAGGAGCATTAAAATATTAGAGTAAATGCAAATGTGGAAAACAAACAAAGGAGCCCACGCGTGGCAAAGATGGAGATGGCATATAAATTTCAATGGCTGGAGAAACCTGCGCATAAAGGAAAGCAAATACAATCCTAGCATTCAGGCAGGAGTGAGCATAAGATGGATTTTAAATGCATTTTAAACCATATTCAAATACACATTGGATGAACTACATAGCATTTAAAGAAGTCAAAGAAGAACTTAAAAATTACAAAGTGAATGTCCACGCCAAACACAGAGCATAGGAGGAAATTAGAAGGCAATGTGGTAATGTAAACAATGCACCAACAGATGTAAACACCTTGCAACTTGCCCCAAATACCAGTAGAGGCTGCGCAGACTGGAAAGGGGGCTTTGCAAAGAATCTGTTACTAGCAGGTATGAAATTAAAATTCCCAACCTTTGCCAACATTTCTAGGTGCAAAATACATGGAGGAGACCGCGTGTTATAATGCACTGGCAACTGTATTTAGCATGTGAAAAGTTTACAAGGAATTCCACATGGTTATGCCAAAAGCTTGCGCAAATAAAAAATAGGAAATCGACACTTGTTGAATCTGTGGAAGCTAGCAATTTAACCATGGAGATTTAAATGTATGGCGTAGGAAATTAAGATAGTGTTCAGAATAAAGTGTTGAGTCTACATTTTAAAAAAAGAAAAAGAGGGGGAGATGTGCCACGCTGAGTATAATATGAAGGGAGTTTATGCAAATGTAATGGGGCATTTAGACTAAGTAAAGCCTGTTGTTTGAAGTAGAAGAATCAACGCCCCATGGGAGAAAGGAAGCAGCATTTTCAAATCTCTTAGCATAGAACATTAGCAAGGGGCCACGAGGTAGAAAGAGAAGACTGTGTAGGCTGTTGTAATTTGGCTTGGAAATTTCAAAATGTGTTATCCCACATGCATGGGGAGTTGGTATTTTGAGATATCTTTATATTGCAGCACTTACAAAATGAAATAAGAAAGAAGCCAGGAGGCTTGTGGTGGGCCCCCTAGTTGGAAGACTTCAGTGCATGGTGGGCCCCTAAATTTTGCACTAAAATAGATAGAGTCTTTAAAAACACTCAGGGGATTAATCCCACATTGGTGCTACAAAGGAAACTCATGGTATTTATAAGAAACAATCCTCACATATGACTTTGAAGACAAAGTGGAAGCTATCAACATGCGAGCGGTCGGCACCTTGCCTTGGGAAGCATGCTTAGTTGGTCAACCAAAAAACAATTGTAGATGAAGTCACGCGGTTGCGGAGGAGAAAAGCAGCTCGTCGTGTGGTCTTAGAGGGTTCACGGTCGAGGTCAGACCCTGCACGAGTGAGCGAGGAGCTCATCGCGTAGTCACTAGCGGATTACGTTATGCCCTGCATCCCCGTCCCTACATTTTGTGTGCAAAATGTTGGGTCCCCCTTTTTTTTTGGGTTTTTCTTTTGTGGTGGCTTTGCCTGGTCTTTCTTTTCCTTTTTTGCTTTCTTCCTCCGGGGTTTTCTTCCCCGGAGTGTGTCGTTTCCTTGGTTCGTTTTCCCCTCCGGGATCCTGGATCCCGGAGGTTTCCTTTTGGAGGGAAGTTTGATTCCGGACTCCGGGATTGTTTGCGATGATGTTCCTAGTCCCTAGAAACATCATCATAAGGAATCCCCGGGCCCGGAGTCCGGATGTTTTGCTTAACCTGGAAGTTCCGGAGTGTGGAGGATTTTGTTTTTACCACGGGTATAAATAGACTCGCCTGTCATTATCACGCTTACCGCGTTTAAGATCTTTGAGCACTAAGAGCGAAATCGAGCGATTTTCAAAGCAATTAGCAGAGCAGTTACATAAAGATTTTCAATAATCAGGGTTAACGCCTACTGTTCTCAGACGTGTGCTAAGTGCTCCGAGGTGGTGATCTTGACGGGCTCAACATTTCA
>MU225123.1:0-29831 GCA_018584345.1 Thuja plicata
AGAAAATTAAGTCATGGAGTCACACACATGACTTCCACCATAGCTACTCCTAGAGGGTGGAACAAGGGCTTTCACCTCAAACTTCTCTCAGAGAAGAATGCATTACCACCTTGCCTACTCGCAGAGGGTGGAACAAGGGCTTTCACCTCAAACTTCTCCCAGAGAAGAATGCATTACCAAGGGATTTCACCTCAAACTTCTCTCGCAGAGAAGAACTCATTAAATCACATCAAAGGAACAACTGAATGTTGAGACTCCCTCTCAGCAGAGATTCCCTCTCAGCAGGGGCAACATTCTCACTGCTTTTGAATATCACAATATATCATCGATTAACTCCAAAGTTTGAGCAAACAAGGAGCTTCCAAAACCACTCTGCTACATAAGCTTGCTGATCCTTTGTAAAGAACAAGGCATTCTTCCTCTGCTGTGCAAGCTCCCTCTGAAACTTATATCATCCTCTTAGAAGTAGCTGATCACAAGACAATTTGAAGAGGTTCTTTTTCTTAAAGAGTCACCAACTCAGCTCAGGCTGCAATCTCTCATCATCCTTGCTCCTTGATACATCCTCTTCATTGTTTAATCTTCCTATCAACTCAAGCATACTTCAGGAAGATGAAACATCCCTATAGCTGCCTATAATCCCTTGATAACAATCAGCATCACATGCCTACCCAGGACAGATATCTGATCTGAATCTCCAACAGCAACAATAAATCGAAGCCTCTTTAGATCCAACCAGCTCAATGAACATATGATTACAAATCGATCACTAGCCCCTCTTGTGAGAGAGTCAAGGCTGTCCAAGCTCTGATACGATGTTAATGTTTCATCCCAAAAATGAAGAATAAACAACAGGAAAAAATAATGAACAGTAAGACACAACAATTTATCCTGGGAAAACCCTCCAACTTGAGGGAGAAAAACCCAACCACACAATAAAATCACTTTATTGATGATTAAGAAGTCTGAAATACAATAAGCCCAAACACAAGGCTCAAACTGAAGTAATATTCAGAAAAACAAGATATCAATTTCTATCACATATGAATTCCTCCTCAAGAATATATAAAATTGCCTTGACCCTTCATTATCTTGCAGTTACAAAGTGAAGACCCCTTCATTGTCTTGACCTTTCATTGTCTTGACTCTTCAATGTCTTGACTCTCGATTCTATACTTGACCTTTCTTTTGAGGCCACTTGTCTTTGCCCTTGTCCTTGGCTGCAAAGGCCTATTTTGTACTTAATGAATCATTGTTGCTATCAAACTACTGCTTCCGTTTGTCCCATTGCAAGATTTATTTGCACGAATCATCAAACAGTAGATCAACACTAGGAGACATGATTTTGAGTGTGTCTATAAAATGCTCATATGATTGTGGCAAGATTTTCAACATTATAACCACCGTGTATTCTTCTTCCATCATGCAAGCAATAGCAGCTATCTGACCATGAATGTTTTTGACCTTCTTCAAATGATCCTGCAAAGACATCTTGTCCACCATGATCAAGAATAAAATATTCTTAAGAAGGCCCTTCTCGAAGAACACAACCCTACTACTGAGGGGGAGGGGAATCAGTAGTAGATGCAAATTTTAAATTTAGAACAATTAAAACTTTTGTCCTTCAAATTGAAATATGAAAGAAACTAGCATTGAAACAATAAAGCAAAACACCACACAAGAAACAACTGCACAAAATTTGACGTTGAAACCCAAGATGGGAAAAACCATGGTGTAAAATGCTGCTATGATCAATTGTCCTAATCCAGCCTCACAGTTTGAAGAATTACAATCTTTAGGGCACAAACCCAAGGAATCACCAAATTCCCTTATGTGGGCACCAACTCAGATCTTACAAGAATTACAAATAATTACAATTCTGTGATTTCTTTTACAAATATGAATGAACAGAGATTCTGATTCAACAAAATAATTCCACTATTTTCTTTGCAAAAATGATTTCAATCTGATATGCCAATAGCCTCTGTGAAAACTGAATTCATACAAAGATAATGAAGTATATCTTCTGCAAATTGATTCCAATCTTGAAATAACATTCCCAAATGTTCTACAAACTGAAATCAGACTAAGATAATAATTATGATATACTGAAATCAGACTGAGATAATAATCAGGATATACTGAAATCAGACTTGAAGCAAATCTTCACAATTAGTACTGATTTGCATAATTTATTCACAATCGAATTATCATTAGGAAATAAGATTGCAATTGATACCAAAAATATTATCAACTGTTGTCCAATCCTCCTCTTATAGTATGGTACCAAGCATCCTTATACCTTCACTTCAAAAATCTCTTCCATAGATTCTTTGCAAACTGTGTTTTTCATGCCACATCCATAGAGTATACACACTTGTCTTATATTTACTTAATCTTTTTATCCACACACACTTCACATCTCTCATAAACCTTTATAATGACATTGCTTATATAGAAAGACCCAAAGAAATCAAATGGTTAGGAAGTTTTGAGAAGTTATAAGTTTATAACCATCCTCCAACTACCAACTACTACTTAACTACCACCCAAACTACTTTCCATCATGGCTTCTCATCTTTCATTGCCTATATTAATAGAAGATTGTCTCTTGAGATCTATTGAAAGTCTGTATAACATGTGATCAATGTATTGGTCAATGATAATGCAATATTATCCAAAGGTAGTTGATCAACCAATCAAGTATATCAGTCACTACTGTACCCATCTTCTATTCACGGTAATCCTCCTGATACTTGCATTTCTTCTATAACATATTTTTCTGAAAAATGATATTATTCTTAAACAGCAAATCATATTCATTTTTCTGAAAATAATCTTTCTTGTGCATTTGTTTTGAATCTATTCACAGATTTCAATGAAGAGTAAAGCCTAGACTAACCAAAAACAATGTGTAATACGAGTTACTTCAAAGATACATAATGGCAGATTGCACTTCATAAAAAATTAATAAAGTGTTATTCGACTGTGCAATCCAAACAACAGGATCAGGTATCGCTGGCAATACTTTCTATGAATGAATACAAAATCTGATCCAAATCTGATGCATCTATACAACCTGTATATTGATATGACGTCAATGGCAAACTATTGTAACACTCCCTTGATCTGATGTCTCTTGCAAATCTCCAAAGAAGATTTGCTTGAAGGAATCTTTAGAAGCATTTCATCTATGACGGTTAATTTAATGAGCATAATGGCTTAATGATTACTCTTATTGAACTTGTCTTGGTCTTTACCTGCAGCCGCTGGCTGGGTTTTAGTCCTAAGGACAATCTAATCAAGGCATGGCATTCAAAGATCACTTTCTCTATTTTGAGGTGTTGGAATTTTTGCTAGTGAACCATTAGCCGCCTTCTAACATGGTGTTGACCACTGAAACCATCCCTCCCACTATCTCAAGTCACTGAAAACAAGGATTCTGATGTTGTTGAAAACAACTGAAATTTTTAGGAAAAAATTTACAAATCCTGAGCAGCGATCAAAACATTCAATTTTTCTAAAAACATTGGCAAGAAAATCTGCAATAGAATTCTGAAAATTTTGGAAAAGTCGGTTACAACCCTAGCCGCCCTAGAAAAACCCACTATTTTTCCAAAATACTGGTTAAAAATCAGCAGAAAAGACTGCCAACCCTAGGCATCACAAAATTTATGCAGAAAACCTCACGATTTTTTAAAAAATTGTCATAAAATTAGATTGAAAACCTGTCACTTGGTCATCATGCTTAGAAATCTGGATAAACTTTATGAAAATTGTCATGAAATTCTGTAAATCTTGTCACCTAGCGAAAAATGTGCAACTATAGCCGCGACCAAAAATCAACAAAATCACTCGATTGTTTACTAAAAATCTGTCAAAAAATCTTTAGAATAGAGTTGCAAGACTTTATCTTGAAGAAATGGTGCCATAAACCCTTCAATCCCGTCGTTGATTCACAGAAAAAATCGCACAATTTCACCAGAAATATGCTTGTGGGATTCTGACCAAAATAGGCATGATTTTCGTGATAAAAATCCAATGTCATTTTTAGTGAAAAATAGTTGCAATTTTCTGCTAAAACAGGTCTCAATTTAGAGTGAAACTCTGGTTGATTGATTGCACAGAAAAAATCTGCAAGTTTACACTCCAAAAAACCCTTGAAATTTCCACTTGAAAGAAACACACAAATTCATAAAAAAATCCTCGAAAAACCTGTTACAAAATTCATTGGAAATTTCATGTAGATAAACCACAAGTTTTATAAAAAAAATTCACCAAAAACCCTTGTACGTTAACGTATAGCTCCATATGATTTGTATACGCACTTTTGAATGTTTCTTCTGTTCACAATTTCCTTAACCATGTGCATTTACTCTTGGGGCATAATACTTGAAGACACAATTTCTCTTAGAGAATTTTTCTAGGTCTAGGACGAAGTATGAGTTCTTCATTTTAGAATTTGCAGTCTTTATTGCTAGACATAGTCAAAGGTTCTCAATGAATTGGGTTTCCTTAAATATAACTATTATCTAGTAGGAGCCATGTCTTATATATTTATTTTAATAATGCAACAGAAATGTATTGTTTAGAAGGGTTTTCTGTTATTTCCTGCTTGCATTCATTTCTCTTGGCTGTTTGGTTTTGTTGACATGACTACAGTGGTAGATGCAAACCCAGACAAGGAGGATCTCAGCTATGGTAAAAGTCTTTTGTTAGACAAGTCCAAATTTGATCTGCAGTTACAACTTTTGGCTCTACAGATTCCTCAAGAACTATGTAGTATCACCTCTCGAATTTTGCACGGGTATGAACACTAATCTCTGTCCAAGCTTGTGGTTGCCTCATTACTATGCTCATTTAGCTTTCTCAGTTTACTTATGAGACATTTAAGTTTATAATTGGTGAATTCTGTAATCAATAATTACACAGGCTTATTAATTAAAAATTACATAAACTTAAGTCAGCTAACATTCTGATCAAAACAATTTTTTTTATTGCATATGGTATACATAATTAATTTAGTATATAAGATTCATATAAATAGATTGATTATATAGAGATAAGGTTGCTTATTTTGTATTAAAGATTGAGTGGTCCTAGTTTACTGCATGATCTATTAGAGAATGCTCAAGGATAGTCAGTAAAGTTAACATGAATTCAACAAGTAATTCTGTGATCATAGAGAGACATATGACATCGTGACAACAACAATAGGAAATACTCATCTTTGTTATGTTTTGAGGATGGAACATTTGAATTTGATTCCCTAAACCAGTACTGCTAATATAACAGATGGACTCATAAATAAAAATCTTGCAACTTATAAAAGTAGGCAGACCCAATTTTGACTTGGACTTGGCAAGTTGGCAACTTAAAAGTATCTGAAATTTGTTAACTTGCCAAAACTCTTTAAGAAATTCTAAAAGCTTGATAAAAATTGCTAAAACTCGCCAAAAATTTTTCATGGATTAAATTAATGGGCAGTTTTCTTGTTTCCTTTTTGATTTGTGAGTGTTTGGCAAGTTTTTATACTATGGATGGACTAATACTTATAATATATGAATGCATTCAGTGTTTTGTTGCCATATATACATGCACGTATAAACATATATGTCAATCTCTATATCACTTTAGACTCTTGAATCTTGATCAACACTGAGGAATGTTAAATATCTTTGAATGTTTGCAGGTCATCTGTTATGTGGATTTAGAATTATTCCTCCACTCGCATTCAGGATTGCCAAATGACTTATAGTAGTTTTGTAGACAAATTTGACATTATTGAATTATGTGTATATGAATAATTGAATATACCAATATATATTCCCACATGCACACACCCACATTGTAATGTTGTCTTTTGGGATTGCCCTAAATCTTGCCCTAAAATCACAGTTCAATTAAATTAAGAAATGTAATATGGTTAGAGTTATAACTTTACCAATTAAAATGTTTAAGCAAGATAATCCTGGTTTATGTCTTGCAATCATGCTAGATAGTATTATAAATATTTCATAAGATCAATTATTTCTATAAGGTCAATTATTTCTATAAGGTCAAGGATCAAATAACATATAAGTGCATATATATTAATAATCATCGTAATCCATTTAGATAAATTATGTAATATCCGTAGTTCAGTTCTTGAATTCAACCATAAGCGGGATTGAATGAGGGAACAAGGTGCCCAAAGCATCCACAACGCCCCTCTTGGTACACGTGGCAAGATGCCATCCGCTCAATATGGGGTGGTCTACCTAGTGGGGGAGCTCATCTGCCCTCCCAAATCGTGTCACCTTATTCACCCTCTTATGATTGTGACTTCTCTAATTCAATTCCAACAATCAATCATCATAGAGGTTGTAGAGGAAACTGCAATAGAGCGCTTGGAGTATTCCTCTTATCTAAGCCCAAGGGCAGGATACAATACCCCCCTTGGGCCACATGTGGCAAGATGTCATCCATCCATCATGGGGTGGCCTACTTAGAAGAGAATTTCGTATCTGCTCTTCTTTCTTGTATTTCCTTGCCTCCAGATGATTGATTGTGGGGAAGTAAATAAAATAAGGAATAGTATTTCATATTATTGCCTATACAAAATATATGTATTAAATATACTACCACAATGCATACCACAATATTCACTATATCACCCAAATTGCTGAATGAGAATGCTGGTTCTTACAATAGAGATAATCTGCTCTAAAATTCCTTTCTCTTGTTTGATCTTGCTTGATTGTATGATTTGAGGTGTTGGTGAATGATGATCAAGTAACTGTTGATTAGATGATTGATAAGTGACAATGTAATAAATGCTAGTTTGATATGTTGGTGGACAATGATTGAATGAACATTGATTTGATAGAGTGATGCTTGTTTGCTCAATTGTTTGTTTTCTTGATCCCAAGACGAAGTGATGATTAACGTGGATTTGATGATTGTTTTCTTGATCTTGTTGATTGTTTGTTTGCTTGATTTCTTGAAGGATTAATAATTGATGGATGAATTAAGGATTTGTTTTGATAGGTTCATGAGTGATGATTTTTAAGTGATCCTTCAATGCTTGGGACAAATTCTCCTTTATACTTTATTGGTGTAAGGACCACCACCTTTCATAAGAAATGAGTAAGACTTCTCATTGTTTCCTTTGAGAGTAATATATTATTCCCCAAATTGATCTCCCTTGGATCTCCTCCTCAAATGAAACCTTCTCACCACTTTTCATAGTAACATATTTTATATAATGACTACAACAGAAGTTTGGTATGTGTTGCACTCTTGCAAGAATTTCAAGAAAACAAGTTTTTTCCTAAGTCAAAGTCAACCCGTTTTTAGGGGTTCAAATAAAGCTAACTTGATTTGGTCATGAGCATAAAATGTTATGTATACAAAGTTAATTGTGTCATCTTTCCCTCATAAAATTTGTGACAACGCTCTTATTTAGGAGTAGTTAAAGGTGGACTTCCTGTTGGTGTGAACAAGGTTAATTGTGTCATCTTTCCCTCATAAAATTGGTGGCAACGCTCATATTTAGGAGCAGATAAAGGTGGACTTCCTGTTGGTGTGAACAAGGGTGTTCCCTAGCCAGTTTCCCCCTTTATAGTATGAACACGTTACATTATCCAACTAGTTTCTAGTTAGTACCTTTTCGGACATGTTCACATGTTAATTTTATTTGGTGAGTTAGGAATCTTTCCATAGATTTTTTTTAGACACGTGATCTTATCCCCTAGTTCTCAAATGACATAGGACTGAGACATTTGTCATCATCCTAGTTAGTACTATCTCGCAACCTTGTTTACACAAACAAGGTCTCATATGTACATTTTGATCATTGCATATGCACATCATCGATCAATTGAACTAATATATTTAGCATTCATTATTGCAGCTAAGCTCTCGTTTCTCTCTTGTACAAGGTTATTTTGGTTTTTGCAGGTGATCTTGGGAGCTTGAATCCTTGTGCAATTTTGGAAGAGTAAGAGCAATATTCAAAAAGTAGTTGAAAAGTGCTTAATGCAAAGGTCAAGGTGTTCAAAGATAGCATAACATTTAAAGTTTAAACTAAGCAATGAGGTATCCATTATGGCACAAGCACTTCATCAACATGAGTGAAGGCTTTATGTTGGTGTTAACCTCTAAAAGGCATGAGCTGGGGTATCATGGGATGACATTAGCTAGTTAAACGCATGATCGTAATTTCAAGTGGCAAATAGGCTAGTTTTGAGTAGTAGGGTACACTTAAGTGGCTAATACTTAAAATGTGCTTGATATGAACTATCAACATCAACAAAAGACATGTAATCATGTGGGCAGGAGAATGATTCTAGCAGAAAACAATTAAATGTGCACATGGGGATTTAAGGGCAATTTAATCAGTTAAATTGCATGGCCAAGAACCTCAAACTAACAAGAATAGGGGAAATGTGTGATTGTAGTAATCAAGTTATCATTTCACTCATAATCACATGATTTGAGAATTTATGTTGATTAGATGCTTTGACTTGTTCCTATGAAGGGTTTGGACATATTTATAAGCAAATAGACAAGGAAAAACACTTAGAACATGGAGCCATACCTATTAATACAATATCAAGGTCAATGTAGTTCTTTTTAGTTGCTATTACAAAAAGTAATGATACAAAGAATGATTACCAAGATATTCAATATTAACAAAGGAGCAAAAGTCTCCTTAAACATGAGTTACAAATGATTTATCCAATAAGGATAGTATTGACAACTAAGAAAAGCAAAAGACAACCAAAAGAATAAAGAATATTCTATAAGTCTATTGTAATGACACAATTGATCATTATAACTAAATATTGCAATATTATTTTAGGACTGTCCCTTAGTGTGTTGGGAATTAGTGTTCACATAGGTGTTAGAAATTAGAGTTTATGTTGATTTAAATAAGTGTCATAATATTAAGTTGTTGAGAAACAACTTAATATTATTATGTCACATGGTTTGTTAAATAGGTTAGTAGAATAGAGGTACGTAGGAAATTTGTTTGGGTTGTTTCCTATAAAATAGGAAGAATGGATCCTATAAATATTTATGAGATTTATTGAGAAAATAAGTGGTGAAACACGTATTATTTTGTATTAAGTCATTTGTAGCTTCATCTGCCTAGAATTCTAATTAATGTATCAGAGCAGGTTTGATTGAAGAAATTTCTATGCCTATTATTTTGTGAGGAAGAGAGAATGTTGGTAGATTTGTGAGGAGAATTTTTTGAGTGTGCGAGTCTTTGAATCAGAGCCTACTCCTATGCCTTCTCCCATTGCGCATAGCTCTCCCACATTTCTGCTGTAACTCAAGCATTCTTAGTTAGATAATCTCAACTCTCTTGCCCATCTGCATCACAGGTATTGTTTGGAGGTGACATGGTTTGTTGTCACGAAGTACAACATGCAACGACCCTCACCTTGATTGAGTTGCACTTATTTCACTTTTGGGAAGTTTTGACAAAGATCTCCCTGTGCCTGTGAGTGGACGTGGCTTTTTTATTTTTGCTTCATCGTTATCTCCATTCAAGCTATGCCTTGTTTGAGCATATCCGAGGCTCCGTTGTTCTTTGACCCGTGATATCTCACTCCTTTGACTAACCCTTGGTTGCACTATGTTATTTGATCAACCAATGCTTCTCTTGGTCCGCATGGTTTATCTCCCATTGGCTGATTTCCCATTCCATTTGGCTCCTATACATAATGCCTTTGTATCTGGTTGCAAAGCGAATTTCTTGGTATGGTCAGCCCGCATACAACTATCCTGACCCATGCATCGCTTTAGTGATTGTGGATTTTGTTCGTCTCAAGGACAAGATTGGTGGTGTAGTGATTCTTATCACTACCGATTAAACCATTTATTGACCAGACCAATAGTGCGGTGGTTCTTATCGATTGCTGGCTAGTTGAATTGTGTATTGCCCATAATTTTTTGCATACCTATATCACCATCGAATGTTGTGGATTGAGATTAGCACATTTTACTTGTCGACCTTGTTTATTTTGAGCTCGACATATCTTTCATTGAAAATATCTTTTTTGTTTATTTTGAGCCCGACATATCTTTTATATCAATTGGTTGCGATTATAATTCGTGTAGTATGATCTCTTCTCATGCAGTGCGTTTGTGGTTGAGTATGATCTTTTCTCACGCAGTGCGTCTGCGGTTGAGCCCCAAGAATAATAATTCGAATCCCTTGGGGTTGGAGGAACAAACAATTTGCTATGATTTTCTACGATAAATGAGGGGCCGAGTCCAAATGGCAATAATGGCATGTTCATCGAAACTACTTTCATGGGGACTTGTTGGTGTGTGTTTTATGACCCAAACAACACAAAATAAAATACCATGGGTACTCTACCCTATCTTTAAAAAAATCAACTCCCATAGTATTTGGTATGGTTGGAAAATCAAGTTTTTTTTGGCACACATGGGTACAATATTCAATGTGTATCCGGGCCGTATTGGATACATTTCCAAATTGGATACAGGGATACGTGCGCCTGAGGAGGGACAAAGGAGTTTCCGGCAACTCTAGATTACAGTCATCGAACTAGTCTTGTTCCATACTCGCAATAGTAAGTCAACTATCACATCGTAAGATGATTTGATCAAGGCACCTGTATTCGAAGATAATGAGCATACTTTGTTTAAGGCATTGCAATTTTGCCAATGAACCTTTGGCTGCCTTCCAACTTGATGCTGTTTCCCATGATATTTAAGTGGATCAAATACCATTCCGGAAAGGGGAGGGATGAATATACATTTGAGTGTAATCAGCGGCATCAAATAGAAGAAGGACATCAGTCAGAAAACAAGGAACAATAATAAAAATCAGAAGCGTATACACAACAGACACATAATCAGGATCAGACTCTCTAATCTGATTCAGTCTTGTTATAATCAGCATCTAATAATCTGAATAACAACTCTTGTGGTATCATCATGGCCTCTGCATTATTGTCAATTAATTATCTTTATATATGTTTATTTATGATTTTATATAAATGCATGTATCAATAATCTGTTTTTGAACTTCCATCATTATAGAAGGATGAAGGTTTAAGGGGAAGAAGAACCATGAGAATTGACATCTAAGTAGGGACCCTGTATGGATGTCCATGTTGCCTGCGACCGGGGCCAAGAGGGCCAAAGTTCCACTCTTGGGCTTAGATAGGACAATCAAGGAACCTCCATTACAACCTCCTCTTTGATTCTATAATGACAGCTACTAAATCTTAGGAGATAAAGCATGGATAGGGAAAGCAGGTACAAGCACCCCACTAGATAGGAACCCTGGGTGGATGTCATTGTTGCCTTTCATTGAGAGGCCAAGAGGGCCAAAGTTCCGCTCTTGGGCTTAGTGTGGGATGGCTTCAGGCAGACCTATCGTGCTTCTTCTCTAATGTGTTTGCAATGATGCTATAGATATTGTATGAATATCATGCATTAGGGCTAATCCTAATAACGGTTATATATATTATACATGTGTACATGTTTCTTATGTTATGATTGCAGGAGTCAAATCCAAGATTGCACTATTTGAAGAGATATTTTATTTGATAAGATGTAACCCTAACTCCCATTTTGTTGCAATTATGATTCTAGGGCAAATTAGGAAGGGGACATGACATTGGAACCTTCAATGATCAATCTTCAGCTCTATTTGTGTGATGACAAGCAGGAATGAATAGTATTTTTTCCTTTTGTATGCAAAATGAGGTAAATATGTTTTAGTGGTCAAAACGCTTTGGACGACACTTTTAAGGGTTAAGCTCGTGATTTTGACAAGACCATGAGTGGCCTTATAGACGAATGAAATTATTTCTTGGATCTAGGCCTATATGACAAATCAGCACTATAGGATTCTCTATCGCTGGGGTGACTAGTTGCAAAGGGAGTGGAGTCTTTGTCTAGTTTGGGTCTATGGGACTTGCCTAGTCTTGCTTGCATTGGGACTCATGAAGTGTGCAACTTTGAGTGAGTCTTGGAACTATGTCTAGGCCAAATACTTTCCCATTGACAAGACCTTGGACGGCGTCATAGATGAATCATTTTTATAATGGGATCTAGGTATATAGGTAAAATTGGCAACATAGGACATTGTACCTAATCATCCCAAAGTCTTGTTGTATGTAAAAGAAATGATTTAATTGAGATGTAGGAAATTTTGATAAATATAAAGTTCAAAGCTCTCATTAGGAACAACTGTGTTGAAATCCCTAGAGAGACCATTGCAAAATTCATTGTACGCTTCAAACTTATTGAGTCTTCAAACTCAGCATTTGACACTTTGGCTTTAAAATGTATCATAATTTTTATGCAATAACACATCAAATAGATGAAGTACCACATTGCTGCCTACAGATATCTTTTGGAGATGGACTGAGACTAACACAGCACTAAGGGGGTAATATTTGTTGGCATTATTTTTCCAGCTAAACAGAAACAAGAAAGCATCATCCCTAGTATGCAATGCAAATAATGCTTGATCTGTGTAAATATTATCATGTTTGGTAGTGTGAAATGAATCATATTCTGTTACATTGTGAGTGACCATTGTGGCTGTGTTTATTGATTGTCTTCAGATGATTAGGAATTGAAGATGTAACTAGAGTTTGAACTAAATTATTGGTTCTTTAGGAGGATAATAAATGTGGCATTAGTATGTATAAAGTGTTCAGAAGCTTCTGTAGTATCCTTTCACATAGTGACTATGCATGTCAGAAAGTGCACCTATAATTTTGATATTCTCTAGAAAATGGGTTCATTTAGTTAGCAATTTGCCTGCTAGATGAGAAGCTTGATACTGGAATTGTACTTCTCAAAACTTCTATAAAATAGCCAAACCTAGTACTAAGACTAAGGCAAACATCAAGCTGTGAGCATATAATTCTTGATTATGCATCATAAATGATACTGTTTGAAAGAAGATAGTAACATCTAATAATACATTTATTATCCTGTGCTCACATTATACAATTTGTTGGTTTGCTTGACATTTTTTTGATTATGTGGGTTTATAAAAATAAACTTTAATTTACCAGATGAGATGAATAGTATTATACTATAGGGTGTTTTGTTTCAAGTGCGATATCCATACAAATAAGTAACACCCAGTATGATTAGGTTCATAACAACTATGATATTCTAATGCTTGACATTTATGCAGATATTTGTTAGACAGACCGCGTGTTAAACCTGTTGCACAAGATCCTTCAAACGAGAAAACTCGACTTCTAATTTTATCAGAAAGCATCAAAGATCCAGGTAAAAAATTATACACTCGTAATGGACCATTTGTTTTTTCAATTCTCCAATACAAATAACAGAGATGCAAATACAGAGAGAATGTTCTGAATGATGCTATTTCTATAGTACTGTATGTGATGTATTACTTGTTTTGTTTGATGGGTAAAGGGGTATCTATTTATGGGGGTTGGCCTCCAAATATTCATATGTACAAAAATAGAGATTTTGAGGAAATACTCTTTGAAAACAGGTTATCCGAAAACAGGCTGAGAAGCCAAATTGACTGATAAATCTGGTTTAGTTTCCAAGGAACATATGTCAAAAAATTTATTTTCGAGGAACACAACAGAAGCACCCATGATTGCAGAGTTAACCCAAAATGATTGCTTGAAGCTTGCCCATAAACACACCCTGATATATATCTACTTAACTGTCAATCTATATGGCTATCCGTATATTTATCGATTGATTGATGTGTCCGTTGATTGATCTATTCATCCATTTGCTGATCTATGAAACTATATATGACTGATCTATCTATAGGCAGCATAATAGTCTAAAATCCTAAACAGAACCTAAGCAGAGCATAGACAGAAGACTGTGTGGACATCACAATACAGCGCGTTAAACTTTCGTTGGCTATTAAGATGAAATAAATAACAAGCCACTAAAACTATTTCAGACCTATCGCATAAAACTTTGGGCCTTTCAGATATTTCCAGCTCTTGTGACTGGTTACGACAGCTGCAATATACTGTTGCCAAAACTATTCTAATTCCTTAAAGACGAATCTGATGAGATAATACCATTGCAAGGTGGGACAAAATGCAGAATTTGTCTATCCTAAGCATCCCATGGAAGCTATGGGAAAATTGAAAAACTGAAAATGAAATGTGTTTCAGGAAAAAAGAGAGGAAAGTTGCAAAGTTTTGAAGCTGTAATCTTCTTTTAGGGCCCGTTTGGCAGCAGGAATTGGACCGGAATTGGCATTATCTAATTCTGAATAATGCCAAATTCCATGTTTGGGTCCTTGGAAAAAAATGGAATTGGAATTCCGAAATTCTCATTTTGCCTCCAAAATGGGAATATCATCTTCCACCTAAATAGGTGGAATTGGAATTTCGAATTCCATTTCTAATTTTTACAAAAGCAAATTTAATATTTCGTGGGATCCGTGACTATAAAGATGTATATTATATTGCTATAAGGATGTATATATATACATGTGTGTATATATGCATGTGTGTATATACATGTGTGTATATATACACGTGTGTGTGTATACACGTGTGTATATATACATACATGTATGTGTGTATATGCATACATGTATGTGTGTATATACACATGTGTGTATATATACATACATGTATGTGTGTATATATACACACATGTATGGTGTGTGTATATGTGTGTATATACACACGTGTGTATATGTCTGTATATATACACACATGTATGGTGTGTGTATATGTGTGTATATACACACGTGTGTATATATACACAAATGTGTGTATGTGTGTATATGTGTATACATGGATACACACTTGTATGTGTATATGTGTGTATATATACACACATGTATGTGTATATATACATACGTGTGTATATATATGTATATATACATAAATGTGTGTATATGTGTATACACACGTGTGTATGTGTGTGTATATATACACATGTGTGTATATGTGTATACATGGATACACACTTGTATGTGTATATACACAGATGTGTGTATACACACACACATGTATGTGTGTATAAACACACGTGTGTATGTGTGTATATGTACACAAATGTGTGTATATGTGTGTATGTGTGTATACACACACATGTGTGTATGTGTGTATATGTGTATACATGTGTGTATATACACATACACATGTATATATACATGTGTATATACACACACATGTATGTATGTATATATACACATGCCTGCATGTGTGTGTATATACACACATATATACACACCATATTCAAAGAAATTAAAAAATAAAGAATTAAAATTCCTTATGCATCTTCTCATTCATCTTCCGGGTGAACCAAACGGGTCAGACCATATTCCGGTTTTCATTTTGAGGATAAGCATCTTCCTGAATATGCAGCATCTTCCTGAATTGACCATATCCAGGATATGGTATTCCAGTACCCAAACGGGCCAAGGTCTAGGGGAAACAAGCAGAACTGAAAAGACAGTGTGCTGTGAATGAAATTATAAAAATGAAATAAACCAAATTTAGTACTCTTGCTACCACTTCTATGCTTATTTATGCGCATGCCCAACTGCCCTTCACATAATATTCTGAAGAAACAGTTAGGGTCAGATTGCGTTAACTTTTTATGATTAGACATTAGATATTCAACAACTAAACTAACTTTATTTATAATTAATGTTGTTTGAAGATTTTATCCTTTGCCTTTGCTTTCTTAATTACTAAGTAACTGTAGCAGCACTAGGTTAGAGTGTTATACCTGCAATTGTTGACTCTATTTCTGTCGTACTTGAAATTTTCTGCATTTGTTTCAAATAGAATTGTTTATTTTAGTAAATGACCTGCTGTCCCAGAGGTTATAGTTATCAGCTTGTTGAAACTTAATACGTGAAGTAAGACCCCGAACAACATACTTATTAGTTTTTTGTACAATAAATTACAGTCCAGATCTCCAGTTTTCTGTGAGTGAATTTAATGTAATGTCCCCAACTAGGACTCTACTTGATTTACCCTAAAATTCCCAACTAGGGTTTGGTTTGCACTTGGAAATGGCAATTTACCTAGTCTTTGTAGTGTTCTCTACTAGATTACATACATCAATTCATAATTAATAGTATGTTTGACAGTTAACATATTTAACCCACTTCCTTGCTTCTCTTTAAACTCAACCGTAAGGAGGACAGGGAGTATTTGTCAAAGGGCGCTTTGATGCCAATCTATAAGTTGATTCCCTCAATGTTTCCGTAACACATATTCATACCCATCTTGGGACTATGCCCTCGGGGTTTCAGAAGTACATGCCTTAGTCTATCTCGGGATTCACCCACCTTGTGAGGAATTACTCCAGCCGTTCCCTACAACCTATTGGTCCTCAAAAGGGGCTGTAGCAAGAGACTAAGGAATAGGCTATGAATATGCTAACTTCAACGGATTATGACTTATTATGCAATCAACCATGTAAACTAGGATTACTAATGTAAATCTTGTTACTTAAGTGTATATATATATATATATATATATATATATGAGTGTGTGTGTGCGCGTGCGTGTGTGTATGTATGATTCTTCTATTATAAATGATATTAATACTACAGTATATATATTGGATCATATATATTGGCCCTTTATTTCTAATAGCATTCTGATATAATGATCTGTAGATCAGTATTGATTTATGGATAAGTCACAACATATTTGTATGCTGTCAGATGATGCCTGCCAGCCATAGAGTATGATTTATTTCCCTTTCTAATCTCACCTTACTGATGAGTATCAAATACATTTTTCTAATCTCCCCTTCGATGCTTGCTAGCATTATAATAGGATTTTCTTCCTCTGATGAACAGAAGTAGTGCTTTGGATATATAACTGCTTTGAAAGAAATTGTCTTTTTTTTTTGTATTATGAGATTTTTTTGAAATTACCCTTATTTTGAAAGGCAAAGTAGGCTTTCTACTAGTTTGTCATACCTCTTTTTACTGCGCTGAAAATGGCAAAATGAACCACTTGTGATACCGAGTAGTAGTATGTAAAGAGGATTGTGTATATCAGTGACATGTCTTCTTCTGTGTGTGAATAGGGGTATCCAAAACTTGAACATTTGTGATAGGCTGAAAGAGGTTAGACACGTGTTAGTTTTTGATGTCCCTTGTGAAGTCCTCTAATCGAAAGTGACAATTTATCAAAGAAAAATAGCGAGGAAGTGTTTATTCTATTTATTATTACCAAAAACCAACAACTCCATACAATAAACCAAAACATATATATAAAGGTCGGTTGGTTGGGGAAACCAACGGACGCACCTCCTCGCTCCTAACTACCCTCCCGACAACCATAATTAAGTTCTAATACAAAATGACTTTATTTCATACTACAAAGTTTATGATGGGCTAAAAGGTGGTAAGAAATCTGGTCAGGTCTTTCTCGCAAGTTCCTATGCTTGAAAGTGAACCTCTTAAAGACCAAGTTCTGGGCACCTGCAATTAAAGTAATGGAAGAAGATGGGTAGGAGCAATTGGAGTCCCTGTAAAGAGGACAATACCTCCCTAATATCTCATTGTAGAGAACACCTATATTAAAGTGTTCTTTTACTTCCTGCATCCTAGAGTGATTAAAGATAACAGGTCATCTCACTATGTAAGACGTGTAATTCGTTGCAACTCATAATTGCTGGGAAAACATGGTCAATTGACTTAGGGGTAGGCCTTCAGCCATGTAGCCAATGATATTGGAAATAGTTAAATCTGAATGATGGTACCTGCTAAAAACTCTTAGAAATGCTGAACATAGAAAGCCAACTTGGAGTTGTGTAATGCCCCTTCCTGTGTTTAGGCCCACAAACAGTATTAATCACTTAAAACTGAAATTAAAATAGCGAGTATCAAGAAATTATGATAATGCCCCCCTCCTCTCTCTCTCTCTCTATCTATACATATACATATATAGATCCAAGGATCATTAGTATTCAAATCAATAGATCATAGTATCATTGATATTCAGTTATGGCATATTCCTCATAGCCAATCACATTGTGAAAACGCTTGCAAATATTGTAATGTCCCTTTTTGTGATATTCCTAATTTCTTTATCATAAGCAATAATTCTCCCTTCAAAATGATTATAAGTATCAATAACTTTATCAAACATCAGAAATTCAAGATATTAATCAGTTCAACTGATCATAGCACAATCCTCAAAATCAATCAAATCGTGAATTATTTCGGAATTAACTTGTCAGAAGCATGAAAGAGTCCAAATACCTTCCAATTCCTAGCCCCAAAGCATGAAAGGGTTTCCCTGCTTCGAATGCCCAGCCCCAGAGCATGAAAGGATTACAGCCTTTCAACTCCTACAAGGAACTTCCTCAAATTCAAACTGATTGCTTGATGAATTTGCTTGATTAGTGCTGATTGATATTTCTTGATGGATTGACAATAATTCTCTTGAATATTATTTGAATGTCAATATAGAAAATCCTTGAATGAATTTCTGAAGCTATATGTGTTGCTGGATATTTATCTGTGTTTCTGCTCTGAAATGTTCCTATTGATTTTAGATGAATGGTATTTGATGATGGATGTTTAGAAATTTAGATGATTGAATTGATTGATGAATGGATTGATCTTTTGCTGCTTGCTGGTTTGTTTTGCTTTAATGAGTTGTTGAATTGATTCATTTGCTTGATGGATAGATTGATGAGTGATGATGTATTGATGTTTGCTTGGAATGATCTCCCTATATGTATGTATGTATGTATGTCTTCCTCATGGAAGAGTCACAACCTTTCTTACACCGTCACTACTATTGAATACATAATTTAATTCACTTGCAATGTCACATGATACTCTATTCCTAATTGATTGATTGAATGCTTGTTTCCTTTATGAATTGATGATTTATTCCATGATTCTCATTGAAATGATTTGCCCTTTATATCCATTTCCTGAAGGAGTCACCAGCTTTCACAAGTAATGAGTCACCACCTATTGATGTGAGTTTTGTTCCACTACAACATACAAAATCAAATACCCAATGTTTCAAAGTGAAACACCAAATACTCAATCCTCTCTTGAATAAGGATGCTCATATGCTAACAATATATATGGATTGTGTGATCAAATGAGACAACTTCAAGGTTCCTTCTTACTGTGGACTTTCACTTAGTTTTATGATGTCATATGCTGGTTATCACAAAGGGACTTATGCTGTTCATTCAATGAATATCAACTTGACTTTAACTTCTTCAATTACTTCCAACCAAATAACTTGGAAGGAAATCAAAGCTATCTAACTCTAGGAATGTAAGACAGTGTTGATGATGA
The DNA here is from genome assembly GCA_018584345.1 of Thuja plicata. Lineage (NCBI taxonomy): Eukaryota > Viridiplantae > Streptophyta > Pinopsida > Cupressales > Cupressaceae > Thuja > Thuja plicata. Next base: position 19,307 of record MU225123.1, read on the forward strand.
GGTGAGCCTCTAACCAGTCCTTGCTTCGCCATGTCAACTAAGCATAGGAGGGTGCTAGCTTCTAAGGATGCAGGAATGATTTTCACATTGTCAATATTCATCCAAATACTCTATGAAGGCACAATCTAAACGAACATCTCCAATAGAAGTTAAACACTTGCAATTTAGGCTCAGACTAACCTTACACCTTTACTTAGAATCAGCAAGTAACAGAAGGTATGGACACTAGCTTCACCATTAATCACCATTCAACAATATCTTCCATCCAATCTACTTCTACTTCTATTTAACATGAAATGAAATCCTAAATGAGGAATTGAAGAAACCATGAAGACCAACAATGAATCATCAATTACTTTGATAGCATCATGGCAACAATTTCATCAAGTCTCCTCTCCTACTCTACTTCTACTCTATTCTATTGAGTTACAAATGAGAAGGCCTTGGCCTTTTATAGGTGTTCAATTACAATGAAGGGCCAAGATTAACTCATTACAAACTCTAATTAGGGTTGCAACCACTATCATCCAATTACATGAAGGCACCACCTTGTGAGCCATTAAGAAAATTACAATGCTTTTGAGAGCCAATGAGAAAATGGATAAGGTAGAGGAACTAGATGCCTGCCACATGTACATTTGGCATAATATGATTGAATGTGTTTGAACACATGTAATTGGAATTTTCCAATTGGTTGGAAATGGATAGGCGCCACATCAACATTCTTATCTTGCATTCTTTGTTTTAATTCCTCTTCCCCATTGTCAAAACTTGGAAATCCTCTCATTGGACCTGCTTGTACATAAAATCTTGATGTCCCTTGGTGCCTTGACCTTGATCTTGCACATGAACTCGCTGAGCTGGGACTTGATTGGCATCTTGACTTTCCATTCCAAGAGGTGTGTATATTTGCAATTCGATCATCATCCTTGGTTGAGGTTTCAACAAATTTGTGTGTACAACATTGATCATTGTATCAAGGATGCCTCCCTCTTTCATGTCATCCATTTGTACTTGCATTTTCATCTCACTTTGATTCTATCATACTTGAAGAGCTGAACCTTTGTACTATGCACCTCCACTTTGGCCCTTGATCTTGAACACCATCCCACTTGTCCTCTTGAGAAATCACTTGCAACCTGTTGGTGCTTGAAGTCTTGGTGTTGAAATCATGCTTGCGCTTGATCTACTTAGCCCCCTGCTAGTTCCATTCGAATCTTGCCTTCCTCTTTCATGTCATCCATTTCACCTCGCAAAACAACAACAATCCATTAGATATTCATATTTTATTCGTGCTTCAAATCAAGAACATAATTAGTGATAACAAATCAGACTTGTGAGTACATCATTTTGCACAATTGACTTGAATTGTAATTCTGATTGCATAAAAAATGTGAGTTAACACACTTAGCATCATTATTTGGTCCTCATCTTAGATTCCACAAGTTCGATCTGCCACACGCCATTAATGGCTGCTTAATATCAGTCTTATTTTTGTGTTGTTAAACAAGAATTTCGCCAAGTTATACGCCCATACTTGCCATATATCTGTAGCTTGCAGCCTCCCCCTTTTAGTTTGTCTCTTGAAGAATATGGGGTCTTCTTATTCAAGTGGTCTTAATCTTTACAATTCTTTAGGTCTGATTAATAATCAACATGTTCGAACTCCTTATAGCAGATGGTGTAGATGTATTTGAACTGCTCTTGAAATCGATCTGGTCTTGATTGAATTGTGGTTTGAAATGAAATGAGACACTCCCCTTTATATGCGCTTGGGTGAAGAGGCACAACTCTCTAGGCAAAGCCGACTTGGCCTATTTATTTAAATTAAATCATTTACCCCACCAAATTCGCAGCCCTTCATGGCATAATCAGGCCGACTTGGCATAATTAAAACATTCGAGTCTCTTCATGTTTTTTAATTAATTGAAATTAATTGACACAAACCTTTTTTGAATTAAATCGCCCAGATTTCATAGGTGGCTGGGCTTGATGATGACACTCGTTTTACATGGAGCCTGAGAGGGCGGAATTCTACCCTCTCTTGGGCGCGAGAGCCCCAAGGAGGGCGGAATTCCACCCTCTCTTGGGCTCGAGGCCGAAGAGGTGTGTGCCATATCTCAAATGCATCATTGATTGTCCTCATTTTTTTCGTGCTATTGGCCTCAAATTTTCAGATTTTAACTTTGATCATACGATTTTGCTAATTAATTTCATCATTTTGTTTTGTGATCATGTTCAGATTTTCAACTTTTGAACCTAAAATCTCTTTGTGCAAATCACTTGGGTGCAAATCTTAATGCCTATGCCTATGATTTTGATTGTAAAACATATGAAGGGGCGAAATTTTGATGGGAGATCATAGGCGTGGAGCCCCAAGAAAGGCAGAATTCCACCTCTTCTTGGGCTCGAGAGCCCCAATGAAGGTGGAATTCCACCCTTCCTTGGGCTCGACCCAAACAAAGTGTCATACCAATTTCTAACTTGCGTCAAATACTTTCAAATGTCCTTACAAAACTGATTTTTGTTTTCCCTCCAATTCGGTTTGAAGTTTCAATCATTGTGCAAGTGTCGGGCAGGTTTAGATCAAAAGGCGGGGGGTGATGTGGTCATGGAGCCCAACGGAGGGTGGAATTCCAACCTTCGTTGGGCTCAAGAGCCTTACGGAAGGTGGAACTCCACCTTTACTTGGGCTTGGCCCAGATTTGTTGTCTTAAAAAATATGTCAAATTGGTCCAGACTTTCAATTTTATTACCTATTTCCCTTTCTCATTTTTGATCAATCTCAACGGAAAATCAACTCACTTTTCAGAATTTTACCAATGAACATGAGACTTACTTCTGTTTTTTCTTCACTTTCAGCAGCCTGTGTGATCTCTAAGTCTCGAAATTCACCTTTCAAGTGTCAAAACTTCACTTGTAATTCGCCATAATTGTCTCATCATGCTCTGATTTTGCATTGCATCGATTTGATATATATAGCTATCTCTTATATATATACTTACAGAGTAATATTCAGGCAAATCGTCATATTCTTGAAAGATCAATATTTACATAGAGTCAAGCAAATCAATACACATATATATCACAGAGGTATACTTGTGTTAATTATATAAAACTTAAAATTGCTATTAGTCTGATCCAAATTAACACGAGAGAGGCTCAGAAGAGAAAGTGGATGATATTCCTCTTGAAAACGTATGTCTCATCGAATGCAAAAGGATGGCTCTTCGGATGACAACACGAGAGACTTTTCCTATTCTCAACTGTGTGTCTCTTCAATCTCCATGCAGGGTCTCTTGAATTTCAAGACAAGAGACATTGAAAATATCTGAGTGAACCTCTATATATTATAACAGCAAACGAATACTTTCGAATGAGAGACACAATAGATATCATACTCGACATCTGAACAAAAGAACCAGCAATGGAAGGTAAACTTGAAATGTTTCCTGAAGCTACATACTTCAACACTCCCTCTTAGCAAAGGAGATATTTTTCTAGACACTCGTGTCATGGAGTCTTTAACATGACACTCAATGGCTACACCCATTTGTGAGAAAACAACAAAAGATTATCACAGAGTCTTTCAACGTGATATCGTCATCTGAACATGACGTTCACCATGGCTACTCCCAGAGGGTGAAAAACACAAGAGCTAAGTCATGGAGTCTCTCACATGACATCCACCATGGCTACGCCTAGAGGGTGGATCCAACATTGATACTCCTAGAGGGTGGAACAAGGGCTTTCACCTCAAAATTCTCTCTCATAGAGAAGAATGTATTAACAAGGACTTGCACCTCAAACTTCTCTCACAGAGAAGAATGCATTAACAACATGAAATAAGAATCTCTGAAGTTGAGCTCTCTCAGCAAGAGCATCATTCTCCACAATACCAAGTTTATCTCGAAAATAAGAAAACTTCACTCTAGGAAGTGGCTTGGTGGGAATGTCCACTGTCTGCTCATCCGTGCAAATGTACTTGAACTCAACTGCTTTCCTTTGAACCATATCATCTTAAATAATGATACTTGATTTCTACATGGTTGTTTCTATCATGAAAAAACAGGATTAACCGAAAGCTTCACATAGCTCTGGTTGTCACAAAGAATCACAGTAGGTTCCAAATGCTGTCCACACAGTCCTGCAAGAAGCTTTTGAAGCCACACTGCTTCTCTTGCTGCCACACAAGCTGCAACATATTCAACTTCTGCTGTACTCTGAGCCACACATGACTGTTTCCTGTTGCACTAGGAAATCCTAGCCGAACCTAGGCTAAAACAACAACCAAAAGTGCTATTCCTGTCAGGCACACATCCTGCCCAATCTGAATCAGAAAATCATGCAATTTCAGATCTTCACATGAAGTATATTTCAGTCCATATCCCACTGCACCACGCACATATTTTGATATATGTTTAGCTGCAAAAAAATGAATCTGTCTAGGCTCACACATGAACTGACTAAGAGTGTTAGCAGCATAACATATATCAGGCCTAGTATTGACCAAATACATCAATGATCCAATCAATTGCCTATACATAGAGGGATCAACTAAATCTGAACTGGCTGCAACTGCATGTAACTTTTTCAATTTTACTTCCAGAAGAGTTCACATAGACTTGCAATCTAACATACCAAATCTTTTCAAATTGTCAATAGCATATTTTCGTTGACTCAGGATAATCTCATTTGGTTTTATCCATATTTTTGATCCAAGGAAGTAATGCATAAGACCGAGATCTGTCATCTCAAATTTAGAAGCTAACTCCTTACATTTAGCAATTAGACCATCCTCCCCAGTGAGAAACAAATCATCAACATAAAGAACTAAGATTAAGGCTTTATCATCAATTACCTTGAAATAGAGATTTGGATCTACATCATTTTTGAGAAAGCCCAAACTCAATAAATAATGATCAGTTCTTTCGTACCATGCACACAGAGCTTGCTTAAGGCCATACAAAGCCTTTTTCAATCTGCATACATGTGAATCCTTCTCATGTATCACAAAACCTTCTAGCTGCCCAATAAATACCTCTTCTTAAATTACACCATTCAAGAAAGCCGTCTTCACATCCATTTGATGTAGATTCCATCCTTTAACTTCCGCAACAACAATGATAGTTCTGATAGAAGTGTACCGTGCTACATGAGCAAAAGTCTCCTCGTAATCTATACCTTCTTTTTGAGAAAACCCTCTAGCTACAAATCTAGCTTTATATTTTTCAACACTTCCATCAACTACATGTTTAATTTTGAACAACCACTTAGAAGAAACAACAAATTTACCTTTGGGCATAGGAACAATGTCCCAAACATCATTCTTGATAATGGATTGATACTCCTCCATCATGGCATCCCTCCATACTTGCTATTTTGAAGCCTCTTCAAAACTTGAGGGCTCAGATTCAATAATATGACTTTTTAAAGCAACATAACCTCCAAATTTACGAGGTCTCTTACTTTCTCTAAAAGTGCCACGTGGGGTTGCATATTTTTCAGCCTCTTGCATAGTATGCCTGGCCCACAAAGGTCTCTTCTTGTCAAATGAAACATTACTTGGACCAGCAGTGGAATCTATAGGATCAACAGGATCAATAGGATCTTCTAACTCTGGAGACTCCCTCTGAATCTCAAAAGGGGAATCAGGAACAACAATATCCATATCTTGTGAAGGCTCAAGATCTTCTTTATTAGTTTCCATATTAGTCTCTTTAGGTCTCTTGCAAGCTACATCTTCTTCAAAAGAAACATCCCTGTTGATTTCAATCTGCTTTTGATTCGGAATGTAGACCCTGTAAGCTTTTGATGATTCACTGTAACCAACAAAAATACCCTTCTTGCCTGAAGGTTCTAACTTAGACCTTTTATCTTTCGGAACATGAATGTAAACTGGACACCCAAAAATTCTGAGATGACTAATATCTGGTTTAGTACCTTAAAATGCTTCTTCAGGAGTCGTATTGTCTAGAATTTGATGTGTACTACGATTCTGAACATAATCTGCTGTCCTGCAAGATTCTGCCCATAGAAATGTTTGAAGGCCTTGATCATGAATTATGGCTTTCACCGCCTCAACAATATACCTATTCTTTCTTTCTGCAACACCATTTTTTTTTGGATTATAAGGGACACAAAATTCCCTCTTAATCCCAGCTTCAATACAAAATTTTTGAAATATACCAGAAGTATATTCACCCCCATTGTCAGACCTTAAAACTTTGATTCTCTTATTGGACAAATTCTTTACAAGAGCTTTGAATTCTTTAAATCTAGACATCACTTCATGAGACTCTTTAGATTTCAGAAAATAAATCCATGACTTACGAGAGAAGTCATCAATAAAAGTAACATAATACCAAAAACCACTTAATGAAGCAACATACATAGGACCACAGAAGTCAGAATGAATTAGGTCTAGGATTTCCTTTGATCCACTTTCACTAATGTGAAAAGGTCTTTTAATGTTCTTACCTAGAGCACATTGTTTGCAAATACCTTCATGTTCTTGATTTAGCTTAGGAAGAACCACAACCATCTTTTCCATGGAGGATAGAGTTCTGAAATTTAAATGAGCAAATCTTTTATGCCACAGCTCACTAGTACTCATAGAATCATGTACTGAGGCTTGAATAGGATGAGCATAAAGTTTATATAGACTTTCATGACAAACACCAACCTCACGAGATGACTTAATACTAGTGTTCTTCCATGCAAGAACTTTGCCTTCAGCAAATGCAACATGATATCTTTTATCTTCCAACGCTGATATAGAAATCAGATTTCTCTTGATTCGAGGAACGAACAATACATCGCTCAGATGAAGAGGAACTCCTGAATCTAAATGAAAGGAAGTATTTCCAGCACTGTTCACAGAATAACACGCATCATCACCAATGATAACTTCGAAATGCGTATCCTTTTCTATCAGATTAGAAAGATGCTCTCGATATCTTGTGATATGGCGAGAAGTTCCACTGTCAATCAGCCAGGTATTACTATCAGTTGGAACATTACTAGAAAGAGCTGATATAAATAAGAAACCCTCTGAATTTTCACTTGACTCTCTATGGGGAGAAGCATTTTCAACATTTGTAGCAGCAAATTGATGCTTGGGTCTTGATGAACAATCTCTAGCAAAGTGACCATACTTGTCACATGAAGCACTGAATCCGAGAGAGATCCTTCTTGGCTCAAGAGCCGAATCAGAATTTCTATCTTTGAACCTCTTGAAATTTCCTTTTCTTCCTTTCTGTTTAGAAGTATGGGCAGCAAGGACATGATCTTCATGATGAGATTTACGCCCATTTCTTCTAGCCTCCAATCTGCATTCTTCTTGAATGCAATCAGCTCTCAACCAATCGAACTTGGGTAGTGCATATCTTCCACTAATTCCTTGAATGAAGGATTCCCAAGAGTGAGGAAGGCCATTCATGGCAAGCATAACCAGATCTTTGTCCTCAATGGAATCTCCATAGCATTGAGTTGATCCTTTAATTCTGTAATCTTCATTAAGAAAGAAACCACAGATTCTCCTCTAGCCATTTTAATGTGTAGAAGTTGACGTCTCAAGGATAGAGCTCTGCTAGTGTTGTTGAATTCATACAAACTTTGAGGACACTCAAACATCTCTTTAGCTGAATTCAACTTGGATATAATAGGTACTAGATGATCCTTAACAGAGTCAATTAGAATCTTTCTTGCCATGATTTCATTCTTCCTCCATTGTGCTTTCTCAGTGTCATCAGAAGGTTCAGGTACATCAAACTTCTCGTAGTTGAGAAGATCATTCTCTTCAAGAGCAATGAGAACCCTAAATTTTCATGAAGTAAAGTTGGATGCACCATCCAGCCCGTGGAGTCCATTCACCATTGTAGGAAGCTGGAGTAAACACGTTAGGAGACAAGCAAAGAATATTTCAAAGATTAAGAGTTCTAGTTCTGGATCTTTACTTTAGACCCGCTCTGATACCATGTTAAATTTTGAACCAGAATTCAAGAATGCCAAACACAGATACACAATAACAGAAGACACAATAAAATATCCTGGGAAAACCCTCCTCCACGAGGGTGAAAAACCCAACCCCACAAAAGTTAGATCCTTTATTTATGATAAATAAATCTGAATACAATTCTCGTCCAGCTGAGACTCGACACCTTCAATGAGAGCTATACTAAGTCCGTCTTTACAATGATATTGACTCAAATATCCTTCCTTCTGATAATACTAAAGCTCCTCAAACAGAATTGAATAACATCATACAAAGCTCACGATGAAATACATGTAAGTGTCACCTGCAGAAAATACTCACAATAGACTATATAAACAAACAACGAATGATAACAAGAATGCTCAGAACACACACTGAGACTCCACGGTAATCTTCAGAAATATCCAGCTGCATACACATTACAGAATCATGATGACTATCTATATCAAATACCAAACAATGCACCACACAATGCTACAACCACGATAGAAGATGAACCCACACTCTGAACTCAACAACCAACGATCACTAGGAAGAAGAAACCCATGATATCTCTGAAACAATAATATATAGAGTCGATACAAAAGCCAACATCAACATATCACTTGAGAGAGGCTCAGAAGAGAAAGCGGATGATATTCCTCTTGAAAACGTATGTCTCATTGAATGCAAAAGGATGGCTCTTCGGATGACAACACGGGAGACTTTTCCCATTCTCAACCGTGTGTCTCTTCAGTCTCTAGGCGGGGTCTTTTGAATTCCAAGACGAGAGACATTTAAAATATCTGAATGAACCTCTTCATTTTATAACAGCAAATCAATACTTTCAAATGAGAGACACATCAGATATCATACTCGGCATCTGAACAAAAGGAACCAGCAATAGAAGGTAAACTCGAAATGTCTCCTGAAGCTATATACTTCAACAGTGCCGTTAAAGCATTGTACACAATTTCATTCGTGAGGCTGGATTAGGACAGTAGATCCAGCAGCTTTTCTCACCGTGGTTTTTCACCCATCTTTGGCTTTCCATGCACCTAAGGTGTTGAAGTCTCTTTGTGTGATTGCTTTCTTTTCATTTCAGTTTTTATGCTTATTATTATGAATTTGAATCTGATGTTATATCTTCTACTGATTCATTCACCCCAGTAGAAGAGTTGCGTTCTAGAAAAAAAATAACAGTTTTGTATACAAGAGATTACATATATATTTCCATTCAATTCTTATGAGTAAATTATATATAGAGTTGTGTCATGTAGTTGTGAAATAGAGTATCGTGCCACACTTTTTAATTTATCACAAAATTTGTTCCATGCCCTTTTCAGTTTATCACAATATTTATTCCATGCTTGTAACAATACTTTTTCTTGTAGCAGATTGAATCATGTAATATATTTATTAACAGCTGTGTGTACATTATTATCATGAAAATGAAATGCATAATAATATTTAAGTTTTATAAAAACTTAAAAGAAACTATGATAACCATCCAAAGATAGCTAGCCATCTCCAAGATGAGTGAGAGAGGTCACTGACATCGCTAGCTGTTCCCAGACAGTTCTTTATGATTGAGTGTTGTTTCTATGCATACAAGGGATATCATGGACAGTCTGGGAACATTTTTGTTTTGTCCCCATAATTGTAATGGGTATAGGAAAGGTGGAAAAACCCTGGGGGAATAAGTTAAGATAATGCAATCAAGATATCAGTTAGATGCCTTTGAAAATAAATTTTTGAACTTACAAACTTTCACTATTGAGTTTTCGTATAGGAGAAGTATACATCTTTGTTTATGGCTATGTGTTTTGACTTTTATTCCCAACACATACTCTCCTCTACAAAACTTTCCTTGCTGACATTCTACGTCAAATTGCGTGTTCCCTCATATAGCCTACTTGGTCCATAGCCACCATTAACCCTAAAGATTGATCATGTTTACTATATTGAAGAAAAAATAAATACAAAAAAATGAAAGACATTGAATCCATGTGATGTTTTATTAGGATTTAATTTCATGGTTTTTGAGTCAATTTGCATAAACCTATATTTCATGGGTAGTGGTTCACAAGAATTCATGTCTCATGAGCACAAACATTCCAATTAACCTAGGATATCGGGTTCGGCCCCAGACCCCCTCGGACCCGGATAAATTCGAACCAGTTCGGAGTTCGGGTCCGGGCCGCCTGTGGGTCCGGGTAGTTCCGGGCAGGGTCTGAATTTTGAGGACCAAGTTCAAACCCGTGTTGTGGACGGTCGAACCCGGGCAAACTTCACACAAAAAAGCGAATTTGAAATGAATTTTTGACGAATTTCGTGAGTGGTTTCAGAAAACACGTTTTTTAATGATGAAATTTATAAAAATTTGGCGTCCACAACCCTAAAAGGTGAGTTTAAAGGCTTTTTTTCTAATTCTCATTTGTCGGTGAAAAATAACTCTCGATGCCTTTATAAAATAATTGAAGTCAGTTGACCCTTGACCCCGTCTTGGGGGCTTTGCCCCCAAACCCCCATTTAATAATTTGGGGTGGA
>MU225123.1:39617-51173 GCA_018584345.1 Thuja plicata
AAAAAAAAATGAACACTTACCTCTTGCAAATGAGTTGAGGAGTGTTGTTGTTGACTCCTTAATGCTCCCAATGCAATCTATGGCCTCCCCAAATGGATTTTCGATGCCTTTCGTGCTCTTCCTTCTTGTTGGTTGCAAACTTATGTTTTCTCTTTTCTCTTCTTCTCTCACCTTTCCTCTCTTGCAAATAGAAGACCCTTTAGGGTTATAAGAAAGAGGAATGACTTAAAAAAAGTTAAAAAAAACAAGTGTTTTTAAATATTTTTTGCTTCACTTTATGCCATGAATCGCCAATTCAGGCGATTCACGCCCAGGAATCGCCGATCTGGTTCACCGGCTCCCAAAAAATCGGGGAGGGTGAATTGAATCGCGATTCACGTGCGATTCTCGTTACTATGTTTGAAATACATACATACATACGTACGTACATGCACACACACACACACATACATGCATGCATACGTATGTATGTACATACATACATACATACATACATACATACTGTTGCTTGAATTACCAGCTTAATTCCGATCATGATGATGTGACCCTTCGTTTATAAGTATGTACTTATGACCTAAATGGATGTTAAACTTTAACAATTTCATTCCTGTAACAGTTACATTTATTGTCTCTCGTTTCTTGGGATTGTTTGTTCAGATGACATTTCTCATTTTCAAGATTTATTTGGTACTCCTTTCCTCTGCTGTAAGTGGTTCTGAATTTGCAGTGTTTGGAAAAGTAATCTTTCCATCCTACTACCTGTTTCAGTGAGTTTAACAGGCTAGAATGAAGTAGTTACATATTGGGTTAGGGTGGCATTTATTTGGAATGCCAAGATTCAATATTTGGTATCTTGTAAACTAACTGTGCTTATTTCTAATAAACAATATTAGTAGATTACCGTTAGTACTGCTAATATTTTTTATGTTTATGAAACAGGGTTATCTGAAGTTGCAGCTGATAAACTTGAATCTTTGAAGAAAGTGTGTGATATTAGAGTGGTTCCATATTCACTAGTACTTGGATACACATACTGGACAGCTGGTAATGTGATTAGCAGTTTGTTGTGATTTTTCGACTCATGTTTACACCTTTTTGTTTGCCGATACCATCATTAATATTTCTGCGCAAACAGTAACATGCCTATAGGATCAGTATTTCCCTTGAGATTTTGCTGCTTCTGTGAAAATTGAAGACATAGGGTGAGCTTTAGAACTGTTAATTTTTTTATTTTTTTGAAAATGTGAGATAATCACTTATGTCAGTATCTTCCTCACAATGCACATTTGAATGAGGGCTGGTTTGTCAGCCTTTCTAAGAATGAGATCCATGGGATTAACCACATGGTCTACCCATTGGTAGTGTTGGTTCTGTAAATGTAGCCATAATGTGAATAACTTCCTTCAATTCGAGAATATTTTTGAAAAGACTATTTATTTTTGAAAAGAATAGGCTCAGTATTTCCCTTGAGATTTGGCTTTGCCAATATTGCTAAAGTGAGCAGTATTTACCACTTCTGTGAAAATTGAAGACATTGGATGAGCTTTAGAACTTTTAATGTTTTAATTTTTTTAAAATGTGAGATAATCACAATCTTCCTCACAATCTTCCTCACAATGCACATTTGAATGAGGGCTAGTTTGTCAGCCTTTCTAAGAATGAGCTCCATGGGATTAACCACTCGGTCTACCCATTGGTAGCATTGGTTCTGTAGATGTAGCCATGATGTGAATAACCTCCTCCAATTCGAGAATATTTTTGAAAAGACTATTTATCTTCAATCAAATAATGTTTGCAGAACTTTGCAAGTTCATAATTTGCAGTAATAATTGGATGAAGTTTGTATGAGGTGACATGCTGGTATCTCTTGAGGCTTAATTGATTCCTCCACCCTTTTTATGGATTTTTTTCATTTACAATGGCCTTGATCATGCTTTATTGTTTGATATATTGAGTCTTCTTTGTTTGTGAATTTATCAATGCCATAGTATCCTTGACTAAAATATTGTTGACATGAACACTTGCTTTAGGAAATTCTTGTTACCTCTTGGTCCACTCTATTGACATAGAAGTTATGCATTTTCCTAATTTGTCAGTTAGTCATAAGGATAGTGAGCCCACTTTTCCTAAATCGGGTCTTATTTCATTCCTTTGTTATTTTCACACTAGCTTTTGTTATTATTTCTAATTCTCTTAGCACCACCATTGATGACCCCTCTAGAATTTGGTTATTAGCATATTTTCAAGGAGTTTCAAGACAAGGGGATATGGGAACCAAGGGCTTAGATTTGGGGATTGTGGGGGCATGATATTGTAAAAAGGTACAAGGAACAACAAATGAAACATTGAAATATTGAACAAATTGCATTGAACAATGAAAATGCGAAATGTCTATATATTCATATTATATTCAAAATCATGATTACTTTCACAATATAATTACAATTGGCTAGTGGCTCAGTGCCTCTAATAATCCCTAAAATTAATGCTAAACTCCTCATCATTTAACTATTGGACTTCTTGAGGCCAAGCTCCTCTAAGCCAATACCCTATAGCCTTGTTTGTGAGATGTCATTATCAACTTTTGTTGGCACCTTTGGCTTTACCTTTTGTTGGGTTGTTGGGCCCCACTTATATGTAAGCATGTTGCGGTCAATGTGATTCAACGTGCTATAGGTTGAAAGAAGTACCAGCCAAAATAGGGGTAAACTATGTAGTGGGTATGGTTTGCATCAAGGTAAGCGTTGTGCATATATTGTAATAAAACATCTTAGGGAGATCCTTCTTGGTATTGCAGAGCTAGAGGTGGAGGAGGTGTTATGCACCTCAATTATTGGTCCTAAGCTGCCCAACTTGAATATAGGTTTGAGGAAATATTCTCATGTTTGACACCCTTGACATGGGAGATTATTAGACAGAGAATTGGGTTCCTAAGCATGTTGTGGTCATTGAGACTCAAGGTGCTATGGATAGCTAGAAGTGTCACTTGCCCCCTGCAAGAGGAAAGCATGTTCTTCTAGTAGAGGGAATGAAGCTATAAATTAACTAGTTCCTTTCAGGAGGATAAGAACTAGAAAGTAGAAACATAAGATAGTAGACAAATGTCCAATGTGATTTTCATTGACCATCAGTTGCAATGCCTCTTCAACTCAAGCATCCTTTCCAAGAGACTGAAGTATGATGCACATCTAGACTCTAGAGGTTTAAATTTTTTTTTCTCAAAGAAGTTCCCAAAGAGTGCATGTGACGTATGGTGATTGTAGTTAAATATTTGCACTTCTAGTATTGTTAATGACCTCTTTGATCGAATTGATTTTCCCATGTCCTTGAGTGCATTATTTATGAGTCATGACATGCACACAAGGAGTTTACCAAATATATTTGTAGGTTGCACTAGTCAACTTCCTTGTAGCCTTGCACACATGGATTTCATCTATTACTACTTTTACACGTTCTCTGGTCCTCCAACCTCTTGAATCGCATCTTCAAAGAATTTGTAACTAAAAATCGGCATCATGCTATGCTTAACATTCAACAACCCTAAGGAAGTAAGGGTCCTATACAACTGACCATGATGTTGATTAGTGGAAGATGCTTAATGCTTGTCCACCCATCCATGACTATGTTTCATCCACTACTTAGCTAGGTGGCCTTTATTTTGTCTATTAGAATATCAATCTTGAAATAGTTACTTATCCAAGATTGTTGCTATGCAATGTCCCCTTTTTCGTGAACGTCAACTTTCGGAGGATTAGTCTATTTCCTGATCCTCGTAGGCTAATGAAGTTGTTCAGAGGGTCCAGTTGGTTGATCCAGAGGCTAGTTTCCCACTCCAGTGGTCTGAGATGTTTAGGATTGCTCTTCGTTTGAGTAAGATTGGCACACTTGCTATATATAGTAAGTGTCTATTTTAGGAAAGTCAAGGTCTCTATCTTTAGCAGGACACCTGAACAACTTGGTGGCAGTGTTGAGATTTAGTATCGTTGTCTGGAGTAGTTATTCAGAGACTTACTATTTATAGTAAGTCATTGTTGAGGGATTGCTATATTTGGCAGGAGCACCCAGGCTCTTGGTATGCACAATGATTGACTCCTTCGTCAGTTGGCTTAGTTGAGGGACTTAGTATTTATAGTAAGTCATCTATCCAACATTTCTATATTTGGCAGGGCACCTGGATTGGCCTCAGTTGCAGTGATGACCTTTGGCACCTTTTTTGATCAGGTATTCAAGGATTTACTAATTATAGTAAATCAAGGGTCGATAGAGATGGAACCTTTCTATTTTTAGAAAGGCACCTTGGTTAGCAGTGAATGCAGTGGGTTACCTCCTGGTTCTGACAAAATTGAGAAATAAGTAGTATCTTTGGAGTTTTGACATTTTAATTACTAATAAAGTAATACTTTATTAATAATTAATTAAAAGTGCACAGCATTAAATGTTATTTGACTTTATTATAAAAGGGGGTTATTAAATGATCATAAAGTCAAATTATAAGTGCATATGAGGAATAATGTAAAGTGCCAATAGAAAGGGAGATATAAGTGATTATTAAAATATACTTCATATTACTTCATTGTGCACCAAATGGAGAGAAATGTAATTAAATATTATATTTCAAATACATCAAAAGCAAGTGCAACAAAAGCTAAATATTTTTAAGTTATGAGAAGTGTATTTGTGAAGATACATATCTATTTCTCTTGGAGAATTATAAAAAGCTAAGGCAAGAGAAAATTCATTCATTCTATGCATTTGATATTATTGAATTGTTTGAAGAGAATTTGGAGCAAGGGTTTCAAAAGTTTCAGCTTGGAGTATTGGGAATTCTTCATAGTTTTCAGCACTTTGAATTGGTGTAATATCCAATGAATTGTGCAAATGGCGATGGCTTTACTCAGAGGCCGTGATTGGGTTTATTGGTGAAGAAATATCAAGGGTTTGTGCATATATTTGATGCTTATTCATTGCAGACCTGTGGATAATCATTGGCAGCCAAATAAGAGAAGATTGCAAGCTTTAATCTTGCTGCTACAGTGACGCTACTGCACCTGCACTACAATAACCTATGAACAGTAAATTGCTACAGTGTTTTTATATTTCAATTGAAAGGTGCAAGGGTTTAAGTGCAGATTTTTAAAGAGTTCCCAGAATCGATTGTGACAGCCATTGCAATTATTACCAACGTTAAATATTCATTACCAGCTGTTATGTACAGGTTCATACATTGCTGCCATACATTTCCAGTTCATAAATTCCTTGGGCCCGCAGAAACAAGGGATAGATATTTCAGCTGAAAACAAAGTACAATCAAGTCTAGACTCAAGCTGAATTTTGTGGATGGGGTGGTTATTGATGTGATACACAAATTGGATTTGGATGGTGTTATGTTTGGGAGTTCATATTCTACATCTGGAATGCCATAGGTTTGGGAAAAAAGAATAAGCATAGGCTTGTTAAGTGACATCAATTTTTTTCTCAATGTTTTTGTTGATAATTAAAAATTTCAATGGCGTGGCTCTCGAGCCAAGAGATTTAGCAATGCTAGCATAGTTGTATGGGAAAGAGAAGAATATGGTGGTAAAATAAAATTAGTACATATGTCAATGATTAATGCATGTTGTCCTCATGGCCTTGACCAATCAAAATACCTCCACTCAAATGATATTGTCGACTTCATTAACCAGGAGCTCAAAACCAATAACCAACTCCCCTTGTTGAATATCCTTCTAATTAGGAACGTAGACAGTTCCTTTGGCCATTATGGCTTTAGAAAATCTATGCACAACAATCTCTATTTCTCTTAGTCCTCCCATCACTATCTTGCATGTCTTAAAGACTCTAGGAACTCCCATCTATGATGATCACATTGACATAAGCTTTCCCACATTGTTATAGATTTTAAATTGAATGGATTTCACAACTAACATATTGCTAGAGCATTTTGGCAAGCAAAAACTCATGTGATTTCTAAACCTAAGGTTGGTGACTCTTGTGCTCCTGTTGCCACCGTACTCTATATTGACGACACCTCCAATAAAATCTCTAAAATATCTTGGATAAGTCTTTTGTAAAGAAGATAGCCCTTTCAAGAGACTATTTAAGGAAATTATTTAAATCAGATACTACCCTATCAGCCTTAATGAAGACGAATGGTGGAACTTGAAATTTTCTTGACATCCTCTATTAAACTCCATCCAATCCTACCCCCCCCCCCTGTTTTAAGTTTCCTTGCCATCCCTCTCTTTGTTTCCATCATGGGNTCTTGACATCCTCTATTAAACTCCATCCAATCCTCCCCCCCCCCCCTGTTTTAAGTTTCCTTGCCATCCCTCTCTTTGTTTCCATCATGGGTTTGTCTTCCCAACTACTTGTCTTCTATTTCGACCCTTCCTTTTTCAGTATTTCAGTATATTCTTGCAGCTCACTTTCTCTTGTTCCCTTCCGAGTGTCTCGTTTCTCTATTGCTTCTCTTGGCATTCATTTTGATGGTTCCTAATCCTAGCTTGTACTCTTTGTTTCACTCTTTGTTTTCTTCTGCCTTCCACGTTGCTATTGTGTTCGGTTTTATCTTTCTTTTGTTGTTGCATCACTTTTAATTTTGTACTCTTTTGTTTTTGGTTCTAAATTATATTAATCATTTTATATGCCTGTAAGTTGAAAATTTATATCCTTTACAACCTTTTGTATTCTAACTAATATTTAGCTAATATATATTTTAATTGAGTTGTGAGAATCTCTTATATCTTTAGCTCTATTTGTTTCAATATATTTTTATCCTTCAGCAATAATCCAAAACTTTGTCTTTTCCAAAAAAAGCTTAAGAATTCATTTTTCCTTAATCTTCTCTTCCAAGTTCATTTTATTGGTTAAATAATGTTATAATCTCTCAATACTTGTAAATATTCATGTAATAACCAAGGTTTCCAGGAGATAGGTACTGGTACTGGTACAAGAGACTAATATTAGTACCGGTATGGCTATTTTTTAAAATAGAAGATGGGTATTTGGAGATGCCATTTCTTTTTTAAATATAATCTAATCTCCAAAATGTATCGTGACATAGAACTTTCAGAACAAGACTAGTGTTAAAGTTTAACATTAGGTTTAAAGTTCAAAATTCAAATACACAAATGTCATTGTGTCAAAGAGTTAAAGAGTTCCCAGCTCACACTACATATTTGATATTAGTTTATCATTACATATTGAAATTCAGAAACCTTGATAGCTTGATAGGCTGATATGCAAACAAAAAACAAAAATCAGAAATCTATCATCTACACTTCTACATCATGAACCATGATCATCCATATCAAGGTCCTCAACTATGATGCTCTCCAATACTCATTACTCTCAAACTCAAGTTCCTTTGTTGGTAGTAGAATTGGGGGTAAATCATTAAGGCCATCTATGTCAACCACTTCATCCACTATGGCTGCAACTTCTTTGTCATGTAATGTCCCGTTTTTGAAATAGGATTTAATAATAAATAATAATGATAATAAAATTAAAATATAAAAATAAATAAATAATAATAAATATAATATAATATAATTATTATTTAATTAAGTTTAATGAAGGGTCAAGATATATGCAATGAAGAGTTGTGACTCCCTCAACATAAGATATAGAAGGGAGGAAAGTTCATTTGAAAGGAAATATGAAGGAAGAAAAAGGGGAGCATAGGAATTAAATAAGGACTAATAGAAGAAGAATCGAATGGGAAGAAAACAAGGAAATGACTCTTTCAAAGGGAAGCAATGATGAAGGGTTGGAACTCTTTGAAAGGTTTGTAGTTATGAAGGATTGTGACTCTTAAAAAGGGTTGTAATTATGAAGGGTTGTAACTCTTTCATAGAGAGACAATTATGAAGGGTTGCAAGTCTCTCAAAGGGCGGAAATGATGAAGGGTTGTGACTCTCAAAAGGTGGTGATTATGAAAGGTTGTGACATTAGTTACAGAATGCGTACCCTGGCCCTGCGCATTGGGTCCGGATGCACACCAGTTTGGATGCGTCATCCAAATGCATCTAGGATACACATCTTGGACTGTGGATGCGCTCAGATGCACAACCAACGCATTCGACACACATCTTGGACGCATCCGAAGCACATCGTGGATGCATCTAGAGCGCATCCGTGGCCCAATCACTTAAAGTGACTCAAAAAACATTAAAAAAAGTTTTGTTTGTTTTTTTGCTAAAAGCCCTAAAATGGCCCTTCCTGAGGCCATATCATTTTGTTTGCTCTTTTACTCTTAAGTTCTCAATTCATTTTGTCTCCATTTTAGCATTTTGAAAGGCAGGTGGTTTTTTTCGAAGGGGATTGTTCATGGACCTAAAATGACCCTTTACGAGGCCATAAAATGATGTGCCATGGAGTTCTGTGCATCCTGGGATCCTGCAAGGGGTTCTACCCCTTGACCCTTTCGGGGCGTTGCCCTCAAACCCCCATTTGATTTTAATTTTTTGAAGTACACTACAAATTTGAGTTTGCACAATATCTGTATTTGACGATGTTATTGTCTTTAAGGTTTATTCATTTGGCATTTAATATTTGTCTTTGGCATTTGGAATTATCAATGATGAAGTAGCATTCTATGAAATGATTTAGTTTTACAATTTTGTATGTTTCTTTAATTTTATTGTATACACACACACACGTACCGAAACCCTCAATTTTTTTTGTACTTTCCCACGTACCGAATCCTTGTACTCGTACCCATACCTATACCCAAACCATTAACTAAGGTTGTGACCATTGCAAATGGCCAGACATGATGAAGAGGCGTGACTCTCCCTCACATTGGAAGATATAAATGGGAGAAGTGTTCTTTTGAGGAAGACAACCAAGGGAGATCAATTTGGGGAATAATATTATATTCTCAAAGGAAACAACAAAAAGTGGTGATTCAATTCTCAAAGGTTGTGACCCTTTCACCAATTAAGTATGTGATATTTCATTCCAAGCATTCAAGGAGGGCAGGGATTAAGAACATATATATAAAGGAAAATAAGATATACAGGCAGATCAACCAAATCAGCAGGGCAAATCTACCCAATAAGCGGACATAATAAAATATAAGTAGTGATAAAAGCTAAGTTATTGGTTTGGGTTCAGGTTCAAAGAATTTGTTCGTCGGTATGATTTTTTTTTGAAATGGGGTTTGGGTTTGTTATATATATATATATATGTATGTATGTATAGCCTAGAAGCATGAATTAAGATTAGAATGTCACATTAACATAGTATCATATAAACAACAAAAACACCATAAACTTGTAATCATAGCATCATATACTTCAAGTTCAATACCAAAATTTTAAAATATATAAACTAGTATTACTTTCAAAACATATAAACTAGTATTACTCGATATTCTACAATCACTAAATTATTTGTCTAGACAATTAATTTTACTAAATTAGATCAATAAAAACATCAATAAATAAGAGCAATAGATACCTTGTTTTTCAAGGTTTTAAGCACAAAAGTTTTCAATGTGGATAACTTGTGCTTTGAACCCAATAAATCTTGTCACATTGCAGCAAAGAGTAGATTGAAGAACAATATCAAAGAAGAGAAGAATCCAACAGGCGGTATTGGAAGGGCATTTGGACTGATTTCACCAGTTCCCTTGTCACCTTATATGTTACCTTATATGTTATAACAATGCAGTGCAAGGATAAATTTCAATTGGGAATTGTAGTAGGGTTTTTGACCTATCTAGCTGTTTAATTTTGTTATTTTAGGATCTTTGGATACACTATTAAATCTCACATTTGAAATATTTAATTAGCTTAATTTGTAATATAAAAGATTATCAGTTGCATGCAGGATTGCATAGTCTTGTACCCCTTGGTTAACTTATTGAAACTTTATATCTAAATGAACTGCTCTCAAATGATAAAACAAATAACTTTGAAATTCAAATGTCTCGAGAGAGGGTAATGCTTCATTTATTGGTAGTTGGTTCCAAAAAATAACTCTGAAATTCAAATGATTCGTCGTCAATCTCCCCAAGTATGCCTAGGTTCGTCCCAAGTTTGTCCCGGGTTGGTCTTGGACGAACCGACTTGCCTGGGTTCGAACCCTGGCCGAACCCAAAGTTAAACTGGATTTGGACCCGTACCCGGTTTGAACCGGAGTGGTACCAGACCCTAAGATTGGCAAACCTGGTAACTTAGGATAAAAGCAATGGTCACAAATTAATGAGAAGGGGTATGAGTTAAGATAGCGGTGATATAGTAATGAGCAGAGATAAAAAGGAAAGCAACGACAAATGTAATTAAGCAAAGAAATAATTAAGGTCAACACTTAATATGCTTAATGTGCAACGATTATGGAATAGTAACCGTTCTAATGAAGGGGGTTGTTAACAAAGGATATGTCCATTCAAAGGGTTCTCTCCCTTCAAAGAGATGTCCCTCTTCAATGAGAGGTAAATATATATAAAGGAGAAGACTTCCTTGAAGAGAGGTATCAGACCAAGGATCACAAGCGCTGATCCATAAGAGTAGATCAGTTCATCAAACATTATCAATCATTAGCGGCATAAATATATACTCAACAACAACATCAATCCATCAAATAAGAGATAAATTGAGTGGAGAAAATAGTACTGAAGAATCAAGTGTTAATCTTTCGATAGTGAGATACATATAGTCGATCATGCAAGCATTGAAGGAATCAGAAATAGAGTACATAAGAAAACTGTGCCAGTTCATCTAAAGGGTAAAGAAGGAATATGCATTAAGGGAGAACAACTTTAGGGCACCCTGCTACAATAGCAAGTAGGGAGAATAACTAGTAGGGCACCTTATTGCACTGTGAGAGGGAGAGAATGGCTAAGGGCACCCTGTTGCAATTTCCTTCCAAACCCTACATTGAGGGACTATTGGTGAACCCAAAGTTCACAACCCATGTAAGAATGGAGGAGGATTGCATGTAGGGAAAACTGCTATATTAAGGAACCTTGCCATGCCTGCTTATTCCATATCTTATATGTTTGAAACCCAATTTGCGAGAAAGAGGGCTTGAGGTGTAAGAGAAGGGCGGCGAGTGGGCTCGAAGTAGGTCGTCCTTGAATGACCATCTAGGATAAAGAGGGCACTTACAGAGTCAAGTAACCCCTTACAACCTTTTCCCAACTCCACAAGATGCCAATAGAGAATAGATATCATACTTTATGAAATCCACCTTGCAAGAGAGAGGGCAGGAGGTGTAAGAGAAGGGTGGCGAGTGGGCTCGTAAGTAGGCTGTCCTAGAAGGACCATTGCGGCCTATGACAAAGAGGGCACTTGTAGAGTCAAGTAACCCCTTACAACCTTCGCTTGACTCCACAAGATGACAATTGTTTGTAGGGAGATGAGACATGGTTTGGGAAAGTAGGTACAAGCTACCAAGCAAGAGGGCTATGGTAGACAACCACTCTTAGGCTTGGTGTAGAAATGGATTTGGGCAGACCCGTCATGTCTCTTTCCACAGTGTGTTTATACTCTGTGAATATAATGTGGCTTGATTAAAACTAATTGTATATATATATATATATATATATAT
>MU225123.1:61079-75036 GCA_018584345.1 Thuja plicata
CTTATCCGATTGTGGGCAAAATTGGAGAGGTTGCCTATGAGTTGGCTTTATCGGCAGGTAATCGGATCCACAATGTGTTCCACGTCTCTTGTCTCAAGAAGGCATTAGGTCAACAGGTTACAGTTTCAGAGACTTTACCACCATTGGACAAGGAAGGGAAACTTGCAATGATTCCTGAGCAGATTATCGACATGTGGGACAGGCATTTATGTCACCGTACCATTCGGGAATATTTGATCAAATGGAAGGACTTGTCGTTGGATGATGCCACTCGGGAAAATGAGCAGATTCTAAGCCATTTAGATTTACAGTTGCTTGTGGGCAAGCAACACGTGGCAGGGGAGACTTGTCATGTCCCCAAATAGTCATTAATTGACTATTTAAATAATAATGGAATTTAATTATTTAATATTAATGAACAAATTAATTAATATGAAATAATTTCTATTTCAACTTTAAAGTTATTTGTTGTAAATAAGTAGTTCCTTTACGGAACAATTCCCTTACGGGATACAACCACCTTGGTTGTAAATAAAAGAGTCGGAATTTTACATTGAGGAGAGGCTTGAATATTTTGGGAAAGTGATCGCAGATGAAGACAAAACCCATTCCTTTCGTCATAGTATGATTTGGCCTAGTGGAGTTTGAGGAGGAGTAAACGACTTGCAGTGGTGAATACTAAACAATCGCGGGCTGTCAGCACGAGGTTCCCTTGGCTTCGAAATCTGTCACCCAGCGCATAGCACCTATGCACGATATGTATGAGGAATTAGAATAAGGACAAACAAAAGTATGGGAGACACTACGTCGGGAGAAGTTTGACGGTAAGTGAAGCGTGGCAATAACCGATGCAAGCAGACAGCTGATGACTGGTGTCAAACATCTACATCAGACCGGCAGTAGAGAGAAGGTTGACATCTACGGTATGACCTTCAGAATAACTTGCAAATAATCCGACAGAGAAGGCACGCGCGTTGGATAGTTTGTCTATTCCGTCATTGGGGGTATGTAACGAGACCAAGCGCGGAAGAAGAGGGAACGCAATTGTCACCAACAACACATAAGTGTTCGGCCAAGGATACAGGGTCTACGTCAGTTCACTACAGACAAATTCAGGTGCACACGTGATTCTGGAATGAAGTTATTCTCCTTTTGTATATCGAATTCTTAATTCCGAAAGTAGTTTGGATTATTATATGAATGTATTCATTAAAACTGAACCAGTTGGAATTATTCCTCATAAAAACGAGTGTCAATGTTAAAACCAATTCGTGATTTGTCCAGGTATTTGCAATGTTTTTAGAAAAGTTTACAGTAATTTGGAATTTTTACAGAATTTGCAATGTTTGCTTCTTGAGAAAAGTTTACAGTAATTTGGGAATTTCACAATGGGGCAAGGGACATATTAATGAGCTAATGATTTAATTGAGAAGGGGTGCCTCATTAATGATATAACATAAAGTCAACCACAAAAGCAAATATTAAAGTCATTAAAGAGGCTTATTAATGAACCTTGGTAAATCGAACCAATTTGAGGAAATATATAAAGCATCCTCAAACAAATTGAACTCATTATGAGATGATTATTTGACTTTGCTTTGTGATGTCTTGGGATTTGTGTATTGAGCTCTTTTCTATGAGATCTGAAATCCATTGGAACTTGCGAATATCTTTGAGTAGATTTTTCACGGAATGCACACAACTTGAAAACAAGGGGCAACATCTGCAATTCCTCCTCAATAGCGTCACATGGCTGGCTGTGATTAAGCATTGTTTGTTTTTGCCTTGAATAATCTATTAGCTTCAAAAAGTAAGGCATTTTGTTGCATGTTATTATGATATTAAGCAGTGGAGAATTTCAAGCATTTATCCAACCATCCATCATAATGCTGTATCCTTTTGTAGCTCACACTCTTTTCATTGGTGTAGTTTGTTGCTCTAATCGAAGTTTTTCATTATCAGTTAGAGTAGTTTAAAGCTTTTTATACTTAGTTGTTTTATACCCAGCTGGTTGATTATTGATAGCTTTGAGCATCTCTCCATAGAAAGGTGAGCGAGCAACATTAAACGGTATTCCATTTGCATAAAAGAAGCGTGCAGTCGTTGCATCAACTGCTTCTTGACCTTGCACATCAAATAGTCTTCCAATGGGGTTTGAGTTGCCAATGTGTGGCCCCTTGTGAGAATATTCTGTTAGCATGTGTCTAGAAAACACGTCTACCTCTGACTCTGTATTTTGATTTCAATTGCAGCAATTGCCTCTATTGTTGAAGCATGAGAGCTCAAATTAGAACCTTACCCATCGGCCCTTGCTTGGTCCCTCATAACATCTTATCCTGTTACCTTATTTGGACAAGGATCGACACCTTTTCTAGGTATGTGAAGGAAATGTGCCCTCACCCTTGTGTAAGTACCTTGCCATGACGTTTGACAAAGTTTAAATGTGATTGTGGCCCCAAAACACTATCGGAATACTTCCACAATGGGTACAAGCCTTGTTTTCCTCCACTTGGCATTCTGAATGAAAAGATAAAATAATATTAGTAACAAGTTTGCTAATCCCATTCTCAATGTTCATGCTCATGCTTCTTTAGTACATACTTCAAAGGGCTTAAAAATAGATTGTAATATGTAATAGAAATGTAGAAAACTAAAGAAAATGTTTCCTTGGGTGAGCTAGCATGTTTAAAACAATAAAACTTTAAAGGAGCAAATAAGTTTGTTTATGAAATCATTCAATGAGGAAGCTCGTGAAGTTGAGACAAAAACCACAAATACTAAAGTTTTCTGAGCATAGTCACCACTCCACCATTCTTGCTATTAGTAAATGGTTTCAATAAAAATTATGGAAAAAATTCCTTGAAGGAAAAGCAAATGTTTAGACTTTACATTCAATAAGCCGGTGACTTGAGCCTTGTCTAGAAATTGAAAGGGAAAACAATAAAAAGTAAATAACCAGGTAATCAAGGACCATACATGTCTCGTTTCATCATATTCAAACAAGCAAACTACTGACTGTGACTTTTAAAAAATGTGAAAAACCCATCGTTGGGTGTCTGGGTGAGGATTAGTTTGAAGTTGGTTTGGCTAGGTTGGTCTTGGGTTCACCCTGGACGAACGGGGCACCATTTTGCAGCACACTGTCAGGATCCACAGGTCCGCCGTACTGTGTACGAACCGGACCTGTATCTGGCTACTTAGGCGGCGAATCTGGCTACATAGTAGTTCAGTTCATGTGTTGATGTTTGCTACTGCTCTTTGGATATATTTAGCTTGTTTTGTCTTTTTCTTGCATAGACGAATGAACTCACTGAACTTTCCAAACAATTTATGCTAGATTACAGTATTTCGAGTTTATTGTTTACAGGCCTAGAGGATTGTCTAATTATAATGGTTACATCACTTGAATGACATCTCTTTTGCATGAATTTTCTGTTGGCAATTTATTTCCTCTTCTCTTTATTGAAATGATTATTCAGCAACAATCAACTCTGATACCCTGCCTGATTTATAGTGACAACTTTTAAGTTTTAACTTACGAATATTCATTTGGTCCCAGCTGTGAACAACTTTAACAAAAACCTGGCATCAGCAGACACAGCAACTGTGTTATCTAGCTAGAGCAAAATGACTTATTGAAAAAAAAAGTGAGTGGTAAAAGTTTAAAATTTGTGGATGGTGGTTTCTGTACATTAAAATGGCTACAAAATGTCAAGGGTAAAATACAGCAGATATTCTGTGAAGTCGTCGTTATTGAAATGTACAATGATAATGTTTTCATGGTGTGCAAATTCACTTTTGGTGCTCTACAGGATTTGATCTCTGAACATACTTATATTGAAAATAATTGACATTTATACACCTTTATTACATGCAGATCATATTCTGAAGGAAATCTTGCCCCCTGGAATGGAAATTCCTTCATCGTTTGAAACTATAGGTACCAAATCTAATTTTTCTCTTAATAATGGTTTTTTCTATCCAGAATGGCCAAAACATTGTGCTGCGTGTTTGTTTACAGTTTTATATTGCATTTGCGCAAATTTCATTTCTTACCTTACTATTGAAGTTATATTTTAATGCCATTTCTCAATGATAAATATTACTATTCAGAGCATCCTTATTTTCATCAATAAATGTGCTTTGTCTTTAAGTTAATAGAAGGCGGCAATATACTGAGCGGGCATTTTTATGCTCTGTGCAGGACATATTGCTCATTTGAATATATGTGAGAACCTGCTTCCATATAAAGATACAATTGCAAAAGTGATTTTCGATGTACGTGTCGCCCATGTGCTCTAATTATTTACTTTCTTCTTCTTTGCTTTTTCCTAGAATGCAAAGCACTAAAAAATGAGACTTTGCAGGGTTGCCCTGTTTTCCAACTTGCAGCTAGTTGCTATAAAAATATATGATTGCCAAAATGGCACATCCTTTTAGAGGATAGTATGAAGGAGCTTTAAGGCAGGGTAAATAGTAAATGCTTGGAGTTTGGTCCTTGTTACAACGTTGTAAATGTATATGCAAAACTCTATTTTAATCATAGTTTGCAAACTCTGTGAGTACTCTCTGAGTTACCGAGAACTGTTTTTTTTTTGGCTGGGCGAGTTTTCACAAGTTTAACTCTCACGATTTTATAGACACAAAAAAACACGGGTTAAAGTATCAATGCAGGTAAATTATTGGTTGAAATGTGTTTTTTACATGTTTTTGCTATAAAACCATGTATTTTCTCGTTCGAGATGTCAATTTTTAATTTAATATAAAATTTTCCAAAAAAATATGTTTCTTTAAGATATTTTAATTTCAATTACTTTCTAAGTAGCTAAGCCTTTACCAAGTTTTTGTCGATTATTTGCTGAGTTTTTGCGGAGTTGAAAATTTTGGGCTTGCCGTGCTCTCCAAGTCCGAGTTTGCGAACCATGATTTCAATAACCTTTAGTTGCTCAACTCTTTTCCTAATTCCATCTTAGATGATTGATGTATTTAGTGATTTGGCCTCATTCAGTCTTTTAACAACAAGATTACTACTACTGCTATGGAAAGTAACCCGCAGAGTGGAATCTTGACAAATAACGTTTGGCCTATGGAATATTTCTTAATATTCTTTACTCAATAATAGATGTTCATTGTTCAACGATAAACTTTGTTTTTTGGAATATAAACGTGTCATCTCCCTTTGCTTAAATAATAAGAAGTATCCAAAGTGGTATCATATGTTGTAATGTCCCCTCCTTAGACAGGTTAGTTGACAGATGAGGGTTGCCTATCATTTTGTTCCCGTAGGCTAGCGGAACGTGTAAGGGACCTGTTGATGTGAGTTTTGTACCACTACATAACATATAGGATTTAAACACTTGATACAGGGTATCAAACACTCAACCCTCTCTTGAAAAGTAATTACTCATGAAGAATATGAGAAAAACTCCAAGGTTCCTTACACCTGTGGATCCTAACTCAGTTATAATGATGTGATTTGTTGGTTAATCACGTCGGCGGGCTTACGTTATTCATTCAAGGACATCGGATTCTGGCTATGATGACGATGGGACTTAGCTTTTCAATGTATATTCAACGGTTCTATCTCCTTAATTTATATCACTTCCAACTTCACTCATCAAACTCTCACTACTAAGCTACTCACTGCTTGACTACTACTCCTATGGATGGAAAGATTAGCAAATGGACGGGGATCAAACCTAATGAAAGCTTGCCAGTGGCGCTACCTCCATAGATGCAATGATTCGAGGGAAATGAGACTAGAGTACCACACAAGGCTTCCTAACAAGCCGCTAGGATGCTAGTGGCCTAGTATATAGATCCCTATCAAACACTTGCTAACATCACCATACAATTAACCATTTACTCTACTCTTATTTAACCACTTTCTTGAAATAAAATCTATCCTAATCAACTCAATGAAATCTAACTTTAACAATTTGGAAGTAGAAACCATGCAATAACACCAGGTGTTCTTAATCACCAAGCAAGACACAACAATGATAGAGAAGCAATTTTGGTATTATATAAGCAACACTATTCTTCCACCTCCCTTCACCCTTCATCAACTAGCCAAAAAAACTCAGTTTGGGGGGCCTCCATGGCTGGGCGGAATTTGCAGGCAGCATGGACATCATGTCCAAGGGCTGGGCGGAATCCGCCCAGACCTTGGACACCATCATTCTCAGTCTTCCCAAGACATATTCCAAGCGTTAAACAAGCTTCTAATCCCTCATTACTTGCCTTGAATTCGACCCCCCATGACCTAAGGACTTGTCTTACCTCCCAAAGGGGCTGGCGGAAACTCAAGGGGGATGGACAAGGTGTCCAAGGGGGTGGCGGAATCCGCCATCACCTTGGACATGGTGCATGTTCATCAATCATTCAAATGTCAAACTTACTTTGTTACCCCTCTAACATCCTTCTAACTCCTTCAAACATCTTCAAAAAGCCTCTTGCATCAATCTAACAATCATATAGGAGAAAAGACAAGCTCCAAGACATGGCGGAATTTAAGGGGACCATGGACATGGTGTCCAAGGGGCTGGCGGAATCCGCCAGCACCTTGGACATGGTCACATGTCATGAATTCACAATCTCCTCCAACATCAATACAACTACCATAACTCCTTCACATTCTCTCCAAATCCTTAATCTCATGGCAAGGTCCAAGTTCGGGGGCCATCATATGGCTGGGCGGGATTCCAAGGTGGGATGGACAGGGTGTCCAAGGTGGTGGTGGAATCCGCCAGCACCTTGGACAGGGCCATCACCATAAAACACTAAAATCACCCTTCATTGCCAAGCTTTGTCCCAATCCAACTTTGAACACATCCACTTCATTCCATTGATTTACTTCTATGCCTCTTGTACTCCAAGTTGGGGGAAAGATCAGTCATCAAGGTGCTGGTCAAAGGCAACATGGCGGAAATGTCCAAGGGTATGGACATTTCCGCCCCAAGGGCAAAAAACACTTAACAAACAATTTTCTTCCAAATTCCCCTTGGGATGCCTTTGAGCGTCCACAAATTGATCTATTTCACTCTCAAATCCTTCAAGCTCAACTCCAGAATCCAAAAAATCAGGGGGTCCCCAAGAATTGGGGCGATGTGTGAAAGACTTCACAACAGGACCCTATCAAGGCCTTGTGACGACATATCAGGGCTTTGAGAGCCAGTTAGGCCAGTTTTGAGCAATCTCCTAGATTTTAGGAGGAATCCTTATTTTTTAGGGATGGACTAGGAGTTGGCAGGGACACTAGGAGACCTCCAGGATCAGCCTGGACACTTCTGGCAAAATTCCTGTTTTTAGAAGAGTTCCTAAATTTTAGGAGAAGACTAGCAATTAGCTCGCAGTGGTCAGACAACATAAGTGGACAAGGGGCAACAAACAAAACTCATATCGGAGTCCAGATGTGCAATTAATGGATAATTTGGAAATAAATTAATTATTTCCGAAGTTAGATGTTAATAAAATAATAATTAAAAAGGTGATATTATAATCACTTTATTATATAACAATAAATTATAACAAGTTGATGGCTTGTCCCCATTCCCTAGGCGCATAATGAAATATTATATCTTAAATAGGGGACTTTGGGCCATGATGAAAACCCCCTGATGGAGTTCGACCACTAGGAGGGGTTTGATTAAATAAAGACATTATTTTATGTTTGGTTAAAATGGAGGGAACCCTAAGAGAAATTCGATCCCTCTTGGAGGGAAAGTAAAAAGAAATAAAGTATGAGATTGGGGAGAAATTGGGATCCATTCTAGGTCATTTTGAAAACAGAGTTTTGGAGAAGAACTTGAGAGCTTTCAGCCATTTCTAGCCTTTGAGAACGTAAACTCTTAGAATTTTGAAGACCTACAGGTGTGAAATAGCACCCAAGGGTTTTCTAGTAGCAGAGATCATTTAGAATTCATTACAAAGGCACCAAATTGAATGAAGTTTCATCAGTATCAGTGTAATGTCATTGATATAATTAAATAATTCAATTAAAATTATGTGTTGTATGGCTCTGAAACTTAATAATAATATCTTTTGGGCCCCTTTTTATTTATTAGTTAGTTATGTTGTTGTTGTGTCAGCTCGTTTGTAATCCTTCGGGAAGTTTCCCGAAGCACATTTATAAGGTCGAGTTTGGCATAGTTGTAGGTATGGTGAATTTGATGTTTTCTTTGTTTTCGTGAATTCCAGTTGGAGTTCTGTACTATTACAGTTTCGGAGGTGCAAGATCCTCCCTATTCTGTATTTGTAGTTTCGGTGGGAGTAACTCCTCACCCTATTCTGCTTGTTGACGTGAAGTCTTCATTTGAAGACTAATCTGATGAAATCTAAGATATATAATCTGAAAATACAAATTCTCGTCTTTGCAATTCATTTTGGTTATTAGTGAGTGCCAAGTGCCAATTGATACAAACACCGCGCGCCTTATTTCACTATACGCGTCAGACAAGTCATCGTCATACGGGTGGGACATATTCCCGTACGGGTGAAGCATAGTCACCGTACGAAACCTTACTGCCATATACGGATGTGACCGTTCATGAGGGTGACATACGGTGGAGTTGTGTCAACGAAAGGTGTGGTGCCGTTTGGAACATCACAGTGGTATCAGAGTTGGTGATTTTGCTAGCCTGTCGGGTAGTGGATGCGGAAACAGCTCATAGTATACACCAGAAGGAGATACCGTTCCTGCGGAAAGAGCTCATAGTATACACCAGAAGGAGATTCTGTTGTACGGAGAGAATGGGGGAACCACAGGATCCTGCAACTGAAATCATGACATTATTAAGGGAGCTAACTAGAAGCCAAGCTCAGCTCAACAAAACCATGGTCAGAGGGGAACAACGACAACATCTCATGAAGGAGACATTGCGTTGATTGGCAGAAGCTAGAACAAATGGAGACCATAATGGACATGGCGAAAACCCGGTCATTGGAAACACACAATGCTCATATTCTCGACCGTTGATGCTGACATTTCCCGAGAAAACAAAAGCACCTCGCAAAGAGCAAGAACCCACTTTCCAGGAGTTGCAAGAGTAGTCGAAACAAGACTGGAAGAATGCAAATCTTGAGGGAGATATATCCCTAAAGGATTATGTAGATCTTCGAATGAAATATTCTGGCGACAGGAGTCGTGGCTACTACAACGATGATTTCAAATGGAAGGTTGGCAAGATAAATTTGTCATCCTTTGAAGGGACCGAGACAACATTAACACGAGCATGAGTACAAAAAGAGGATACCTACTTCCAACTCAACCCAATGTCGGAGGATGATCAATCAAATTTGCAACACTTCATCTGGAAGGAATCGCTCACGAATGGTGGCACCATGGGATGGTTACCCTTGGTCGTGATCGAGTCACCTCATATGTGGAATTCATAAAGAGGCTTATAGATCGCTTTGACGGAAAGGATCCAGAGTTCAACTTCAAGGAATTGGCTCAACTGAAGCAATTTGGACCAGTAGACAATTACATTACAAAATTTCAGAGACTGTTTGTGTTGGTGACACATATATCAGAGAGGAGATTGGTGGTATTGTTCATGGATGGACTTATGGAACCCTTGAAGGGTTGGGTGAAAGGGTTCAACCCCTACACACTCACCGAAGCGATTAAGAAAGCGCGTGACATGATCGCATCTTCTTCTAGGAATTATTCGCATGCCAAACCACCGCTCGCCCCGAAGGAGAAAGACAACAAATCCTGTCCGAAAAAGCCATCATTGGATGAGGCCACGAAACAGGAGCTCAAGAGGAGAAAACTCTGCTTCACCCGCAGAGAGCCGTGGGAACCTGGTCACCGATTCTTAGGCAAAGGGAAGATCCATTACATTGAAGTGGTGTTTGACAGTGAGGATGAAAATGAAGAATCTGAGCCGCAGGAGGAGGAAGCTCAAAGAGAAATTAACCACGAAGAGAAAATTGCATGGCTGGCACTTTGGGGTGTGTTATTGCAGCTTTGGTTGGCACTTCGGGGTGCAATGTGTTCCGAGTGTGTGGTACGCTCTAAGGACAATGGATTCTAGTAATGTTGGACAACGGAGCCTCTCTCAACTTCATCAACTCATCACTCGTCACCCGGAGGGGTTTGCGTACGGAGGTGCATGAGGGGTTTGAAGTCAAGGTAGCGGGAGGAAATCTACTATCATGTTCTCATCTGGTTCCGCACTGAGTTGATATCACACAGGGAAACTACACGGTGATGGATGACTTCTTTGTGGTAGATCTTGATGATATAGATGTTATCTTCGACATTCAATGGATGGAATTCTCATTCGAAGTAGATGACAAGAAGGTGGTGCTGAGAGGAATGTCAAATGGCGGTTTGAGGGAGATTTTGGCAAAACGGATGGAAGCAATATTCAGACACGATGATGTCGTCTGGGCAGCACAACCTTTTGTCTCGACCAAACCTTCCAGTGGGCCATGAATCTACTACAATGATGATGAGCTTCAAGCAGTTTTGGGCAGGCACAATTTGGTTTTTGCAGATATTCCACCTGGTATACCCTCGCATAGAGGTTTTGAGCACACCATCGAGGAGGAGGGATCCAAGCCTGTTATCACCACACCTTATCGCCATCCTAAGAAGTTCAAAGAAGAGATAGAGAAGATAATCTAGAAACTCTTTGATAAAGGATGGATCAAACCCAGCTCTAGTCCCTTTGCATCCTTAGTGGTATTGGTGAAGAAGAAGGACAGGACCCTCAGGATGTGTCGACTACCGTGCATTGAACAAGAAGACTATCAAGAATACATACCCCATTCCCAGGATCGATGAGTTGTTGGACGAACTACATGGAGCAGTCTATTTCTCCAAAATTGACCTCTGTTTTGGCTACCACCAGATCCGCATGAGTGAACAAGATGTCAAGAAGACAACTTTCCGTTGCCACTATGGACACTACGAGTTCTTGGTCATGTCATTTGGGTTGACCAATGCTCTAGCCACTTTCTAGTCTTGCATGAACCACATCTTCAACAAGCAATTGCACAAGTTTTTGTTGGTAGTCTTCGACGACATACTCATTTACAACAAAACATGGGAGGAACATCTGAGACATTTGGAAAAAGTATTGGGAATCATGGAGTCGCATTCATTGTTTGCAAAGAGGTCCAAATGTGAGTTTGGGATGACCAAGATCTTGTACTTGGGTTACGTCATCAGTGCTCGAGGGGTTCAAGTGCAGTAGGAAAAGATTCAAGCAATACTTGATTGGCCCCCACCTAGGACACTTTCGGAGCTGCGTGGATTCTTCGGACTATGGAGTTATTACAAAAGGTTTGTGAAAGGGTTTTCACAGCTTGGATCACCACTGACAGACCTAACGAAGAAGGGATCCTTGCATTGGGATGAACAGTCACAACACACCTTCGACAAGTTGAAGGAAGTTACGAGTACGTGTCCGGTACTGGCAATACTAGACTTCACTCACCCCTTCGTCTTGGAGTGTGATGCATTAGATGAAGGCATTGAAGTAGTGCTAATGCAGGACCGTCACCCCATCGCATTCGAGAGCTGGAAGCTCTCGGGAGATGAATGATTGTACTTTATCTATGACAAGGAGATGCTTGCCATCATGCACGCACTAGCCAAGTTTAGGCAGTACCTCGTCAGAGCAAAATTCATTGTGCGGACAGATCACAACAGTTTGAGGTATTTCCTGGAGTAGGACTTGAACGAGCGACAACATAAATAGGTGAGCAAAATTCAAGCGTACGATTTTGACATCGAGTACGTGAAGGGAAAGAATAATGTGGTGGCCGACGCCCTATCAAGAAGACCTACCATATGCTCACTATTGCAAATCTCGACATATTGGAAGGCACATTTGCTGGTTGAATACTCCAAGAATTCTTTTGTGTGCAAATTGATGGATGGCCAAATACAGGATGACAGGTACAAGGTGGTTGACGACATCATCTACTACACCGATAGAATCTATTTGATACATGAATCGAAGATGAAGGAGAAGATTCTGAGAGAAGTTCATGACTCGCCTCTCGCGGGACACCCAGGATACCTCAAGACTTACAGGCAAGTTTGGGAGAGGTTCACTTGGAAGGGCCCAAAGGGTGATGTTCTACAGTACGTGCGGGAATGTTCCACTTGCCAATAGAATAAATCTGAGCACACCTTGCCTGCAGGATTACTACAACCCATACCAATACCCGATTATAAATGGGAGAGCATTTCAATGGATTTCATCGCTGGGCTTCCGAGAGTGCAAGGGAAAGATTGCATTTATGTCGTTGTGGACCGTTTGAGCAAGTATGCCCACTTCTTTGCCATTCCCATAGGATGTCAAACAACTCAGGTGGCCGAGTTGTTTTTCTGAGTTGTGTTCCACTTGCATGGCCTTCCGCAGAACATAGTCAGTGACCAGGATAGTTGTTCCTCAACACTTTCTGGATGGAACTATTTCGGTTAGCAAGAACATAACTGTCGTCGAGTACGAGTTACCACCCGCAAACGAATGGTCAGACGAAGATTGTGAACAAATGGCTGGAGGGGTACCTTAGGAATTATGTTTCCGCACAACAGATGGCATGGGTTTGTTGGCTGCATTTAGGAGAAAACTGTTACAACCCTACCTATCACATGTCAATAAGTATGCCACCCTTCAAGGCACTTTATGGTTATGAGGCTTCGTCATTTGTGGATTTGATATTAGGCGACAGTCGTGCATCGAGGGCCAAGGTCTGGCTGCAGGATAGTTTGGATATCTCGAGGTCTCTCAAGGACAACCTGCAGAGGGCTCAGAATCAACAAAAGATGTATGTTGACCTGTTGATGTGAGTTTTGTTCCACTACAACATGCAGAATCAAATATCTAATGTTTCGAGATGAAACATCAACTACTCAATCCTCTCTTGATATAAGGTCATCTCTCATGCTAAGCTTGCAATGTAAGATCATGAAGTGACTTCAAGGTTCCTTCTATTGTGGACACTCGCTCAGAGAAATAATGTGATTTGTTGGTGATCACATAGGGGGACTTACGCTATTCATTCAATGGATATCAACTCTTGCACCTCTAATGATTTGGCTTCACAATGTGCAATGAAAATATAGATTTTGCTTTTCCAATTCCTCAGCTTCAACTTAAACTTAAACTTACTTCTACTTCTACTTCTACTCCTAACTAGGAATGCAAGGAATCATGGATGACTTAGACTCTACCAAGTGAAATCTTATCAGCGACCTCAACTTCACCTAGTGCAAGCTTTTAAGGATCTGAAATGGTTTTCATAGTAACACCTTCTCCTTAACCCAACTTGGAAGTACA
The DNA here is from genome assembly GCA_018584345.1 of Thuja plicata. Classification (NCBI taxonomy): domain Eukaryota; kingdom Viridiplantae; phylum Streptophyta; class Pinopsida; order Cupressales; family Cupressaceae; genus Thuja; species Thuja plicata. The sequence goes on from MU225123.1 coordinate 74,384, forward strand.
AACTAAGGATCCAATACCAATTGAACTTAAGTGCAATGACTAGCTTACCACACAAGGCTTCCTCACAATCAGCAAGGAGGCTAGTGGCGTAGTATACTTGAGTCAAACAAACAAACATCCACAATTACTTTCATCTAACTAACTACTTCAATATGGAAATAAATCTACTCCAAGTAAGAGATTGAAGAAACCATGAAATACTCCAAACGTCACATACATTCACCATGAAAACCAACAATGAAAGAAGGAATAATTTTGGTAGTATTATATCAACAATTTGATCAAGTCTCCCTTGGCTAGCCTACTCTACTCTATCCCACTACTACTCCACTACTAACTCTGGAATCTAACTAGCTAACCAACTTAACCTAACTCTTACAAATGAGAAGGCCTTGGCCTATTATAGATTGTAATGTCCCCTTTCCGTCAGTAATGCATATTATGCTTGATTAGCCTATCTAGCCATCCGGATAGTCTAATGGCCGCTTTTCAGAGGATGCCAGTCAGTCACATGATTACTTAGGCCTTTATTTAATATCGGAGTTCAGACTCTATAGTTGGGATACTTTATTTCATAAAGTTATATTATAAAGTCACTTTAATATTATAACTTTAAGTTACTTTATTTTATAAAGTGACTTAAGTGACTAAAA
>MU225123.1:79422-102693 GCA_018584345.1 Thuja plicata
CTATAGTTCATTATTACATATTGGTATTGTTATCTCAATTGTACTTGATGCTCAAAACAACTATCATATTGAAACACACCATTTCAAACCAAACAGTTCAGTGCATGCCAAGTGTTTGACGAAATTATTCGGTTCAGATTTGGGGTTTTTAGTGGCCTTTATAGTAAGGGTCATTACAGCTTGCATCTTGAGAAATTCTGATTTTCATCATACCTGCAGCTTTCCTGTAAATTCTGAGATTTTTAAGATGAATGCTAGCTGCTGCTCCTTCACAAAGTCAGTCAATTTATCCTTCCCCTTGAAGAGCTAGAGAAATGGACAAGGAAAACACTCTTCTAATGATGATTTGACTCCCCTAACGTCTGCTACAAACTTGAACTGCTCTGCTGCTTGGAAGAAAATCGCGTGCCTTTGATGTGAAAATGGCTTCCAATCCTCTCCTCCTTTATGTGTTTTGCACCCCCTTCACCAAGGAGGCCGACTTTGCACTTTGTTTGTTCAAAATAAATCATGAAATACTCCTCTAAAAGAGGCTGACCCTGCATTAGAGGGGAAATGGGGATGAGGGCGGAATTGTCCAATCCATAGGACAATTCCACCCAAGGAGGAGATGGAAAGCTTCCCTCCTTGGACCGAGATCCACATCCACTAAACATTCAAACAGTCTGCCCAAGCCTCCTAGACTCCATCCCAAAGCTCCACCAGGGAGTGGAAATCCTAAGCATATAAGACAACCAGTCCTATGACTGGGCGGAATCCGCCCAATCATGGGACACATGCAAATTTCAATGATCCCAAACTTGTAGACTCCAAAAAGACCAACACTTGCTTGCCCTACAGCCCACGGCTTCTTTGCTAAACACTTCATTCTCAACCACTAGAAGGAAAAAAGGCTTGGGGAAGAGGTAAAGAGGAGACCAGCTCCTTGGGCTGAATTGTTCTATCTATGGGACAATTCTGCCCAAGGAAGGATAAGACAACTTCTCCCCAAAACAACACTTCCTCCTTCTACCAAACTCCAAACTTACTTCAAAACAACTTCCCATCCACTATGGAGGACTTTAAACATGCAAAGAAGCGGGCGGAAAATCAAGGGTCATAGGACAAACTCAGTCCTATGACTGGGCGTAATCCGCAGTCATGGGACACTTGTAAAATTCTTCTCAAAGACACCGAATCCCCTTCATCTCCTCTACTTAAGGCCCCCCAAAACCATGTCTTTGCACTCATCAAAATTCTTTAAAATGCCACAACTTTATTAAAGGCTCGGATCCTTCATGCTTCGGAAAGGAAGGAAGAGTAGATGAGGGCGGAATTGTCCCATAGACAGGACAATCCCGCCCAAGGAGGACAAGGCAACTAAGTCTTCCCAAGGCCGGGCTCCTTCAAAATCCAAGCATAACACCAACATTACGTCCAAGGAATCAAATTCCATCTAAGAAGGTGGCGGAAAATCAAGGGGTATAAAATCCGTGTCCTGTAGGAGGTCGGAATCCGCCTTGGCATGGGACAAAGTAGACTTTATACTTAGCCAATTTTTCAGTTTAGGGGCAAGAAAATTTATACAAATATAACATTTAAGTATAAGATTTAATTTCTTATACTTTAAGTTATACTTGTATAAATACCTTTCAGGATGTTTGAGATAGGTTTCAGCTTCATAGGAGTTAAGGTGTAGATTCTAGATTTTGGGGGTGCTTAAAATATTTCAGGACTTAGCCAAATTTAGGATTCAGTGCGCCTTCAACAAAGCTACCTCCCACAATCTGTCTTGGCTTTCTAAGATCAAATTGAAGCTGGAACAAGGATTCTCAAAGGGTTTAAACTTTTTCATTGTAAATCCTTTGGTTTTGATCCCATATTCCCGAAAGATTTAGCACAACTCTCGACCATGTTCCAGACAAACCTGACTTCCCAGCAGGCCAAAATTGCCAAAACCAACTCTTGAACTTCACTTGCCGGACCTAAGGACTTGAAAACTAACACCAACAAAGACAACGTAAGACCACTACTCCTATCGCTTGCAAAAGAAGGGGGTCCCCATTTGCAATGGGGCGATGGTGTGAAAACCTCACAACAACACCACAGGGTAGAGCGGAGTTTTGAGGTAGGAGATTTGGTTTACTTCCTTGAAGAAAAATGGTGCCGAGAAATTGAAGCCACGCTTCTATGGGCCCTACAGAGTGGTTCGGAGAGTGGGTGAAGTTGCCTACGAGTTGGAGCTTCCTGAGGGAAGCCGGATTCACAACGTTTTTCATGTTTCATGCCTTAAAAAGGCAGCCGGTCAGTGTCTCACAGTTTCTGAGGAACTCCCGCCCATTGATGAAGAAGGAAAACTTATCCTGGAGCCCGTGGAGATCATTGACGCCAGAGAGAAAAAGTTTAGATAGCGTACAGTCAAGGAGTACCTAGTTCGTTGGACGGCGAACAAATCTTGGAGCATCTGAGTCTGCAATTGCTTGAGGGCAAGCAATTTTTGGGCTGGGAGGACTGTAATGTCCCCGATATAATTAAATAATTCAATTAAAATTATGTGTTGTATGGCCCCGAAACTTAATAATAGTATCATTCGGGCCCCTTTTTATTTATTAGTTAGTTATGTTGTTGCCATGTCGGCTCGTTTGTAATCCTTTGGGAGGTTTCCCGGAGCCCATTTATAAGGCCGAGTTTGGCATAGTTGTAGGTATGGTGAATTTGATGTTTTCTTTGTATTCGCGAATTCCAGTTGGAGTTCTGTACTGTTGTAGTTTCAGAGGCGTAAAATCCTCCCTATTCTGTATTTGTAGTTTCTGCTTGTTGACCCGGGTCTATGAAGTCTTCATTTGAAGACCAATCTGATGTAATCTGAGATACATAATCTGAAAATACAAATTCTTGTCTTTGCAATTCATTCTGGTTATTAGTGAGTGCCTAGCATAGTTACAAGACTCAGACTCGCCTCAGACTCCGCAAGCTGATTTTGGACTCAAACTCGAACTCGAACTCGGCGTCCGGACTCGACAAATTGAAAAAACCCAAGAAATTCAAAGATTTTTAAGGATTTAAAACTTTTTTCATGCATCATTTAGTCAATTAACATAGAAGACACAATAATAGAGATAAATAGAAGCTACTTTGCACACATACACAAGTTTACATTGATCACATAAGTATAAATGCGAATTTCTGAAGGAAATAAATTTTACTAAAATTATATAGAAGGTATAGGTTATTTATTATCATGTTGAGTACTGTGTTCACGTTGAAGACTGTTGGTGGTATCTCCCTTGAAGTGGACTACGAGGTTGCTCCCTATAAGTGGCATATTATTATCAAGTGTTTACAACATATTTCATATTATATTCTTCTACGATGCAAGTTATTTCATAACAGGTTCGCTTAAATTTTTTGTTCTTAGTAGATCAGAAAGATCATTATGAATTTTTGGAATGATATCAAGTATATGATTGCTCAAATGTCATGATCTTTTAACTTCATCAAATGACCAGTATAACAAACATTTTTTTTTTAATCTTTCACAAACCTTAAAACTGTTCTTTTATTGTTCTGGAGATGTCCAATTCTTTAAAAGGAAGGCATTTCATTTGTTGCGATGCTTTCAAATTTGATAGTGCTGTTTTAATATGTGGTTCTGGGACTTTGTGATTATAGTCTGTGATATGACACTGCTTTTTTTGCAAAATTTTTAATGAAATCCTATCTGCAATCTGCTTTATAGACAAATTGTTATGTTTTATACCTGGTACATGTGAGACATTTTTTACTACTCCATGTTGGTTGCCTTTTTGGGAATCATCATTTCAAATTTTTCAAACTTGCTATTGCAATATGATCATATAAGCCAAAAATAACATTAAAACAATTAAAAAATGTTTATCTTTTACTTTATGGCTCAGCTGGCCGCGACAAAGTCCTGGCCACGGGACTCGCCGAGTCAGGAGAGTCCATGGACTCTATGAGTCCGGGCAGGACTTTGCAGGACTTAGTCGAGTCAAAGTCCAGAGGCCAAAAAACTCTGGAGCGCTGACTTGGCTCGGGACTCGCAGAGTCCTGTAACTATGATGCCAAGTGCCAAGTGCCCAATTGCCAAGTGCCAAGTGCCAACTGCCAAATGCCAAGTGCCAAGTGCCAAGTGCCCACTGCCGAGTGCCAAGCGCCAAGCGTCAAGTGCCGACTGCCAAGTGCCAAGTGATACAAACACCGTGTGCCTTAGATTTCACCGTATGCATCAGACAAGTCATCACTGTACAGGTGGGACATTCACATACGGGTGAAGCATAGTCACCGTACGGAACCTTTCTGCCATATACGGTGTAACCGTACGCGAGGGTGCCATACGGTGGAGTTGTGTCGACGGAGGGTGTGGTGCTGTTCGGAACATCACAATCAGGTTAGTCTTATTTTGCAGATCAGAGTAAGAAACTGAACTTTTATCAGTTTTGGGGCTTTCTGGAATCAGCTGCACTTGTCCACATCATGTCACACTCAATCTAGCTTGGTTGTGGATGGTATATTTGCAGATCTGGGCATGATTGGCAACCGTTTTGACCATGAAAGTTACAGACTGAGCCTTGCAGCAGTTATCAGGCAGGGTTAGACATCATACCTAGCCGCAAATCAGGAGTTTTCAGCGCCATTGTCTCAGATCTGGACGTCAGTAGTTGCAGCAGTATTCACAGGAAAGCAAATCAGATTGTTGCACTGAGAATTCAGTATTAAGGCAGGAGAAGTTGGAGGTGCTGAGATCATATTATTTTGTATGCTATTCAATCTATCTGCCTGGTACGGTTACCTCAGGCTTTTCTGGAAATAATAAAATCAGATTTGTTCGTTATTATTTACATTGAGTTGCTATTATTAGTAAATTTCAGATTTAGAGTTGCTTATTTCATTGCAATCTTTATTTAAAAAAAAAACAAAAAATTCGAAAAACCTCAAAAAACACAAAAAAACCGAAGAAACCACAAAAAACCACAAAAAACCAAAAAAACCCACAAAAAACCAAAAATTCAGAATTACCTGCAAAAATTCAGACTTAGCCTAAAAATCACATCTGGGGTGCATGACTACATGTGTGTTTTCAAAGAGCTAATGCATCTATGCTGAAAAACTGTATATTAATCTCCAGAGGATCTTACTAAAACTTTATCCTGGACATCTGCAACAGCAGTGGAGTCTTATACAAAAAATTTGATCATTTCATACTCTCAATAAGGCTTCCTTTTTGTGTTTCATTACAGTTGATTTCAAGTATATTCGGTGAGGGGATAATATCCTTTTTGAAAATTTGTTTGAATAGTTTCCTATGTATGTGTGAATCAAATGGCTTTTAGTTATTGTATCACTTTAGATTGCTGATTTACAATATAATAACAATTTTAATCTCTCTCTGTGACTGTAGAAAAACCAGCCAAGGATCAAAACTGTTGTAAACAAGGTTGGGACCATTTGTAATGAGTTTCGTGTACCTACTTTTGAAATTCTGGCAGGTGAAGAAAATTTGATCACAGAGGTTAAGCAATATGGAGCTACGTTTCAGATGGATTATGGGCTGGTATATTGGAACTCAAGATTAGAACATGAACACAAGAGGTTGGTAACACAATTCCAGCCCAGGCAGATCATCTGTGACATGTTTGCCGGTATAGGGCCCTTTGCTATCCCTGCAGCACAGAGAGGCTGCATTGTATATGCCAATGATTTGAATCCAAACAGTACAAACTATTTGCACATCAATGCAAAACAAAACAAGGTGAGGGAAAGAATTTCTGTATTCAATAAGGATGCGAGGGATTTTATAGGTGATTTGACAGTGAAGACAGATAGTGAGCCTGATGCAGAAGGGTATATTAAAGATTGCAGAACTGTAAATGTACAGTGTTTGGAAGACAGTGCCTTGGTAGAATTACGTGATAATACCAATACCAGACAAGAAATTTCAGCAGGTGATGTTTCTCTAATTTTCATGGAATACTGTTGTATCTGAAATAGTAGTAATATTTAGGGGTGACACAGGCAATCTAAAAGGATTGGGTTGTTGTGGCAGTAGAGCTGAAGAGTAGGAATGGTGGCCTCCATGCTGAAAATGGTCCTCAGAATATCGTTGGAAATACGATTGTAGAGCCTAGTAAATTTTCAAAAGGAACCACTGAAGGTATATGATTGATAACTTGGAGGATGCAAAAAGATAGACCCCAGTAGTGGGCATTTTATTGCTTCATTCAAAAGCCAGAACATCAGTATGTTTCTTGAAATTGAAGTTGACTGATTGAACTCTGATCTTTATAAACACATATTGAAAAAGTTGTGTGTTCTATTATACAGGTCAGGGAATTGAAGAGTTGAGTCATAAAAATCCATTGAGCTGTAAACAAAAAAAATGTTCAGGTGCGAACATAATTTTGGAGCACCCAACATTTATAGAGTAATATTTTCATGATACTTACTCATACAGTTTGGAAATTTATAGACTAGGTTCTGCACCTTCTATTTTAATGAGATTTTGCCTATTTTTCACTTTCCTAGATCTGTTAAACCATTAGATAAAGTACTCTTTAATGTACTGTTACAATTTGTTTATTGTACTAAAATAATGTTGCATATGCTCAAGTTAATACAGATATTGTGAAAAATGAATCTACAAAAAGAAACAAAAGAAAGGAGAAGGAACAGATGGCAACCACTGGCTTTGATATCGCAGAAGGCAAGCCTTGGGAGCATATTGATCACGTTATCATGAACTTACCTGCTTCTGCACTGGAATTTCTTGGTAAGAATTTATTATCATCATGAAACTAGTTTGAGGATTTTAACTTCTTTTGACCTAATTAGATTACACATGCATTTTTTTTCATTTTTCTTGTTCATGATACATATGATACTAGTGCGCTAATAAGGCAATGCCAAATTATTCTTGTATTCATCTATTTATAGGCTTGGGATTTGTTTTTTACATATATTTAAATACTCTATCATTGGTTGCATCACATATTTGATTTAGAAACCCTTAGGTGATACCTCGGGATGCTCCTACACACAGTTATGAGTACATTGGTTATGAATATATATGATATAATTCTGAATTCCAAATGGCGAGCAGGTTGTCATGTTTTTTATTTTACATCTTAATGTGTTGGTATATTCTTGCATTACTTGGTACTCCATATATACATTGGGTGCGGGTGCGGCCCTAAGTTTGTCAAGGGTACCTCTTGGGCGCCAAACCCAAGTGCTCGGACCGTACCCTAGGTGAACTTCGGATGAACGCTGACGAACCTAAGAGTACCCGTGGCAGCCGCAACTCCAAAAAGTGATCTTTGAACCAAAAACATTTATTAATTCTTTCATGCCCTCCAGTGAAGGATTTTGCCTTAGCTACCCCTATTTGGTGTTTGCAACTTATTTCACAAACACAAAACACCAAGAACACCATTTTTTCCTCAAAGTTGCCATTGTTGTGTATTAAAGGTTGCTTCATTTTTTTCAAAGATGAAGGCTACGGAGGAGTAAGATGCACACAAAAAGCTTAGGAATTGTTTGACAAGGAAGATTTAGCCATCAAAGTTGAGTAAGTCTTTTATCTTTTTCAAGTTTCGAATAGTTTTTTCAAGATTTTTCAGGTTTTTTTTTAAAATTTTTTCAACTACTTTGTATGCATGATTAGGGATATAATGTCCATTTATTTTTCAAAAATTTCAGTATTGTTGAGGATAGCTTTTCGAGGGCTCTGCAAGTGGGCTCCTTCCCTGCATGTGCACTTGAGACTTGCCCACCTTGCAGACTCTCAGCGGTCTTTTGTTATGTTTTTATTTGGTTTTTTGGTCTTTCTCTTTGTTGCGGTCTGTAACCCTGTCTCTGCTTGGTTTTCTTTGGTTTTTTGCCTGTTGTATGTGCTCTTGCTGGGTGTTTTTTAGGGCTCGATCTTTTCTTTTTCCTGGGCTTGTGTTGCATATATGGCAAATGATGTCAAAGATAATCATTCTATGGAGAGGCAAAATGATAATCATTCCAAGGCGAAGCAGAATGATAATCATTCCAAGGAGAGGCAAAATGTTCCCAGTTCAAGCAATGACGATGGCCGGGGTGCTCGTGAATTTAGAGGCTCCAAACCTTCATAAATGGCAGTGGTTGCAGATGGGTCTGTACCTAAATGCCCAGATTTTTCTTTTTTCGAAATTTTGTCGGATGTGGGCGACAAAAGAGAACAGTCCAACACCGATGGAAATCGACGAGGAGATAGTGCAGAGTTAGGTAGTCCCTGCAATCCTTATGGAGGAAAAGATAAGAACCCTAATCTTGTTGGTAATACCCTTTCTCTGTCGCCAAACGAGGACATGTTGAATGCTATTAAGGAGGAACAAACTAGGCTTAAGAACATTGTAGTTTTCTTTGTCTGCATGGATGTTAAATTTCTTCCTGCACGCAAATTTCTTGATGATTGGATAAACAATGTTTGGGGCAAAAAGCTCGGTATTTTTGTAAGTTTTAGCGGAATGATATAGAAGGGATTGGTTGTGGTATTTTTTAAGAACCATGCTATGCAAGAGAAGGTGTTAAATAAGAGTTTCTAGAATGTTGGGCAGGCCATGTTCAGAGCCCTACCATGGTCTCCCAAAGGTAATCACGAGAATGTTATTTCTCAAGCCTCTCCCTTTTGGGTAGAACTCAAGGGTATTCAACCAAAATTTTGGTCCTTCTTACCTCATATGTTAAAGCCTTTAGGCTCTGTTCTGCAAATCGAGGACACTAAGGTCACTCTCCCTCACCTTAATGCCCGCATTCTTTTAGCTCCCACCCCGGGGGTTTCCTTGCCAGACATCATATTTTTGGAATTTGATGGAGATATCTATCAATGGGAGATTTCTAAACTTGGGGACATTGGTGCCTGTTTCCATTGTAAGTTGAATGGTCATACCAAAAAGGATTGCCCATTGCTTAAAAATATTCAAAAAGATTTTCAGACCGGTACAAATAATGGTAGTCATCCTAACCCTAAAGATGCCAAGGCTACTGTTGATACTCATGCTGACACCTTTGTTACTTTAAAAAATCCTCTGTTTGATGAGGAATATGAAGTGAGACCTACTTCCATACCTACCTCTGAACCCCCCGAGAGGAATTCTGCTATTCCCCAGTATATACTCGTACCCAGAGAGAAAGTTAATGAAGATAATTCTAGTTCCAAAAATGCCCAGCAGATTGCCTTGGCTAGAATTAATGCAGAGGCTAAAAAACATAAAGAGGCCCACAAACCTAAGACATCTCTAGAACAGAAGAATGCCTCAGATGTCTCCATGCTTTCAACAATAGACAATGAAATTTTTTAGATAAGGAACTCATTACTGAGAGTGAGTGTATGGAGGAGGGGTTCACTGAAGTCATTTATAAGAAGAAAAAAAGGAAAACCTATGAAAGGAACAATAGTCTCAAAACCAATGATAGAAACAACAAAGTCAAGGGAAATGAGATCCCTGAATGTTTCACCAGACTATGCAGAAATACAACACCCTTAAGTGGTCAATGATGAAGATACAAATTAATAGTTGGAATGTGAGAGGTATGGAAATGCCGGATAGAAAATACATTGTTAGAAGATGGTGTAACAACCTCCCTAGTAAGGACATAATTTGTCTACAAGAGATTAAGGTCACTGGATATCAAGCCTTTAATGTACTTAAACTTGTCTGGGACAGTTCCTAATGCCCATACTCAAGACATGATAGAGGGAAAGGGGGTCTTGCAACACTTATCAGCCCCTTTTGGAGTGACAAACTCATGACACATGGATTATCTCCATGTAACAGAGCTCTTTGGATTACCTTAAATAGCAATGGCAAAACTATAGGAATTTGCAATATTTATGCTCCTAATGACTATAGAGATAGGGCAAAACTTTGGGAATGATTGACTACCGACCTACGTGAGGCTGCATGGGCATTTGTTGGGGACTTCAACATGATTGAATCTCCTAGTGATAAAGCAGGAGGTGACCAATTTGATTGGAAAGGTAATGAATATTTCTTTTGGGCTAGGTTCAAGAGACACTTTGCTATTTATGATCCCATGGAAGGGCTTAGAGGTAACGGTGATGGCATTTGGTTTACTTGGTGCAATAATAAGAGCAACAAATCTAGGATATATTGCAGACTTGACAGAATCTATATCAATTTACTTGACATTGGGTTGATACATGACCAAGGACAGTTCCCCATTGGTGTCTCTCCTACTAGCATGTCTGATCACTCCTCCATCAATGCTTGTATCACCCTTAAAAACATAGTAGACCAGCCCAAGACCTGCCCTAAGAGACAACTTTTGAAACTGAATATTTCCTTACTTAAAAATGAGGATCACTTGGGTGCTCTGAGGATGGTGACTATCCTTTCTAAATTCAGGTCTGCAGACTCCACACCTATTACTATATGGGATAAGCTTGTCGAGGCATGGAAAACTACTTCTCAAACCATTGGAACTAAAGAAGCTAAAGATAGAAATATCAAAGAGAAGAAGCTCAATTCCAGACTTATCAATATTGAAAAGGAACTACAAGATAAGGGAGACAATGTGAACCTGGAAAAAGAGTTGATTGACACTAAGGGACAATTGAGATCCATACAACAGTACAAAATCCAGGGACAAAAGATTAGGGCCAAGGCCAACTGGATTAAAGGAGACAGAGGCACATAATACATTTTTAATATTATTAGAGCAAAACAGAGCAGAGAAATTATTAGTGGTATACAGACAGTAGATGGACTTAGCAGTGATAGTAATACTATTATGGACACATTTGTGGAATTTTATAAAAATCTATTCAGCTCTGAACATAACGAAGGGAATTTCCTTTGTATGACACAATGCACTAGTATCATCCCAAGGAAAATTAACAAGGAGCAATATAGCAACTTAAGCAAGGAAATCTCCATTCAGGAAATTGAGGATGCCATTGGGGCTCTAGCCAATGGGAAATCCCCCGGAATTGATGGCTTACCTGCTGAATTCTACAAAGCTAATAAAGAGTGGATATTAGTTGGACTCTTTAACCTATACAGATATGCCTTTGATGTAGGGACTTTGGGGAATAATGTCAATAGAGGATTAATTAAACTCCTCCCTAAAGAAGGAGACAGAACCCAAGTTAAGAATTGGAGACCAATCACCCTATTAAATATGTCATACAAAGTGATAGCTAAATTATTAGCTAAAAGGGTCTCTGAAGTACTTAATGATATCATTTCAGTCACTCAAACATGCTTCATTAAAGGCAGGTATATTCTTGAAAACCTTATCACTAGTTGGGAGGCTATGCACTGGGCCAAAGACAATAAACAAAATGCTGCTATGATACTTCTTGATTTTGAAAAGGCATATGATAGGATTGAATGGCACTTTGTTTTGGTTATGTTAGAAAAGTTGGGGTTTCCAGATTTCTTTTGCAGATAAGTTAAAATGCTGTTCAAGGATTCTAATATTGTTATAGAAGTTAATGGAGAAATTTTAGAACCCATCCCCCTTGCTAGATCCATCAGGCAAGGATGCCCTCTTGCTCCTGCCCTCTATGTGATTGCTGCTAATGCACTGACCTATATCCTGGAAGCCACCAAATTTGGACCTCCCATCAAAGGTATTTCCTTGCCTAATAATGACAACCTGTTCATTGAACAGTTTGTTGATGACTGCTCTCTTTGTGGACCTCTCAGAACAAAACTTTGACAGAGTGGTGACTAGAATCCAACTTTTCTGTATTGCTTCTGGAGCTAAAATATCTCCTCATAAGTCTGTTATCCTTGGATGGACTAACACCCCTCTTCCTTGGCTCAGTCACAAAGGGTGGCAATGGTCTGGCCCCAACTCCATTGTCAGATACCTGGGCATACCATTTGCCCTTGATCCTTCTCTTAATGATATATGGAATTGGATATTTAGAAAAATATGAGAAGAAGCATTTGAAATGGCAAACCCACTTGTTATCATTAGCAGGTAGGGTACAAGTGGTACAAAAGGTATTGACATCCCATGCTATATACTATGCTTCTACATGGCTGTTTGCCAACTACCAAAATAACAAATTGGAAAAAATCCTTAGAGATGTTCTATGGTCAGATGGCATTGGCAATAGGAAAAGGCACAATGTCAAATGGGATTGGTGCTGCACGCCGAAGTCATAGGGAAGATTGGGGATTAAAGACCTCAAAAAGCAAGGTATGGTCTTGACATCCAAATGGATCATCAAAGCAGTTTCAGGTAACGAGGCTTGGAAAATACTTATTAGAAACAATATTGCCAATGCCACCATTAAAAGGGGCAAATCTTGGAACAATGTCCCTTTTATTGATATATTAATGGGGGACTTTGAGGTGAAGGTCTCAAGTTCTAAAGTTTTCTTTGCGTTGTGGAAAGCATGGAGACATGTCAGAAATTTCCTCTGTTCTAGACATGCCATTGGGCAGAACCCTTACTATTCGGTTTTGGACAGATCTATATGGTGGGGAATATACCTCAATAATAAGCCTCTTGCTCTTACACAGTGCTGCTCTGCCAAAAGTTGGCATAGTAAAGGCATCTCTCTCATCAGTGATATACTGGAGAATAGCAAGATACTCTCCTGGGTAGAGTTGAGCAGCAAGTTTAACATTCCTCCCTCTCAAAAAAAGACCTACACTCTCATTGCAAAATCAATGGGTAACTGGTTTCCTAATAAATGTATTTTTGCTTCTCAGAGCTTGGAACACATCAAGTGGATGGATGTCACACTGTTTGGTAACTCCTCCTGCAAGCAGTTATACTTTCTCCTTAATAACAATAATAATATCTTTGGTCATATCAACCAAGCCTGGGGTCTGAATTGGTCTTGCAATAAATGGCATCTAGTTTTTGAGTTTTTATGGCATGCTCAGGTTGAACCTAAGAAGATTTGCTTTAAATCGATTTTTCTTTTGAAAAAACATGCTATTGGTTTCTTTTTTTCCCAAGGTGTCAAAAGTCCCATTTTTTGCTTTGTTTGCAACTGTGTTGAAACATATGAACATGTTTTTTTTGACTGTCAGTGTGCTGGTAAGATTTGGTCTATATATTTTGGTAATAAAGCCCGTTGGAGTCATGAGCATGGTCTGTCTTGGCATGAAGTTTTGGCTGGTTATGTTGATGATTTTGATAGTAAACTTAATGTTTTTTGGCTGACCTTCACCACTGAAGTCTTATGGCTCATTTGGAGACAGAGGAATGAGGATATCTTCCAATCTAAGAAGAGGGATCTTACTGAGTTTAATCCAAAACTCACATTTTTATATCTTGAAATAGGTAACAACATCCATTCAAGTATCTAAGGAAAGATTTCAGAGATTGATAGATGAAGGGGCTATGATATTGTTCCCTAAAGACATACAAAATTTCATTGCCACCAATGAGGCACCTGCTCTGATAGCTGACAATAGAACGAGTGGCAATAGGGCTCTCATTGAGGAACTCAGCCTTCCAAATACTTTGATAGGAGATAGCAGAATTGAAGAGACAACATACAAGGATGGAAATACTTTAGGCACAAACAGTTTAGAGAACAATAATGAGCAATGGGGAGCTGATGATCATAGGCAAAGCAATGAATCTGAATAAGTCTGAATCACTGAGGATAACACAAAATTTTGTATATATCCAGCCTGGGTATAATTTTGTATAGTTGCATTTGGCATCAGACCATATTCTGATTGTATATTCTAGATCATAGAACGTTAAGATAGTAAATGTTATAGGTCTAGTACAAACATAATATTTCTTAATTCTCTTATAATTGTAAACAGTTGATTCTATATTATTAATAGAAAAAAAAATTCAGTATTGTTTTCCATTTTAGGTTCAGACAAAGTGGTTGGAACTAGAAATTCTAATTTGGTTGCATGGGGTCAAAATGAAGAGAGTCCTTTTAAAATTCATTCAACATCACCTCTTTGGCGATCTACAACAATGATTAAACCATAGTTGAAAAACTTGGCAAAAGCAAAAACATGCCAATGCCGGAAAAAAAAACTCTGTAAAAACTCGACAACTTAAAAATTTGCTTAAATTTATTTAGAAATGCTTTTTTTTTGCAAAATTCAATGAGGAGTAGCATCCAATGAGTTAGTAAATGAGTAAACAAAAGAAAAAAGCTGAGTCTAGATAGATTTAAATGTAAATTGGGTACGAAATGGCATCCTCACATGGAATGTTGATGTCTGGTAGCCTGATAGTCTAAAGCAAAATTAAAATATCAAATTGTCTTTGTAAAACTATAATTAAATACAACATCAAAACAGTTTACATCTTCCGCTTCCCAGCTTTAGTAAAAAGTAGGGGAAAGGAAGAGGATCTAATCCTAGGAGTCCTGTGTGGTTGTGTCTCCTCGCTTGGTACGACTAGCTGTGGCTTGACCTCCATCTTGGGAAAAATGCTGTTAAATATTGTTCATTAAACTCTAAAGCAATTTAGAGTACTTAGGAAATGCCATTATTGAGTTTCTATAAACCTAGATGCAACAAAAAGGAGATAAAATAGGTTTTTGGGATGGGGGACAAAGGGCCTAAGTTTGGGGACGCTTCGGGGACGATAGGGGGGTGTTGGTATTGTATCTAGTATATACTATACATATAGTACTCGAAATGCTAGTTATGAATAGATGTATAAGAAGTAAAATAGCAAAATAGCAAATACTAAATATGTGAACATTGAATATCAGTAGAATATTAGAATACTAAATAAATTTTTTGATTTGATAAATGAAATTGTTGAATCGGCAAATGGAAGATTTCTATTATATCAAAAATATCATAAAGATGATTACAATGAGTAGCATGATATCAAAACAAGTACAAAATGTCAAAATGTAGTGAAGGGAGGCCTCTAATCATCCCTCAAGGCAAACTCCTCACCATTGGAACTCAATAAAGTGGGTATAAAAACATCAAATTGATTCAACGCGATTGCCCTATTAATTTCTTCTTTTGTTTTTAAATTCGAACGCGGGGGTCTGGGGGTGGCAACCCCTAGTGGGGTTAAGGGGAAATGCCCCTTGTGGGGTCCCAGAGCCATTGGATTCTTCATTTTTTTAGCATTTTTCTCCCAAAATTGATGTATTTGAACTCCCTTCAAATGTTCAAAATATCAAAATGTAGTGAAGGGAGGCCTCTAATCATACCTCAAGGCAAACTCCTCATCATTGGAACTCAATAAAGTGGGTATAAAAACATCAACTTGATTCGACGCGATTTCCCCATCAATTTCTTTTGTTTTTAAATTCGAAAGCAGGGGTCTGGGGGTGGCAACCCCCAGTGGGGTCAAGGGGCGTTTTGTGGGGTCTCGGGGCCTTTGGATTCTTCATTTTTTAGCATTTTCCTCCCAAAATTGATGTATTTGAACTCCCTTCAAATGTGCTTCAAATCGACTAAAACACTTGCAAATGACCTTGCATAAGCTTCAGAGGCTGTTACGTCTCTTAAGCAGCAACCAAAACCAAACAAAATGATTTTTTTTTTGCTTTTTTATACCGTTGGGCATCTTATGTAGCCATTGCCGAGTTTTTGCAAAAAAATCAAAAACTTGCCGAGTTATTCAAAAAAACCAGTATAACAACTTGTGAATCAGTATAACAACTTTTACCAATTTAAATTTTAACAATCACGATTGCATCAAATACTAAGTTGCAATGAGCACACATATGCAAAGAACACAATAACACAATATTTACGTGGAAACCCTTATGGGCACCAACCCCTCATTCAATTTGTGAGAACTTTCCCACTAGAGGCACCAACCCCTCATTCAATCTGTGAGAACTTTCCCACTAGAGGCACCAAGCCCTCCTTCAGTTAGAGGCACCAACCCCTCATTCAAAGTTTCACCTTTTAATGTGGCTAACTCAATGGATGATGAACAAACAATATTACTATAAATCTTTTAAACAAATCTGCTATAGTTTCTTTCTCAAATCTGCTTTGAAGTCTTCCTCAAATCTGCTATACCTTTGTCACAATACTTTCTTCACCAATTTTCTATAATGAAGCTCTTTTATGCCATCTTCAAATCTGGTATAAACCAGACCACAGTTCTGACCCAATACTGTCACAAATCTCTACTTAAAACCTGCTTGTAGACCTGCTATAATATCTTCTTATGTCCTTTTAGATCTGCAATAACTTCTCAAAAGTCTAATATAAATTCTTCATACAATTCACCTCAAGTCTGAAATGATTTTCATACATTTCTCTTATATATTATATATATGATTGTCTTCTTCACACAGAATACACAGCCCTCACAATTATTCCCGACCTCTCTCTATAAATATGCCTTTATCAAAGGGTCACATTCTTTTGAACAAAAGACAACATTTTTTTATTTAATTGCAACTCTTGAAAGCATTACTAATTAGAAACCAATTGCACTATTTAATTGCAGCTCTTGAAAGTAATGCTTATTAGAAACCTATCACACTATTTAGAGAAGTATTTTCTTTTTAAGCAATCACAGGATAATCACTTCCTTTACAAACTTTATTATTCCCAAACAAATTGCACTATTTGATAAACTAATTTCTTTAATGTCTCTTCACTAATCACGGCATGTCAAATTTTGATATGAATTGCTTTCCTTTAACTAGCAAATCAGTAATAGGTTTGCTGAATATAATCTTTCTTTAATCAAACTTACTTTGTAATTATCTGTATTGATCGTTGTGTATTTCGAGATCTCTGTTTGTGAATATAACGTTGCTTCTGTTTTAATATAATTATTTAATCGTACGTTGCTTGAATCATTGTTTCTGCTGGCATATCATTATCACAGTCTTTATTTATCGGGCTGTTCTTTTAATTGCACCTTATACTATTAATCACATCATATTAGAAACTTATTTTACGGAGCATCATATATTGTTTTGTTCAGTAAACCTTTATATAATTTCTTTAGATAAAGTTGATCCTGTCTTCTTCATGGCAATCGCTTTGCACTACCTTACCATATCATCATCGCTGTCTGATCGTTGTATTATTCAAGTATCAGCCTTGCTCCTTAAAAGCGGCCAGCATACCAAACTTTGCTATTAGTATTATCGCTGTCCATGCATTAGTTACTGAGGTCAACAATATATTAAGTCTCTTCTAATATGATCTCCTCTATATTGCTGCACACATACTGGAACATCTCATCAAAGTCTGAAGCATACATATTAATGAAGTTGGCTGTAGTGTAATAAACTTGCACAGCATTTGAAGTCTACCAGTGTTGATAATTATTGCAATAACGTTGTCTGTTTAACTTTATAACCAATGCTTAAACAAATGGGATCCTTCCTTCATCTTTGACATCTAAAACAATTTCATCTTCATTGCTGCTGTTTATAAACTCTCAATCTGCTTATTTCCTTCACATAGATTTTATTTTACGGCAACTATCAACTCTTGACATCAATGATAAATATTTTATCATGGTGGGCCTGAAAATGTTGTCCAAGTCATAACGAACATGCTAAAATTTGTAGGGCAGCTGGGTCTATAGTGGAGGCTACATATTGTCACATTTTTTGAACTCCATGTGCAGTCCACTCGCTCAATCTAATATTGCAAAAGATTTTCACACAAATTGAATGGGTCAAACATGTCTACATGAAGGCTGAGGAGATTCAAATGTTTGTGACTAATCATCATATGTCAGAAGCCATATTCAGGATCTTCCCCACGTGGGTGTTGTTCAAGGTAATTTGAAGTTCATTTTTTAATTTTTATATTGTTGATATGTGACATATTTTTTTATACCATGTTATGTAGCCGAAACACGATTTGCATCTCACACAATTGTTTTAAGAGTTGTGAAGGTGCGAGATACCTTGAGTTCTAATTTGAAATGCATTTAATCAAAATATTACACACATATAAATATACAATGGTGTTATACTAAGTCAATGGTTCAGATTTGGGTACAGGGATTTGGTATGTGGATTTGGCTTAAAAGAGGACATTGGTGTTGCACTTGTTTTAGGTTTGTTAGTGCAAAAACATATACAAATCATAAATATATAGTTGAAGAGCACACACTAATACTGAAAGGAGGGATGATACAGTATTAGTTTAGTTTTAAAACATAATTCAAATCTGCAAATATAACTTAAAAAAACATAAGCAATCTACACATGCAAGAAAATAAAAATCACGTGGGAAAAATCCCTTAAGGAAAAAAGCCACCGCAAAATATTGCTTTTATTTATTTCTTACAATCTGTAGGTTTCAACCTACATAAGAGACCGATCTTACAATGTCATATCCCTCTGTTTGAAGTCTATTGGCGATATCCTCATCTTATCCACACCAATTTTGTGAAGTCTCTAAGACAAAATTGCAAAAGTGACATAATGGAAATCGTATAAAACTCTACCGTATAAAGATTTAATATAAATAAAAATCAATATATAAAATGTAGATAAATAAAAATAATAATGATCAAATATAAAATAAATAAAGATATAATATAAATCAATATAATAAATGATAATTAAAGATTACCATTATTATAAATACAATATAATACATAAAACAATTTAATATAAATAAATAAATAATAATATTAAAATATAAGAATAAATAAATAATATAATATAATTATATTATAAAAATAAAATAAATAAATCACAAGAAAAATGAATAGATGATAATCATCTATTTATATACCATTAAAGTAATAATCAAATAAAAGGGTATATATTGAATCATTTACGTGAAGATTGGAAACAACCATCAAAAATCAACTTATGGGAAATACTGATACTACGATTAATAGTCGCCAAGCATACAAAACTAAGTGCATATCGGGGACTATTCATTCTTCATAGTCACCGAGGAATATAAGCAATATAAGGTGTCGATAATACACATAATTATCAGAGATATTTGGATCAAGATGCGTCAGGTATTTGTCATGGGAAATATCTGCGGCAGCCTCTCCTAATGGCAGCCATGGCAATATCATTTACCATTCCTCTAAGTGATATCCTTTGAAAAGGTATTGAATTTGCATATAACTAAATTCATAATCGGTAGGAAGATGGGTATCAAGTTTGCAATTATCGGCAGTATTGACGACTATTGAATTCATCAAACCATCATATCTGGCTGTCTATTATTGTTGGGGACTGAGCATTAATTGATATCACATAATCTTAATCTAATGGTCATCGCTAATTGTTGTCCAAATGAAGGTGTGATCTCCTGTATGAAAATAGACGTGTCTTTTATCTAAAAGTTGTACCATTCAGTAGAAAGGGATATATAAGGAAGAAGATACAACAATCAAAGGCACTCAATGATACAAGCAATTCAATTTCATCAACCCCTCAATCCACTCGTGGCATTTTATCAATCAGCAATCAATTCAAAAATACATACTCACGACCAGCAATACACAGCAAGGAAGGAAAATATGGAATATAAATCATAGCTGTTTATCAGATTTCAAGAGGAAGAAAAGGGTGTTAAGTAATGAAGATATTAAGAGAGAGTTATGGATAGAATTCAAGAAAGACGTGCATAGAGCCAAAGAGACCCATCACATGAACAAAAGGAGGGTTTTGCAATAATAATTTAGAAGATATCAACAGTAGTCGAAGATCTGATTTTGTTGGGAATACTTATCTTTTGTTCTCTATTCATATCTGGATCTGCTGGATAGAGTATCCACCTATTTGGGGTATAATTGGGTGCAGATATTTAATTACAAATCACAGAGGGAATCTTAGTTGCAGGGAACCATAGTTCAGATTAGATAGAAGAACATCATTATCATTGTTGCAGAATAATATCTACAACCATATCAGTAATATTATCAAACTCCTCGCTTATAGTTAAGGGTTATACCAGATATAGCAATATAATTGACATAGGCAATTATATCATATATCATCAGAACAGAGATAGTTATTGGACAGAAGATCATTACAGAGATCATTATATGGCCCATTGTGCAAATATACATATATAATAAATTCACTTAGCATATACTCAATTGTACAGTTGAGAGAGCGGCATTCAAACAAGGACAACCATTCTATAAGGTGATATAATACATATTGTTCTTATCACCCCATTATTATTGACTACCTAAATAATAACTACCTAAGTCTACAAGTGGTATTATATATTGTACATTAAACATTTTAGTAAGAGGTAAGGATTCAAGGCAATCATCCTGAAATTCAAAGCCAACTATCCAGGGGACATTACATACAAATGCGAGCACCAACTCATGGGAAGCACCAACTCCCTCTGAGCACCAACTCAGTACGAGGCATCAACTTCTGTCACAAACTTTGTTCACTGTATTCTCTTCAAGTCTTTCCTCTTCATCGATCTGCTCTCTGTTCATCATTCACTTCATCAAAAAATTCTTCTTTAACCTACAGCTGTGTGTTTTTATCCTTTTCTTTGAATCATTAATACATTCAATGAATATCTTCACACAAAAAAATCTTTTTTCTAAAAATGTGGCGCCAGCCTTTTTAAAACCTGTTTTGGAAATAATCTCTATTTAAACAAATCTTTTATGCTCTAAAAAAAGCATTTTAAATATGTTCTAGACTTGGGCACCCAGCTTTCATGTCTAGATTTGATTTTCTTTTAAATCTCTTTGTAATCTTCGATCTTTGGCATCCAATCTTGCTTTTGACAACTCACGCCCAGCTCACCTTATCTTCTTTACTTGCTATTTAAAACTGTTTTTCTTATCTTGAACAATCTTAAGGTGGCGTCCACTTCCTCAACTCTCTTCTGTTTTTTCTTTAAAACTGCTTTATGATTGCTGTCCTCTTCCTTATCTGGGTGCTGATATATCTTTTAAAACTGCTGTTTGTTCTTCAAATAGGCATGCATTACATGCAGATTTCTTTCTTTCTAACTCTTATATACAGCACCAAACACTTTCACATGCAGCAATACTTTCTGATAAATGTCTTGCAGATTTTAACCAGTCTCATGTTTTGCACGTTTGCAGGTTTTAGCACTTGACATAAATGACAATAATCTAACAATAGTATATACATATTTATCATAGTTACAAGACCCGGAATCGCCTCGGACTCGGGAAGCCGATTTTTGACTCGGACTCGGTATCCGGACTTGGCAAAAACTCGACAAGGACTCAACAAATTGAAAAACCCAAGAAATTCAAAGATTGTTAAGGATTTAAGACCTTTTTCATGCATCATTAATAAATTAACATCAAAGACACAATAATTGAGATAAATAGAAGCTACTTTGCACACATACACATCTTTACATTGATCACATAAGTATAAATGCGAATTTCTGAAGGAAATAAGTTAAACTAAATAACACACTAGAAATATAAATAGTGTCACTATCAAATGTCTACAATATTCATGGAATATGAAATTTATGGAATCGAAAGTTCAAAACATATATCAAAATAAAAGCTAAGTTGTGCCCTTATGCACTTTTCCTTTGACTTCAATCGTTGCATTGAATTTGTGTTTGAAGTGTTGCATAAGAGTCCTTGGAGGAATGTGCCCCTACTCCCTTGGTGTACAACATTTTATTAAATTCAAACCATTTGAAAGTGCTATTATTCTGGCCTTGATAGATTCATCCTTTTTGATTTTACGAGCATAATTTCCATATTTATAACTCCGATATGTGTCACAACATGTTCCTTTTCAGCTATTACAAGTTTGTTGTGAATATGCATTTCACAAGGTTTGCCAAAATTAAACAATAACAAAACTTGCACTGGAACTCACTGCTAGTAATGGTCTGATTTAATATATTAACGGATATATGACTGCTGTTACATTGTTTTTTGGCCAGTAATAATTAAGAACAATAGCAGCAATACATGACAATAGAACACTGAAGTAATCCAACAATAAATACCTCTAGGAAAGAGACAACAACGACTGCTACAGGACTGAAAGTGACTTATTTACTATGTTAGCCCGAGTTTCCGGGACGTTTTTTTTTGGCCGGAGTAGAGGACGAGCAGGGGATGGCAGGGGATGGCTATATATATATATATATATATATGTATATATATATCTGAATTATCAAATATATTCATAAATTTCAGAATTACATAACATTGTCACATTCATCATAGCAACATAATTTAAAATTATCAATTCCATTCATCAAATCATCATAGAACAGAGCATCAAATTGAATCATCATCTAAGAATACTAAAGTCTAAGAATAGGAACATAGGATGACATCAAATCAATCAAATGAGAGAATGAAAAGCATCATAGATTCATATCATAAGGCTGGAGTTTTCAAGTTTCAAGCTTCAACAATATCAAAATGAAAACTTTGAAAAGTTAAAGACTTAAACTTTAAACTTTTAAAGTATCAACTATAGTCTATTAACGATCATATAATGTCAAGACTCAAAACACTCAAGTCAGAAACATCAAATTCAAAATGAAAACAATGACAGTATGACAACTGCCCTTGCACACTGTCTAAAACCCCCTAGTAGACTGCGACCTGCGTTTGGAAACAACTCCTCTGCGTGCGATTTGCCTTTGAATACAACCCCTCTTCTTGCGTTTGAACTTTGAAATCAACCCTTTGCTCTATGTGCGTCATGCAACAAAACCCTGCGTCCTCTTCCGCAAACATTTACAAATGAGAAAAAAATAAACTTTCAACATATGTTATGTTAAACATAACATATTTTATTATTTTAGTGACTTCCAACGCATGGGTCCCACAAATGGGCTAAAAATTGCAATTTATTAATGTTTTTTTGTTTAGTATTTTAGTGTGAAATTGGAAACTTCGAGCAGTCTCCAGGATGGACGGGAAACGACAATGTAGTCCCCGAAACGGTCAACGCCAGCTGGAAACATGTTGACTGAAGTTTCGGGGACGCGTATCCGATTTTCCTGCCTGTGTAGGGACGGCTTGGATGTTAAACGCAGGATCTTGATAGAGAAAATTATCTTATATATATATGTAAATACTGTTGTATATATATATATATTAATATGGTGACTAATTAATCTGAATCGTATTTGCTGCAGATAGAAGACAATGCCGATGTTATTGACTGCCTTTTTGTAATGACCCTTGCCAATAGGATCATTAAAAACCCCAAAATCTGAACTAAGACTATTCGTCAAACACTTGGCATGCACTGAACGGTTTTGCTTGCAATGATGTGTTTTATTGTTTGGGCATCCAATCTCTATTGAGATAACAATACCAATATAGGAATGTAGTACAATTGAGCAACAATGA
>MU225123.1:111303-125505 GCA_018584345.1 Thuja plicata
GAAAAGTGTGTGAGAGAAGACACTTTTTAATTATAAAAGCAATGCTTTGTGAAAGGAAAATCATCTATTGAATATTTTATAATTTTTCTTCTTGAGCCTTGGGCTAGGGTTTTTGAGTTCTTCATTGTTGCAATTGTGCTGAGGTAAACAATTGCAAGATCTCTCTACTGTATTTCTGTGGCTAAGGAGAGAATTGGATTTATTTTGGAGATTATTATCTGAGGAGTTTGTTGATAATTAATTGGCACACTGAGAGTGCAATTAATTCTGAAATTGACGAATGTTATTTTTTTGGTGACAAATTATGGTGATGAGGGTTTGAAGCTCTTCCTTGGTAGACACCAAGCTCTGAAAATGTCTGGTGATTGAGGCGAGAATCTCAATTGACTATTCAGCACTTTGAATCATTACTGATGGATGATGAATTGTGCTCTGAAAGCTTCCAGCGTTTTTTATCTGTGATGGCAACTAAGATATCTGTTTGGGTTTCCTGAAGGCAATGTTGAGGGTTTGGGAGCTGCTGGAATTTGCATTGAATCTAGGGCAGCGGTTTGAATATTCCTGAATTTTTGTCTATCCATATCAGCCGCGTGAGGATCTTGCTGCTGTGTCTAGCTTACTGGAAGCATGCTGTAGTTATCAATGGTCTGGGTTACAGTCAAGGGCAGCGTCACTTGTCTAGCTAGCAGCATTATCAAAAGAAGGGTTGCAAATGGCGTATTTGGGAAATGATAAGGGCTGTGCCAGCATTGTATATGCCTGCAATATAAATTTTGAAAGGTGCATATGAATGATCTTAAACAACTTTGTTTTCCAGCAGTTTGTAATTGCAAATATTTTTTATAAGTATTGGCATCCTATATGTGGGCTGAATTTCTCGGTTAATTTGAGTATATACTTTGTTCCAGATGTTCTTATTTTAATTTATGCCAAAATTCTTTTATTATCAAAATTTTTTGAAAACAAAGTTTATTGTTCAAAATCAAACAAGTACTGCAAAATTTATCCAAGAGTCCATTTGTCGAGTGTTTGAGGAGTTATAACCCGACAAGGGTTATTACAGTTTCATTGATCCCAATCCAGCCATTCCTCTTTAATTCCGTGAAAGTCTTCATTTACTTCTTCTCTCCCTTGCTCTTTCAATTTGACCACTAGCTTTGACATTACATCCGCTTCCACATTCTCCTCCCTCTTCACATGAGAGACTGTAAAACCTTCAAAGGCGCCAATTAGTGATCTAATCTTCTTTATGAATTTGTTGAGATACCAAACCTGTGTCTCCCCTTTTGATATTGCTGTTACGGTTACTAGGGACTCGCCCTCCAAGTGAAGTTTCTCAACTTTAAAATGCTTTGCCTTGTTGATAGCTAGAAGGGCTGCTTGGACTTCAGCTTTGTTGTTTGTTCCCTCAGTCAAATTCTTTGCCCCTGCTGCGAGTATGTTTCCTTTCCAATCCGTGATAACAAAGCCAACTCCACTTGGACCCGGGTTGCCTTTTGAGGCCCCATCAAATTTTTTTTTTATCCAATCTTTCTCTTCCATTTCTATATTATTAATATATTGGCGTGGAAATATTTTGGAACAAGGGATAGTCCTACACATCTGGCTGCAAGGTTTGGAGAATACATATTGATAATGGCGTGATTATTCTCTTCGAATCAACTTAATAACTGTGGACATTAGCACAAGGAATTGTTCACTTGGTGAAGGCGCCACCTTGAAAGTAAACACCCCAAGATTTATTGAAGACTTCTTCTCGCCGCACGTTAGAAGATAGAGTTCATTTGCTGATTTGAGCCATTGCCAATGTGGAAGATTAAGGACCATGATATGTGCAGATATGTGGGAGTTGGTGCATGTTGTGGTTGATAGCTGATACCTTGTAAGGATGTACGCATATAATAGCTGGGTGTGTTGAAATTAAGCTGAGCATAATCATTTCCAGTTCTGGTGCTAATGTTGAGTAAGTGATTAAGATATTGAATGCTAAGAAATTAATGTTGCTGGTGATTAATGCAACCTTCAGAACTTATTTACCGACCCATTTCTGTAGCAGAAGACACCATCATTATTGCTATTAATAAGGCTAGATTTTCACAGATTTCTGCTGCATTTTATTCTGTTTTGATGTCAACTGTGGTATATCCCGAAGATACATAAATCTGTTCAGCTTGCTCTTAAATACATATCAAATGCTGGTATTTTTAATTCTGGTTATATCCACATTATACATCAGAATACAGTTAGAAAATAGCACAGTAGTAAGCTAGATATTTCCTCTAAATATTAAAGAAGTGGTTTAGGAAAGTGGACACTAAACATCAGCAAACCATTTGACAAAATGCTAAAACGGAAATAGTGAAACTTGGGTGAAAAAAATGGGTAAGGTTCTTACAAAAATAATGTCAGTACAGAAAAGAACAAAAAATTTGGATTTGAGCTTTTTTGTAGTTATAAAATGGTAGCTGTTATAGTATTAATGAGTTCTGTTTCCTTCGTTTATGGTCCTTACTAGCTGCATTGAGAGTGGTGCAACCTGATTCCTTATCTACATTGAAATTGTCATCGATCTGCATCTTTGGTTGGTCACTCAAAGATGGCTTGAAATTCTGAGAGCTCCTTGGAATGATTCATCTAAGGCAACTTGGTAACTTACAATACTTTGCATCAATATGCTCATCTATAATAGAATGACTACAATGAGATTCTTTGGACCATAGATGAAAATCGCGAGATTAAATCGCGTATAGTGTGATATATCGTGAGTCATAACGCCGAAAGATATATTCGCCGAAATATCGCAGGCGATATTTTAATTTTCGCGCGGTATATTTTATTCAAAAAATCGTGAAAAAAGTGCGATATCTCTGTGAAAATCTCGGCGACTAGTCAACAGACCCGCACCAAATTTTTTTACGGTTTTCGTGTTTCAAAAACGCGACTTTCGTGGACTCAAAAACGCGACGGACGACACTCAATCGCAGCCGCCATTCACCTTCGACGGACGGACGCCATTCACAGTTTCAGCAGGTGTTGTTTGTAACTTTATTCATTGTTGGACGTACGCCATTCACAGTGGACAGACGTCATTCACAGTGAACAGTCTGGACAGTGGGACACCATTTGCAGGTTTTTTAATTTTTTTTTTATGGTTTACCTTTTTTTTAATAAGTTTATTAATTATTAATTATGGCATAGCATATGTATAGTAAATTTATAAATTATAATAGTAAATACAAATTATTATCACCATAGCTACAAAATGGTTATGTAAAATTTAAATACTAATGTGATACAAAATGGTTATGTAAAATTGTAAATACTAATATGTGATACAAAGTATTATGGCATAGCTGCATATGTATAAATTTATAATTAAATTTATAATAGTAAAACTAAATACTAAATATTAAATAGTAAAAATTAAAATACTATAATGATATAATATTACAAGCAATAATGTTTTTTGAAGTAGGATGTTTTATAATTTATTTATATTTTATTGTTTATTAAAATAAAGTCTGATCTTTAATTTTGATCTCAGCTAATATTTGATCTCAGACTGAGACAATTTCAAATTTCAACTATTAGGTGACTGCCAGTGCCTTCTTTGAAAGTCTTATAAATTTTGATCTCTGTTACTCCATACTCCATAGAGTTAACTAATTTTTGATCTCAGACTTAGACATCTATTAGGTGACTGCCCTCTTTAAAACTTTGATAAATTTTAATCTCAGTTACTTCATTGACTTAACTAATATTTGATCTCAAACTTAGACAATTATTTGGCGACTG
The DNA here is from genome assembly GCA_018584345.1 of Thuja plicata. Taxonomy (NCBI): domain Eukaryota; kingdom Viridiplantae; phylum Streptophyta; class Pinopsida; order Cupressales; family Cupressaceae; genus Thuja; species Thuja plicata. The sequence continues at coordinate 115,099 of MU225123.1, forward strand.
CCCTCTTTAAAAGTCTGATTTTACTGATAAATTTTGATCTCAGTTACTTCTTAGTTCAACTTCATAATTCCATACTCAATGCTCATAGACTTGGCTAATATTTGGTCTCAAACTCATCTAATATATGATTATTTATCCATTGGGCCACAGATATGAGGAACAAGAAATGTGGGTGGGCATTTGGCAGACTTTTGGGTTCCACATAACACTTCTGGTGCTCAACCTGGATTGCAAGGCACTGCATGGAACAAAGAGATGCAACACAAGACAAAGTCAACAATTGCTAGATTTTGGATCTACTACAATATTCCCTTTAACGCTTTATGTAGTCCGTATTGGGATCAATTGGTCACTGCAATGACCGTATCTGGTGAGGAGTTCAAGGCCCCAAGTCGTTATGAGGTGAGTGGGCCATTGTTGTAGGAAGAGGTCCAAAACACTCATCGACTTGTGGAAGAGCAAAGAAAAATTTGGGAACAGAATGGCTGCACCATTATATCCGATGGGTGGACAAATGGCAGGAATAGAACGCTCATCAACTTTCTAGTTGCTTCAGGGGGACAATTAGTATTTTTAAAATCAGTTGATGCCTTTGATCAAGTGAAAAATGCAGAGACTTTGTGCAACATGTTAGATGAAGTGGTGATGGATGTGGGGGTGCGTAACGTCATACATATTGTGACTGATAATGCAGCTGCATATGTGGCAGATGACAAACTTCTCATGGCTAGGCATCCGACATTGTTTTGGAGCCCTTGTGCTGCCCATTGCCTTGACTTACTCCTTGAGGACATAGGAAAACTGAGTTGGGTGGAGACGGTGGTTGAAGATGGAAGGAATATCACGAAGTACATATACAACCACAGATGGGTCTTGAGTCTTATGAGAGAGCACACTGATGGTAAGGATCTCGTGCTATTGGGGGTCACACGCTTTGCTACTAATTTTCTCACCTTGCAGAGCATATTAGCTACATTGCCCAACCTGAAGCGGATGTTTGTGAGTGAGAAATGGTTAGAGAGTCCTTATGCCAAGAAGCCTGAAGTAGAGAAGGTTGTGAAGGCTGTTTTTTATGTTGGATTTGCCAAGATCTAGGAGACCATTAAGGTAAGTTTTCAAACCTTGATTGATGGTTTATTATTTAATTTTTAGATATTGCAATTCTTTGATTTTGCTGAATTTTTTATGTCTAGGTGTCAGAACCGTTGGTGAGGGTTCTAAGAATGGTGGATGGGGATAAAAACCCCATGGGGTATCTATATGAGGCCATGGATAAGGCCAAAGAGGCCATTCAACACTTGTATGGGTCAAATGAGACCAAATATGGACCCATATGCCGCATAATCCATCGTAGGTAGAATCGACAACTCCACCAACATATTCATGCTGCTGCCTACTACTTGAACCCCAAGTTCTATTTCTCCGACACTTTCAAAGTAGATGCAGAGGTTCAAGCTGGCCTGGACTCATGTATTCAGAGATTAGTTGATGATGAGCACCTTCGAGACCTGATACTTGATGAGTTGCAAAGCTATAAGAGGGCGGAAGGGCCATTGTTTTCTTCACCTGATTGCAAATATAGGAGAAACACCTTGTAGCCAGGTAAAAAAATATAGGTGTTTAATTTTATTATATTATAATATGAATATCATTTATTTCACTGAAGTTTTGTGAAATCTTTACTAAGTTATAAATGACATTTTTTATCTTCGCAGATCTGTGGTGGGAAGATTATGGTGCCACAACACCTAATCTTCAAAAGCTTGCCATCCGCATACTATCACAACCTTGTAGTGCTTCTGGTTGTGAGTGCAACTGGAGTGTTTTTGAGTCCATTCATACGAAGAAGCGCAATAGGTTGACTCAAAGGCGCTTGAATGACCTTGTCTATGTGCGCTACAACCTTCGATTGCATGAGAAGGTGCAAGGGCAGACTTCACTTGAAGCACTTGACTTGGATGACATTGATCGATATTCAGCAGATTGTATTGCTACTCCTGATGGCGATGATTTGGATGTGGATCCTTTCATGACTGATGATCAACTAGCTGAGATGGAGATGGAGGCGGATGATTGGGATGCAGAATTGGCAACATGTGAGGAGGAGGAACGCAGGCATGGTCATCCATCAAAGGCATCCGTTGAGGCACTTATCACTATGGATGAGGCACCTATTTAGGCATATGTTGAGGATGTTGCAACTACTTCAACACCACCCACCTAGCACCAACAATCTCTTTTGAGCTTTAGTCGTAGATGCAATTTATGATTTCTAGTTTTCATTGATACTATTAACTAAAACTTGAACTTAATATGTATTCAGAGGTTTGTAGTTTTGTGAAGTTGGATTTCGATATGTATTGAACTCAATTTTATTCAGATGTTGCACTTGTTTTTTGGTATATGACTCTACGTTGATTTACTAAATTCTAATTGCTATGTATTTAACTGAAACTTTGATTTATATATGTTGGAAATTTTAAATCAGTATATGTTCTACAAATTTGGTGCATGTGTGTTTTTTTAAGAATATTTTAAGAAATTATATATTTTCAAATGTTTGATAAAAATGCCGATTTATTGCCAATTTTTCCGCCGAATTTTTGCGGAGTCCGAGTTTTTCAAAAAATTTGGGTCCGCCGAGTTTTTCAACTATGCTTTGGACGCTTAAAAAAATTCGAAGTGGTGGCTTTTTTCCTTACCCTTTTAGAATTTCTTACTCTTTTTTGGGCTACTTTGTTGACTGATTTTGATTTGAGATTAACCTTTTGCCTATCTTATTTTTCTCCTCTTGTATTCCTAGACACATATTTCATTGATGTCCTTTGGCTTATTTAAGATGATTCATCTCCTTTTGATGGAATGCAATTTTTTCATATATTTGGTCAAGTTGTCTGCATCCTTGATGTCCACGCTTATTAATGTGACCTCTCTGTGAAATTCCATGGTATATTCCTGCACACGAGTACTTTTTTGCTCAAAATACTGACAATTAATTTTTTTAATTAATTATATGACGATTAGGATAAAAAATCTTTTTCAATCCTGTTGAATTCATCCCACAAAATAAGAGAATGCCCTTTCATTTGCAGACATCCAAAATAATTCTTATGCTTAAAAAAACTCCATTTTCTTTATTCATTTGTCTTAGATCTAGCAACTCACATTCATTTGTCCTTCAAAATCTTTGTCAATCTTTGTGAATTCATCTCAGCTAATTACAACTGGCTTCTTTTTTCCATGGAATAAGAGAATGCCCTTTCATTTGTAAATGTCCAAAATAATTCTTTTGTGCTTCACTAACAATATTTATGCTAAAAGAAATCCTCCATTTGCTTTATTCTATCTAGTAACTCACCTTCATTTGTTCTTCAAAATCTTTACTTCCACTTTGGTTCTAACCTTGAAAAAAAATGCTCAGATTAGATATTGGATGCCACTTCTCTTCATCCACAAATCCTTCTTTCATACCTTAATGGCTCCCTTTGTGTATGCCAAATTCTTTGGATAGAGCGTGAACTGCCATATCTATGGATGCTTTGATCCCATTTGTGAGCTCTTTTTGTTAGGTAATGATATTGTGGTTTTCATCACTCTTTTCATGCTGTTTCTAATGCAGCTATGACATGATTGTCTTCCTTTTCATTCACCATCTCTCTTAACACTTGATCCACTTCTTTGTAGAAATATATGGATCAGAAGATGGCAACTCTTCTTCCTTATTTGATCTTGATGCTGTCATACAAATAATTCGACCGTGACATGAGATACTTTGAATAACTGCTATACTGCTTAAACGCTTTTGATGCTTGCTGTTGTTAATATTACATAAAGGGGATAATGTTCATTTTATTTAAAAAAGTTTATGTACAGCAAGAAAGATATACTTCCGCTTTCAAATGAGCCAAGATTTTGATTCATCTTAATGAGTTGTGTTTTAATGGCAACTGATTATGTTTGTATACAAAGAAATTTGAGTTCAGTTCCACTAGGGTAGTCTGTTGTCTAATGCACCTGGGAACTGGGTACTCTTTTGTGATCCAATGGATGTGAGATCTGCCAGAAAAGGCATTATTTCTGAGCAGTGAGCTGCATGATATGCCAAGGGTCTATTTGCTTATTTATTATTACTTGGAGATTCAACATGCCTTTCAATTTAAATTTTTTTTGGTTCATCTTTAAATTAAAAAGTAAAAGGAAAGTAAAAATTTGACTGTAGTGTTGTTTGGAATTTCGACTCAGATGTTTTTAAGGGGCTTCTTTCAAGGAAGTATTGGAAAGGGAGTATGCCCTGGATTCATTGTTATTGTTTCATGCGTTCGAATGAGACAGAAGCAACAATCATTCAGGTATTCCCTCTTTCTCTCATTCATTGTTTGTGCGTAATCCTTGATTGTATTTTCTAACAAGAAGTAATTTCCATCCTGTAATTCCTTGTTGTTGGTCTTATAGTCAGCTTTGGTTGTAAAACATTGAAGTGCAATTTCTTTGTTTGTGTGCACAAAATTTCTTTGTTCGTATGAAATAAAATTTGGACAGATTGCCAAGGTTTGAAGTTTGTCGGAAGTTGGTTTTTATGTTTAATTTAGTTGGGCATATTAAATATAATTGTAAGTTTATATAATGCTTGTTTATGTAAACATGTTGGTACTGAATTCCTGTACACATTCTTGTTATAAGTTTATGTTAAAGAAAATTTATGTACTAAATTCCTGTCTATTTTTCGGAAAGGTTGCTTTGATGATGGCTACATTCTTGCAAATTTTCAAGTCATTATGATTCCTTTTTTAATCGTGAAATAATGTTTTCATGTTAAGTGACACATACACATATTATGTCATATACAGTAATCATAAGAAAGATCCCTAGTAGGAATTCTACGGCGATTTCTGAAGTTTGTTTGTTCTCTTGTCTTTGGCCAGCGAGTGCAAGAGGAAATTCTAACTTTTTTGTGATTTTTTGGAATATATGATTTTTTTGGTTTTCTGATTTTTTTTTTGATATTTTCTGATTTTCAAATACAATGCTTGGAAGAAATGAAAGAAAAATGCTATTAACAAATTGACTACAACTAACAACTTGAATGGACACCAAAAATCTGATTTTCTCTTTATTTCAATCAAATAACTGCAATCAGACCGTTACCAGGGCTGTACAGCTCAGTGTGAGAGTACTCAGCAACAATTGGAATGCTCACAGGCAATCATGTGGTCTGCACACCTCTGTAACCTTATCTGAAGTCTTAGTGTGAAGTTCTGATTATTATTTTTGTTCCCAGCCTGCTGTTACTGAGTCCCATGCCCCACAGGAGGAAGTAGAAGGCTGTCAGGTAGCTGTACGGCTTGTATTACGGACTTCTGGTGACTGGTTCGAAGCTAGAAGACTCAGATCTGCAAACGTGTGACTCAATTTTCTTCCTAAAAATGCCCTAAAAAATAGGACCCCTCCCTAAAATTCAGGAGACTGTGTCAAATCATTTGTAATGGTCTGTAGACACCTTGGAACTAACTCTCAATCATTCCCTAAAAACTACGGATCCCTCCTGAAAAGTAGGAACTTCCATCTAAGTGTCTGAAACGGCTCACAGAGCCCTTGCAAAGCTCCATAAACCTCTGACTGAGTCCCCTGTCCATACTGTTGAGCTACGGGAACTCGGATAATAGGTCAACCTTTGGTCATCTGCTTGTCACCTAGGAAGGGGACATTATAGTCCTCCCTTCCCGGAGATTGCTTGTCCACAAGCAATGCATCACTGTACCACCGCAATCCCATACCAACCGTAGGTAGAACACTGATTGATCCCGCTTCTCCACTTTGATATCAATATCTTGTAACCTTAGTACCTGAAACAACTCACTAGGGTTCTGAAGTGCCAATGCAACATTGAAGCCATTTCCCAAATCCCATATCAAAGTATAGTTCTTGCTGTATGAAATGTAGGAGAAGTAGATCACATCATAGTTGAAAAAATCAGAATCGACAATAACTTGGTTGACCCAAATTTTTTGAAAAACTAGGACTTGCCAAAAACTTGGCAAAAAAATCGGCAATAAATCGGCACTTTTATCGAACATTTAAAAATATATAATTACTTAAAATAATCTTAAGATAACACACATACATATATTCTTGTAATTATAAACATATGAAACTATTATGATTAGATTATTAATAATAAATATCGATTTATAAACCTAAATATAGGTTCACCTTTTATAAATCTATATAATAAAATTAATAAATACATAAATTAATGAAACTTATATAGATTTATTAATACATTTAAATTTATAATATTTAAATTTATGAACATCAAATACATGTTTAAATGTAAATTTTTAATATTAATGATGTATAACTATAAATTTATGAATAAATTATTGCCTACAAATATTAATACTGTTATGCAACTGCAATAATATTTTTAAATTCTACATTTGAAGTTCCTATTCCACAAGGCAATAATGGTAGAAAAATAGGCTCAAGCCTTCAAATCATTGTCGCGAGTGTGGAATCACACAGAAGTCGCAACTACAAACCTTAAAACGCCTTCCTCTCCCATCGTCACAGTCATAAAAAGATATAGAAGACAATAAAATAGTGTTGTAAATAGTCTAAAAACACTAAAAACTGTGTCGAATATTTTTTTACCGCCGATTCTCAGACGCAGATATTGTGTGAAATGGCGATTTTTTCATAAAAACGTGCCACAATTTTTAGTAAAAATCGGCATTGAGTTTTTCAGCAATTAAATCGCTGGGGTTTGTGTATCGCGATCTATTGTGATATCTGCAATTTAATCATGATTTTTTCAACTATGGATCACATTAGTACCATAAAGTAACCATTTGTGTATGCAGAGCATCCAAATAATGTGAGAAAGAACTCTACATGCCAAGAAATCCACACAAATGGCCACGTTCTCTCACTGTCATAACTCAGACTATCAACAAAAATGATATCGAACATGTCATCCAACCAATGCCAATCCAAGAAAATCACCCCATATTCCGTCTCTATCCAAAAGATATACCTCTTAGTATTCCCACTATGTCGAATCGCTGAAGAAGTCAATGCCAACTCAAGGAATGCTATATGGTTCCGGCTAGGGCAGCCACTAATCCATATGGAGTTAAAGAATATGAAGTCACCAATCAACAAAGATATTGTTGTCCTATCAAGGGAAGTAGGGGATACAACCAAAGACGAGCTATGGATATCTTCAACACCTGTCATAAACAACTCATGAGTGGCTGGCCCACTAGGATTGTTGTCAATAAAACCACCATTATCATCAAGAAAGTGATCAACAACTAAATTTTCTGAATTGGCCATTCTTTGCTCAACATCATGTAAAGAGTGATGGCTGTCACAAATATTTTGAAGGCGGAGCCTCGCTTGATGGGCCAATAACTTGGCTTGTCTTGTCCTTTCTAACCAATCCTCATTAAGTTTTTGAGAGTGCTCAATGTCACCTGCTCCAAAGTGTTTAAAATCAGTCCCATAATGAGAGGCGTCATAGAATTTACCATGCTCAATGCTTGCGTCTTGTGTGCCAATAACAACAGTCTATATTACTCACATCCATATGATTAGAGGCTGCAGTGTCGTGACAAATTAAGGATTTATTACTACTGTTAGAAATCAAAAAATTCGGACCAATTTCTTCACCTTTATGCATGTCTTCCAAATCCCCAAAGTCAAGGCACTTAAACATACTCATAGCTGCCCCGCTCTTAGTTTCATTCGTTAGTGCCTTAAGCACAATATCTTTACCTATGTGAGTAAACTCCAACTCCATCTTGTTGAAATCTTGGACATACCTCCCAAGAGACTTCAACCATTGCACACCAAGTACCACATCTGTACCTCCATCAATACCAACAACAAAATAATCATTTGTGAAAGAATAATTGCCCAATGCAATAGATAATTGTGGTATCCTCCTTGTGCAACCCATTTTGAAACCATCCACTTGCATTACAAGGATTCCATCAAATTTCTCCACTTCCAACCCCTTATTGACAACAAAACTTTCATTGATGAAACTATGAGTAGCACCACTATCTACCGTGTATAACACCCATTGTTCCTTGACAATTCCTTCCAACATGAAAGGTTGATGCTTGGAAACGCCAAAAATAGTAGCAATGGTACCACATGCAACATCACGTGCCTCAACAACCTCATCAGTATTGCCCTCAAAATCTGTATTTGGAATATTCTCATCCTCCACATCCGAATGAACCTCAATGAGATGAGCCTTGCCTTTCCCAGGGCATCTGTGTCTCGGCTCCCAAGGCTCCTTACACGAGAAACACAACTTCCTCCTCAATTCATTGTGTGTCTCTTGATCTATCCTGGGAGGTGGTGGTGTATTCTTAGGCTGTGTAGAGGTCCTATGAGATGGCTCCGTGTTCCTAGAAGGCTTCTTGTCTTGCTGATAAGTAGGTGTTGGCAATGTGTCAAGCTCAAGTGTAATTTGTATAGCCTCTAGGGTCTTGGGCTTAAAAGCCTTGACCAAACTCCGCAACCTCTCATGCAACCCCTCAATAAATAACATTAGTACACGGCTGGGTGGCATCTCGAGAACCATGACAACAATACGTTGAAACTCATTAATGTAAGTCTCAATGTGCCTAGTTTGTCTCATCAATGCTAGGTCTCTATAATATAGCTCCACATCCTTTTGATCAAATCTAGCAATACACCACTCTATGAACTGTGTAAGAATGTATAAGTCTATGGTTCTGGGTGATCAAACCATAGTACCACCAATCATATGCAACGCCCTCCAAGCGTAGCACAACAATTGAATGGCCTCTTGCTCAGGCATAGGCTTAAGTGACAAGTATATATCAAGTTTGTGCACCCAAGCCTAGACACTAATCTTCCCGCTACCATCAAAAGGAGATAAAGTAAGCTTGCTGGTCGCTCGCTTAAGACCCCCATTCTACTGTTGTCTGGGTCATTTATCTCCCCTAGGCCTCAAATTGTCCCTGCGCTGTGCACAATACTGGGGTAGTGGGAAAGCATCTCTAACATGTTGTGGAAGGGCTCGCCACTCATCAATAGTTGCCATTATTGTATCTTCAAATCCAACACCCTCCATTGGGTCTACTGGTGTCTGCTCCTCTTTGGGAGGGAAATGTGGTTGTAAAGGCCTATCAACTATGTGTGTGTCCTGTCTTGTCTAGGAGAACCAAATGCACTGTCATTCGAGGAAAAAGACTTGTTGTTCCTATGACTGCCTGCAATTGAAATAGACCTACTCCCTCTGTCTCGCCTACCACGTCTGTCTCTGTGTTGCCCTAGATCCAACCGATCAAGGGTATCTTGTAACCTGTCTAAAGCCTATGCAATCTGGGGCTTTGCATTAGCGAGAGTTCTAAATAAATCTTGGTCAGGGTCGTTCTGTTGGGTCTATCGTCCCTTCTTCCTGGGGCTCACACTGCCATCATGCGAATTACCCATACCTGTCGGAGCTTCTGTATCAAAATCTAACTGTACCTGTTATGTCCTGCGAGCGTAATACCTGTATATCTCAGTTCTGCTTAGATGCATAGAAATGTACCCAAAATCCTCAGGCTGGTAGGATTATGCTCTGATACCACTAAAAGATCCCAAGTAGGAATTCTAGGGCAATTTTTGAAGTTTGTTTGTTGTCTTGTCTTTTGCCAGCGAGTGCAAGAGCAAATTCTAACTTTTTTGTATTTTTTGGAATATATGATTTTTTTGGCTTTTTATTGATATTTTCTGATTTTGAAATACAATGCTTGCAAGAAATGAAAGAAAAATGCTATTAACAATGTCATGTCCCCTTCTTAGTGACATGGACTTTTTTCCAAGGATTAGCCTATTACGGGCTCTCGTAGGCTAATGTTGTTGTGGAGGGAGCCATTTTTGGCGACTATCTTGAGATTAGATGGCTTTATATGTGGTTGGGGGAATGACTCTTTATTATGTTTTATTGTTATATTACTTTATCGGGGCCATTTGTTATAATTTGTTGTTGAGTTGCACTTTTTTTTAAAAAGTAATATTTCATAAAGTGCAAATATTTTAATAGAACATTTGGGATGATTTTAGAAGTTTTAAGTGACTTCTAGTGGAAGCCAATGGAAAAGAATAAATAGACCTCATGTTCTCTCATTTTGGACATCCAAGTTATTATTGCTATTGCTATTCTCTCTATGAGCATTTGTGGAGCCATTGGGTCTGCAGATTTTCAGCTTGTCATTGGGAATGGAATCTCCCAATTGATTGCATAACTGAGGGAATGAAATATCTCTTGAAGGGTTGCATTTGTGGAGGTGATATTTCAGTCACTTCACTAGGGCATCATTGGGGCATAAGCCTATTCTGAGGACATCTACATTTCAGCGAGGGTTTGTACTGAGGAGCTTC